>CM072526.1:55704860-55820607 GCA_036898135.1 Oncomelania hupensis
TATAATGAAGTAATAAAGTATTTTTGCCTCGAAACACCCCCCCCCCTTTTTTTTTGTGTGTGTGTGTGTGTGTGTGGTTAAGGCCTAGATCTACTTTTTATTCCGACAGCTACAGATTTCCTGATAAAATCACAGGCTGTGAAGTCCGTAGGCCTTGCCTCAATTACATACTATACATAGTATGTAATTGAGGCAAGGCCTACGGACTTTACAGCCTGTGATTTTATCTGGAAATCTGTAGCTGTCGGAATGTAATTGAGGCAAGGCCTACGGACTTCACAGCCTGTGATAAAATTAGAGTAGGCTATTTTCAGAATTATTCAGTGTGAAATTCATTTGAAAACATTAGCCCACAGTCATACAGATAACACAGATGAAGTCTATATCCATATAAACCGAGTAACGAAATAAGGATAATTTGTGTCTAAGCAGGGTTAGCTAATTCTGAAGAAGAATCAGAAAAATGCAATTGATAGGTTCGATTGAAACTTTGTAATCCTTCTTTTACCGTTCGGACACTACTGACACATTCCACAATGCTTTCGATTGATTTTAGAAAGCTACATATTAATCTGAACTCAAAAGAATCAAATACAAAGTCCACAATCAAACTACAAAATCCACAAAAATACTAACCTCGTGCGAGAATCATCCGCCATTTACAATCACCCTGGCATGCTGCTTGACGGTAAAACAGGTTATGCCATATGAAGATACGTTTAGATCCACGATGGCTCAGGGGTCGACTATATATCTCACAAAAAAATTGTGTTCCGCAAAACCAGAAGTAGCACGCATTCCTCGTTGTTTTTATTGTATTAAGAATAAGAAAAAACATAGAAAATAAAAATTTTTCGTAAACAACCCTCTCAGTTTAAACAATATTCCACAAATTATGGTGGTAGACAGAAGGTACCTTTTTTCAAGGGTTCACTTATATGCTCAATGTTTTGTTGGAAGATTGCTCTCAAATGGAACATTCCCAAATAGCAATTTCTTTACTGAAGAATCGTCTGCCTCTGGTTTATCGAATGCGCATGGAAACAATTCAGTTGGCCCAATGGTTAGTCAGTAAATCAGCAAAACCTTAGGTCGACCGAAATTCGGTTGACTTAAGTCTGAAGTGTTGCAAACAGGGGGTCTTAGGTCGACAGTTGGTTGACCTAAGTCATACTTACGATTTATATATATATATATATATATATATATATATATATATATATATATATATATATATATATATATATATATATATATATATATATATATATATATATATATATATATATATATATATATATATATATATATATATATATATATATATATATATATATATATATATATATATATATATATATATATATATAAATCCACCCTTAGGGCTACCATTGAAAAAAGGTACCTTACGGCTGCCAGGGCTATATCTGTGTTATGGAGGTGCACTTTAATGAAAGTTTCTACAAACACTTCAATAACATAGTGCTCTTCATTTGTAGTGAGTTTTATGTAAAAATCAATATACAAAAAGATATAGGTTTTTTACCTGGTCGACCTAAGGAAAATAACTAAAAGATGGGTGTTAGGTCGACCAGTTTTTGGGTACCTTAGGTCAACCATTTGTTTTGTTGCAATAAGGTATCTTACGTCTACCAATATATGTCAACCTATTTCTTTCGTTTTTAATAAGCTAGCATAAGCCCACAAATATTTTAAATTTATATTTGGATAGTTAGGGATTGAAATTACAGCCCTATTAATTTAGTGTTTTTTTTAAAGCTCGATGACGTTATTTATTTTATTTTTTTTTAAAGACAGTGGTTTCTTCCCTTTAGCTTGCTCTTCTGTGAAGAAAATCACATTTGACCCCGTTTAGAAGTCAACAAAAATAATGTGTTCAATCCACTGCATTCCAGGCTCAGAAAATGAAGAAATCTTCAGTTTTTTGCATAAGAGGTGGACCACTGTGTTACAGTTTAGTAAAAAATGGGTCAAACTTGACGGCAGTGAACGTGAAAGGGCAGAACGTTTACTTCAGAGGCCAGAACTGAGCGCAGAAGAGGGATACCATGTGGCATGTTATTCCACATTCACACACAAGCTCCGAATTGACCAAGCAGAAAAACGGGCTGCTAAAGGCATTCTTGTGCGGAAAAATTCCCCAGTAAAAACACAACGGTTGAGAAGTAGAGCAGGTTCATCAAATGTTCTGCCAGCTGTGTGCATCATTTGCAGGAAAATTAATTGGACGAAATGTACAGGCAGCGGGTCAAGTACACGCGAAACATTAGTGCAGGTAAGCATTTCTGTCTGATATAATTGTTTTCATAATGTCTTACATGGCACTTGTAGCATATACAGTCAGATTGATACCTTCAGTTTTTGAATGCCAGTAGTAATAATTAAAAGGAGCCTTAAGCAGGACATAGTTAGCTTGCAAAACCAGGTAATAACCACTAACCAGGTTATTTAACCTGGTTAGTGGTTATTACCTGGTTTTGCAAGCTAACCAAGTTAGATCTTTAAATCTAACTTCAGTGACAGCACATCTTGACAGACCAAAGCTGTTGAAAAGTGCTTTCTTAAATATTTTGTTCATTGCAAGGTTGTAATATTACCCCCCCCCCCCCCCCAAACAAAAAAAAATAAATAAATAAATTAAAAAAATAAATAAAATAAAATAAATACTAAAAATAAAATAAAACAATAATAAAGAATGGAAATTTGTTTGCTGCAGATTTGGATGAGTACGTTTTACAGCTATGTAGTGGTATTTTTGTCTGTAGAGTGGACGTGATGGTGTTTGACAGCTATGTATACAATGTAATGGTATTTTTGTCTGTAGGGTGGAAGTGATGGCCACAATTTCCTGCAAGCAGCATGTAAGCTGGGCAGAGACGATATCCAGAGGGATTTGCAGTACAAACCAGATCTGCTTGCTGTTGAAGCAAAGTAAGTGATGTGTGTCTGTGTAAAACTAAGGTGATATCTCACTCGGGGCATGGGGCACTGTATCAATGTATAACGTCATGCAACTTGTAATGTACAGTCTTGTTTGTATGTGTGTGTGTTCATTAATTTGTTTTCTTCTTTATGTGTTTATTAATTTGTGGCTCGATCTTCACAATATATATAGTTTGGGAATTAGTTGTCATGCTGGTGACAGGAACCCTGACTAACCTAATTTTGTGTATGTGAGAGAGAGGAAGAGAAAGTGAGAGAGAGGGAGAGAAAGAGGGGAGGGAGTAGGAGGAAATAGAGAGAGAGAAAGAAGGAAACAACCCCCTTTACTTACATCTAGGTGACAAAACTTGCTGCACCAATTACACCTACTGACACACACACTGCAACGTGTCTGATTTAAAGGATGTTTTAACATATATTTTTTAAGTGTCCAGCAACCAACCTACTGAGTACTGGCGTTTTTTTCTGTTCAAAAAGAGTACATTAATCATGACATTGTTTTGGTCTATGGTAATTGTACAACCTTTTTTTTCAGATACCATAAGTCATGCTACAGAAGTTTTATGACTTCTGCTAATCGGTGTCAGCACTGGTCGGGAACATCTAACACCACCTCAAGCTCCTACTCTGCTACTTCTACAGACAGCACCACCACTGGACCAGCCTACCTGCAAGCATCATTCCAACATTTTTCCAAAGTAGTTGAGCCCCGCATGCAATAACTGCTCTAACCATAGTTCGCATGATGCGGAAAACAGTGAGCCAGATGAATCTGACAGTGATGAATCTGACTGCTGTCAGATGATTAATGAACACTTCACGGCCAGACCTGTGGTGGTAATTCTTCAGTCTGCAAAAGCACTCTTTGACACTGGTTGAATGGAATTGTTTCTTAAGTAATATATGTCTAACTCACCTATTACCACAAAGACTAGTACAACAAGTTACTACAAAGACTAGTACAACAAGTGTGTGGAACAGTTATGAAGTGTATGTAAACTTAGAAGGATTCGGGTGAAGATGCATCATTTAGTAGCAATACAGTTGAATCCTATTCACAAGCGATCAGTATTTTGAGTGACCTGGGAATGTGAAAATAATTGCCATTGTATGAACAGCTTTATTTCTTAAATGGCATGAACAAACAATGTCCAGGAATATTCAGGACTAACAAGCATAGCTTATATGCCATTCAAACTGATCTAACGGTACGCGAAATAGTTTTACATGTTACAACAAGGGAGGTAATTAAATGAAATATATATATTTTCAATACTATTTAAGTGTTTTCAATACTATTTAAGTGTTTTATGTGTGTGTGTGTGTATGTTGTATTCTCTTTTTCATGAAATAATGATAATTAGTTATGAACAATTGCTTTTTATGCAGTTTGGTCACACTGACAGGTAGTATCTTGGTTCAGTTTTATTAATCCAAACATTAAGAAATAGCGACATTAAAATGTCCGCTGTAGACACAAGAGCAAGAAATTTTAATTCAAAACTTCACAGTAAGTAGTTTAGACCTATCAGATCACCAACATGCAATTTTTTTTTGGGCCACAATAGGTAGACCACGTTCTCTTTTTGTAGGCCTCGTAGGCCTGTAGTGCCCCTGACTATGAGTATGTGAATGAAAGACAGGAGAAGAGTGAGGAAGAGGGAGTGAGGCAGTGGGGAGGGAAAATAATGGAATTAGAAAGTGCGAGAGGTCTGGGAGCAGATATATTGACATCAGTGGACAAACAACAACACCAACAACATACTTTGCACCTGTTCACTCTCCGATTAAAGTATTTGTTCACACATAAGTAAATTGTAAAACCACAATGAACCACAACATTCAATCAGCTTTGCCCATCAGGCCTTGTCAAAAAGTGTAATGCCAAGAGAGAAGTGTAATTTGGAGTAAAAGGAAATGTACTTTTAGGAGATGGTAGAACAAAACTTAATTACACACATAAAATAACCACACATAAAAGATGCTTAACTTCTTTTTATTTTTTATTTTATTTCAAAATAAAATTTGCATCCAGAGGTGCCAACCCCCTAATCTTCTTGTCAGTATTTCCGGACCCGTTTGTCAGTGTTTTTTAACACTTGTCAGTTTGTTTTTTTTCTCGCAAAAACCTAGCCTATGACACTATAAAGTAACGACAGGCTTCCCTCTGAAACAGAAGGCTATTTTCAATCCTCTAAAATCACGATACAAATCAGCTTGTTGAACACCACACTTATTTTACTCTAAAATCACCATGAAAATCAGCTTGTTGAACACAGCGACGTTCAGTGAGTGCAGGAGTACTATTATGAGACCAGAAACCGGTACAGAAGCACCGCTGGCAAAGATAAACGATCGAATAACGAATAACGAATCTTTATTGTCCCCATTTGCACAAGGATATTTGTGTGTGATGCACAGTAACTGTTGGCATATTAAGAAGACAACACAAAGGTTAGCGTACATGTATGTATACAATAAAGAAACGGTAGCGGATATTAGAACACCTTAATGCATAACAATACTAAAAAAATCTCAAGACTATTAGTGCCATTTTCTCAATCATTCACGCTTTCTCATGACCATGCTAATCCTTGCACATTCATTCTTATCCACGCACCGACTCATCCCACACACACCCTTAATACATTTAAGAGGCTCACTGTAGTTACGCTAGTCGTTCTAGGGTTACACATTACACACTTCCACTGTCAACGCTATGTCAACATTGTTGTTTCCCTTCACTAACTACAGGGGAGTGGGGTTTTTACATACATTATAAGAAAATAGGTAACAACAATAGGCTGCTGAGCAAATTAAATGGTGTATACACATGACTAGTTACAACTAGAGACATTCCGCAACGAATACATCAGTAAACTGTTATTACTTCAAAAACATATGACTTAGATTTAACATTGCTAATAAAATCATGGTACTACGTAGGCATCACGGATCAGGGTCACGTATGATTATGAACCACTTAATTAAGAAACAGCCACTCACATACACCTTACTATGTGTGCATCACATTCGCATACACACACTCACACACCCAAACACGCACACACACGCCACACACACATGCACGCACAATGTCACAGGAATACGTAGTCAATCAACTGCTCTATGCACTGATGTAGTATCCATGGCTCTATGACTATAGGTTTGCGGGTCAGTCTGCATATCTCTGCTACACTGCGCGCGCGCACACACACACACACACCACCACCACACCACACAGTCATAATACTGTTTTTCTGTGGCACATGACTTAGTGCACACTCTCTCTCTCTCTCTCTCTCTCTCTCTCTCTCTCTCTCTCTCTCTCTCTCTCTCTCTCTCTCTCTCTCTCTCTCTCTCCGGCAACTTTTCCTCCGTATTTTTATAAAAGCTACCGTATTTCCGTATTTAATTCACTTCGACGGAATTAAATACGGTCAATCCGTACTGGTTGGCACCTCTGCATCACAGGAGGCTTGGTCATTGGGCTTGATCTTTGGTGTTTTGGAAGAATCGGCTAAGTTGTCTGGGATGTTGGTATTCTGGCAGTCTCTTCTGTGTTGGCTTCACAGGGAGGCTTGGTCATATTTATCCTGTAAACCAAAAGTATCAGACATAATCACTTCCATCTTACATAATAAATATACTGAATATCAACAGAATTGCATTGGACCCAACAAACAATTATTGGAAAGTATGAAAACAAACCAAAAAATATTCCTTCTTTTCGCGTTAGAATCCTTCAAAATCTTGAGCTAAAAGTGACCCTAAACAAATGGTATATTATTCAGTTATGTACCGGCAGCTTACTGGCTGCTGTGCTGTGCTAGACTTCAAAATTGTGGTTTTAAGTTAAGCATTTTTCGCAAGCGTACACAAAAAGTTACTCCGGAACTAACCAAGTTATCAAATTATTATATAATATTATTATTTTGTTGTTGTTATTTGATTGTATTTGCAAGTACTTTCATAAAACATGCCTCACCTTGACCTTACTGTATAATAAAATTTTGGCTGCCTGTACATAATTCAGTACAAACTTATCTACCAAAAAATAAAACATTAAAGATCCAAACACCCTCTCCTAGAAAATACATGTGTCCATGATCAACATGACAACTAAGAATATTTCCACAATCCGAAGTAAAATTTATTCTTTTCAATAATGAGGTCAATCAATGATTAAAAAGAAGTAATTGCAATGGCAAGTCCAGAAGAAGAAGCACAGGTATGGGTACAGTAAAACAAACACTTAAAACAACACACACACACACAGGTTTGGGTACAGTAAAACAAATACTTAAAACAACACACACACACACACACACACACACACACACATAAACAAAACAAAAAAACACATACCTTGAGTGGGAGTCGTAAAGCTGGGAATTCCTCAGACATGCTACTACCAGTTTGTGCATCCGGAGGGTAGTCTGGATCCTGAAATAGCATTCATTGTGTTTACTATGGCGCACATAAATTAGAACATTTCTATCCACGACATGCTAATTTTCAATTAAAACAACACACACACACACACACAGAGGTATGGGTACAGTAAAACAAACACTTTACATTACATTATTATTGCTTTAAGTCCAGCGGACTCTTCCGAGCCAAATCAGGACCGGACAACCCCCGATCTGCATTAGATCTGCTGAAACAACCCTAGTGGTAAAACTGAAAGCTCTCCACCAGCCAGTCACTTTACAATAAAGACATCCTACGCAGTGGACGGCTGAGGCTTCACTCCAACTTATTGAACCCCAGTTTACAAAAACGAAATAGAATACAAACATCATTATAAATTATCAACAAAATACATACATATAAAATGCCTACATTGCTAAATAATATCATAGGAAGCCCTAGTGACCACCTGGCAGAAAGCGTCCAATATTCCCAAGCTGATCCAACAGACCTCATACACAAACAAGGAGTCTTGTCCCGGAAGAGTTTTCAAGAAAAAAGGTAGGAGACTGGTCTAGCGAAGAAGACGATAGTATAGCAGATGGATAGAAAAGAGCAAGAATGAGAAAGAGCAAATGAGAAAGACAGCGACAGTGGGAATTTAAAGCACTAAATTTCCAGAAAGTGGGGATACTATTTATACTGAAACCCCCGGCACCCCAACGGGGGTAAACAAACACTTAAAACAACACACACACACACACACAAACAAAACAAAAAAACACATACCTTGAGTGGGAGTCGTAAAGCTGGGAATTCCTCAGACATGCTACTACCAGTTTGTGCATCCGGAGGGTAGTCTGGATCCTGAAATAGCATTCAATGTGTTTACTATGCACATAAATTGGAACATTTCTATCCACGACATGCTAATTTTCTTTTTATTACAATTCATATCACAAGGAACAAGAAGAGCAAATATTCATGATTCACCTCTGAGGAATTGATTGATTGAAATTGAATGATTGTTGCTTTAGGTCCAGCAGACTCTTCCGAGCCAAATCAGGACCGGACAACCCCCGATCCACATAAAAGATCTGCTGAAACAACCCTAGTGGGAAAATTGAATGCCCTCCACCGGCCAGTCACTTTACAATAAAGACATCCCACGCAGGGGACGGCTGAGGCTTTACCCCAACTACTCAAACCCCCGGTTACAAAAACAAAATAGAATACAAACATCATTATAAATCATCAACAAAACACATACATATAAAATGCCTATAGTGCTAAATAATAACATCATAGGAAGCCCTAGTGACCACCCGGCAGAAAGCGTCCAACACTCCCAAGCTGATCCAACAGACCTCATACACAAACAAGGAGTCTTGTCCAAGAAGAGTTTTCAAGAAAAAAGGTAGGTCATTGATCTAGCGAAGAAGAAGATAGTATAGCAGAGTGATAGGACAGATCAGGAATGGGAAAGAGCAAATGAGGAAGACAGCGACAGTGGGAATTTAAAGCACTAAATTTCCAGAAAGTGGGGATACTATTTATACTAAAACCCCCGGCACTCCAACGGGGGTACTGTTGCCGCAGTGAATCGGTCTTGCCTACAAAGTCAAGACAGGTTTTCAACTGGGGCTTTCACTTTTCCCTTTATAGGTTAGAACAATCTACAGTGGCAAGATTGCTCATGACCCCAAGGGGTCCTCTGAGGAATTAAAATATAATGAGAATCTATTGCAAAAGATAGGAGGTGCAAGAGAAAAAGTCAATTTTGATATTATTTTTACTATAACCATGCTGTAATAGCCTTGTACTAGCCTCCTATCATAACTAAGGGAGAAAGACAAGAGAATTCTGCAAAGAAGAAAACTTTCCCATAACCCCCAAACAAAAAAACATCTCCATTTCCATAAAATTTATTCCTGCCTTGTTAAATGTTCTTTAAAAGTTCTACAAAGGTGGTATCATATCAGGACTAAACTCCTCATATGCATGCAGGATCTAAGAAAGTAACCAACATGATAACACTCAAAGCAAATTATCAGCCCAGAACACTTTACAAATAAAGGCAACCCCCCACCGCCGTAGCTCAAGTGGTAGAGCGTTTGCCTGGCACACCGATATGACCCAGGTTCGAATCCCGTGGTGGGCGATATAAAATGTGGCCATTTTCACTATCCAATTTAGCAGTATGATTGCTCTGGTGGTTCAGTTCTGATTCAGGTCCCTACCCTTGTTTTCCTGGGATGGTTATCCCAATCTGCCATATAACCAATGGTGGGTGTGGACGTTAAACCTCAATGTTCATTCAGGCAACCCACGCAGGGGACGCC
Source organism: Oncomelania hupensis (assembly GCA_036898135.1). Taxonomy (NCBI): domain Eukaryota; kingdom Metazoa; phylum Mollusca; class Gastropoda; order Littorinimorpha; family Pomatiopsidae; genus Oncomelania; species Oncomelania hupensis. The sequence goes on from CM072526.1 coordinate 55,714,583, forward strand.
GAGGCTCCTACTCTAATTTATCGAACCCCCGTTTACAAAACATATGGTCAGAACAGCTTCTCTTGTAAGTATTTTTAAATATTAATAATAATAATAATAATAATAATAATAATAATAATAATAATAATAATAATAATAATAATAATAATAATTAATAATAATAATAACAACAACAATAATAATAATAATTTAATAAAAATAAAGTGGTTTCAAGATCAATCATGCGGTAACTTCTGCGTCCTAGATTCTATTTTTTTATTTGATTATTTATGCCGTCATCAAATAAATCTTGTTCGTTGATAGTCTAGAAATAGAATGAAAACATCACACACAGACACACACACCCACACACAAAACAACCAAAAAGTACACAACGTCTTAGTACACATCGTTGGTTGGTTTATTAATGTCTTGTTCACCAAAGATGATAAGACAAAAAAAAAAGGGGGGGGGGGGAGACATTTAAACAAATCTAGCTACTGGTGTATCAATTAAGATTTTTGCCACGACAGAGCATAAATCTAAATCAAAGTCTGCTAGACTTGTTTTCCTGTCTATGACTGGAATAAACAAGGGGGTAATAACATTGCAATCAAAAAGAATATGTTTGTGAGAAGGGCTGGTTACACACACATTCAATATTTCTACAATATTTGGTCCGCACAGCATCTAGTAGTATTCTATATGACATAGAATAAATTACTCTTGAAGTTTTGTAAATCACTGCGGTATTGAACATTGCCTTAGTATTAAAGGATTGTGTCATATTCCTTTCAATTTGGTTTTGCAATTCCTTGGATGATGGAAATATATCAAGGTATTTTGCATTAACATTTAGGGCTCCTTGCTTAGCTTTTCTGTCAACTATGTCATTATACACCAATCCACAGTGTGAAGGTACCCAGCAAAAGCTTTTACACATCGTCCGATCTAGTAGTGTTCACATCGCCGAAATTTAGTAGGCCTACACAACGACTTAGTACACATTGCACATGCATAGTACACAACGTCCGTAACCTTCTACTAGTCTAGGTGTACTCAAATAGGCCTACATGTAGGCTACTTGGGTTAAAAACTTGATCTATGTAGTCTGTATCATAGGGCTGTGGGCTAATGTTTCCATTTGATTTGTATAATGAAGTAATAAAGTATTTTTGCCTCGAAACCCCCCCCCCCCTTTTTTTGTGTGTGTGGTTAAGGCCTAGATCTACTTTTTATTCCGACAGCTACAGATTTCCAGATAAAATCACAGGCTGTCAAGTCCGTAGGCCTTGCCTCAATTACATACTATACAAATGTAATTGAGGCAAGGCCTACGGACTTCACAGCCTGTGATTTTATCTGGAAATCTGTAGCTGTCGGAATGTAATTGAGGCAAGGCCTACGGACTTCACAGCCTGTGATAAAATTAGAGTAGGCTATTTTCAGAATTATTCAGTGTGAAATTCATTTGAAAACATTAGCCCACAGTCATACAGATAACACAGATGAAGTCTATATCCATATAAACCGAGTAACGAAATAAGGATAATTTGTGACTAAGCAGGGTTAGCTAATTCTGAAGAAGAATCAGAAAAAATGCAATTGATAGGTTCGATTGAAACTTTGTAATCCTTCTTTTACCGTTCGAACACTACTGACACATTCCACAATGCTTTCGATTGATTTTAGAAAGCTACATATTAATCTGAACTCAAAAGAATCAAATACAAAGTCCACAATCAAACTACAAAATCCACAAAAATACTAACCTCGTGCGAGAATCATCCGCCATTTACAATCACCCTGGCATGCTGCTTGACGGTAAAGTTATGCCATATGAAGATACGTTTAGATCCACGATGGCTCAGGGGTCGACTATATATCTCACAAAAAAATTGTGTTCCGCAAAACCAGAAGTAGCACGCATTCCTCGTTGTTTTTATTGTATTAAGAATAAGAAAAAACATAGAAAATAAAAATTTTTCGTAAACAACCCTCTCAGTTTAATAAATATTCCACAAATTATGGTGGTAGACAGAAGGTACCTTTTTTCAAGGGTTCACTTATATGCTCAATGTTTTGTTGGAAGATTGCTCTCAAATGGAACATTCCCAAATAGCAATTTCTTTACTGAAGAATCGTCTGCCTCTGAATTATCGAATGCGCATGGAAACAATTCAGTTGGCCCAATGGTTAGTCAGTAAATCAGCAAAACCTTAGGTCGACCGAAATTCGGTTGACTTAAGTCTGAAGTGTTGCAAAAAGGGGGTCTTAGGTCGACAGTTGGTTGACCTAAGTCATACTTACGATTTATATATATATATATATATATATATATATATATATATATATATATATATATATATATATATATATATATATATATATATATATATATATATATATATATATATATATATACTCTCATATCACCTGGTTTCTGGCAACACACGTATGTTACGCGACCTTACTTGTGTCAACATGGATAGGAAAGTGTCAACATTGAAATGTTGTCAGAAAACGGGTACACTTTTTTTGCTGTTTCGGATTACATGGGACATAAATCGTGTTTTTTTGACATGTTGTCAAAAACCTGTACTATGAATGCAGTTAGTTCCCTTGCTACACTCTGTCGTGCTTCTGAGGGTCCATATTAATTTTTGATGAGACAGGCTAATAGTGAATGAATGAGAGAGCACGCGCTGTGAAGTGACGTCTTGTCTGTGATGTGTGACGTTGCACGAAGACACTTACTCAAAATGGCGGAGCTCAAATCGGTGAGTGGATAATTATGTCTTTTGTAAATACTTATCAACGTTTAATTTGTTTTGAAATAACTTTAATAGTACGTAAAGCTCTGCTCCATTGTCTGCTCTCTTCACTTCTGACTTTTACGACCCTCCTGGCGCCCTTGTCTCATCTCTGTTGCCGCTTTGTGCGCTCCATATCACCGTCATCGCTACCTTCAGACTCAATCAATGCATTTCCTCCTTCTGAAAATTGTAGCACCGCTCCTTTTACACGTGCCATTCTACTGCATATTGACTTCTTATAACAACGGCCTCCCTTCAACCAAGTCCCCTATGCGCTAATGTGTCCGGGGACGTTAATCTAACAAACGTGAACGTGAACGTGCAGGAATGCATTATGTAGGCTACTTATGTAGCCATTCTTGCGTTGTAGTTGCACTTCAGTTTTGTAAAATATGAAGTTATAGTAAAAATTGACTTGTTGCAATTTGCCATTAATTTTTGGGAAATGCGTATTAAAAATTAATATTGTAATGTTACTATGGTAAATATTGCCCCAATTAGAATTCCATAATCGTATAACGCATTGTCTAAAGCAGTGTCGACATCCTGTCTGTACATGTCGATCCTCTTGTCTGCTGTATCAACATAAAGTTTTGCATGGAAAATACACTACAGGCTGTCAACAATTGTCGACCTTGGCATTGTGAGGGTTAAATCAGAAAAGAAATATTACTTTTTTGTAGATGTAAATGTCTAATCTGGCTGGGGATTGAATGCTCAAATTTGAGATTTGTTGACTGGCTGTTGTATCTAATTTCTCTCAATATATTTTTAAATCGTTGAAGTCATTATAGACGTATACCTGGTTGTTTATTTTCTTATGTACTGTGTTTAAACAGCGAGTTCCGAGGATGAAGTAGCAGCATAGCTGGAAACATCACCGTTAGCCCGCAAAAAAGCAGCGCATCGCTCTGTTTCCACTGCCCCATCTCAAACTGGTAAAGAAGAACGTACATGTCGTCCTGAAGTTATTCCATATTTTTTTAAGTTGCATAACGTTTTTAACATTTTAGTAACTTTTAACATCTTCAGATTTAGTGTACACTTTTTAGTGTTGTCAATTGGACGTGAGTTTGATCATCAGTGAATTATTTTCAGACTTTTACAAACACCTGTTATAATAGTGTACATAATGTTAATGCAATAACAGTAAGTCAAATGAAACATAAGCTGGCTGTTGTAGTATAGTTCAAAGTTCAGCGCATTAACGGAGCAAGAAGCTTCTGCTCTGATCCTCAGTCATGGAATTCCTTATATGTTATACAGTATGCTACACTTCCAACATTAAAAAAAGGCAGTTGAAAATCTGTTTGTTTTTTCAAAGAGTATTTTATGTAACAATTTCTTATCAGACAGCAGGATCATCGATTTGTTTTTCAATTGTTGTAATAATTAATACTAATTTTGACTAGTTAAAAACAGGTAATTTTTTTTTGGGGGGGGAGGAGGAGAGGGGAAGGGTGATGTGTTTCCAGTATGTGTGTATGGATTCTTCTGACTGGTTTTAAATTGAAAATATTTGTTTTGTAACCGGTCTTTGGGTAGGCTCGAAAAAATATTCAGTTATTATTATATTTATTAATATTATTATTATTAGTAGTAGTAGTAGTAGTAGTAGTAGTAGTAGTAGTAGTAGTAGTAGTAGTAGTAGTAGTAGTAGTAATAGTAGTATAATTATTATTATTATTATTATTATTATTATTATTATTATTATTATTATTATTTTAAATTTATTTATTTTTTTAAATTTTATTTATTTATTTTTTTTTTATAATAGATCTCGTTATTTAAAAACAGCAAGTCTACCGTACATCTAGATGGGAGGCAAACAGATTTAAATTTTAATGTAAATCACTTGTCAGTCTTGTAAGTTTTGTTTTTTTCTTTTCTGATGTACTGTGTAAATTGTTTTAACAGCGAGTCCTAAGGAGAAAGTCGCAACAGTGTTGGAAACATCACATGAAGGGGACTGTGAATGAGGCGGCAGCATCATCATCTCTTTCCCCTAGCTCTGCTCTATCTTCAGTTGGTAAGGAGGTCAAATTTTCTTTAATGTATATGTACTTTAACTGACACTTATACTTTTTTCTCTCCATGGACATGTATTTTCGATTAACTAAAACAAAGGTAACTGCACAGAACTGGAGGTAATGTTTCACTCTTTACAAAAATCAACAATGACATCCGAAAAGGCATGCGCACATCAAAGGAGGGCTGGATAGAAGATCAATGCCAGGAAATAGAGAACAATCTTAACAAGTACAACAGCAAGAAGGCCTACAAGACTCTAAAGCGGCTGACAAGTGTTAAACAGCCCAAGGTCTCCACGATCCAAAGCAAGTCTAGCATGTACCTTCAGCCTAATCAGCCATCCCAGCAAGGTCCTCCTGAAAATAATACTCAACAGGTTGAAACCCCAAGTTGAACAAATCATAGCTGAAGAACAAGCAGGTTCAGGGCAGGGCGAAGTACCACTGAACAGATTTTCAAACTCAGAATAATCTGTGAGAAATACCTACAGCACCAACAACATCTATATTATGTGTTTATAGACTTCAAGAAGGTGTTTGACCGAGTCTGGCATGCAGCTCTATGGGCAACAATGAAAGTGTACAACATCAGCCCTAAAATTATTGAAGTCATCAAAAGCCTGTATGACAAGGCTACCAGTGCAGTCCTCCACAACAGCGTCATCGGGAACTGGTTCAGAATAACAATCGGTGTGCTTCAAGGATGCCTACTCTCTCCAACACTTCAACATTTTCCTAGAGCGCATTATGTCAGATGCTCTTGCAGATCATGAAGGCACAGTCAGCATAGGGGTAGAGCTATCTCCAATCTTCGTTTTGCGGATGACATTGTTGGATTGGCTTGAGAGGATCAAGAACTTGAACAGCTGGTACAGAGGCTTGACACCACCTCCAGAGCTTATGGAATGGAAATAAGTGCAGAGAAGACCAAAATGATGACCAACAACACCAATGGCATCAACAAGGACATCAAAGTCCAAGGTCAATCCCTCGACCTCCAGGTTACGGGACAGGAAATGGAAAGGAGGTTGTAATAATTAATAATAATTTTGACTGGTTATCAACAGGGGGAGGTGGGGGGAGGGGAGGGTGTGTACCCAGTATGTGTGTATGGATTCTTCTGACTGGTTTTAAATTGTAAATATGTTTTCTTGTAACCGGCCTTTGGGTAGGCTCCAGAAAATGTTCAGTTATTATTATTAAATGTTGATGTAGATCACTTTTTCAGTCTTGTAAGTTTTTTTTCTTTTTTTCTTTTCTGATGTACTGTGTAAATTGTTTTAACAGCGAGTCCTAAGGAGAAAGGAGAAACATCCCTTGAAAGTACTCTACACGAGGCAGCACCATCACTTTCAACTAGCTGTTCTCTATCTTCAGTTGGTAAGGAGGTCAAATTTTCTTTTGATGTATTTGTACCTTTAACTGACACTTAGACTTGTTTCTCTACATGTACATGTATTTTTGATTAACTAAAACAAAGGTAACTGCACAGAAATGGAATTAATTTTTTTACTCTTTACAATGCTTAATATTAATGTGCTTTGAAACCACACTGCTTCTGTATTCGTTTTGATTTATGATGTTAAAAGCCACAAAAGAAAACAAAAATGTTTTGTTTCAAAATTGTCTTCTCATTTCCATCTAAATGCTTTTATGAACTTTTATGAACCACTTTTATGAACTTGAAACACGTATATCTGAAATTCGGTAAACTGAAAAAAGCTTATGACAAACTTCTTTGTTAAAAATAAAAATTAGGTAAAATAACAAAAAATTCCGACGTCTGCAAATCTGAAAATCAAAATGCTTATTCTAAAAATAGAGTGCAATATTATAATATTGTTTGTTTTACATTTGCACTTTGATTTGTTTGGTAGATGATGACGACAAATCAAGCTGGACCAATGTTGAAAAGCAGATTGATTCTGGTAAGTCATCACATCCTTTATTGAAAAAAATCAGCACTGTTTTTCTCTTGTCCCATATGGCAACTGAAACCATTTGTAAATTTTTGCTTGAGAAGGAACATAAGTGTTTCCAGAATTCCGACAATCCTGGATTTTGTAGATGTTTGTCTGCTAAACTATTGAGTACTTATTGAGGTGCCTGTGCTGAGTTAGAAGTGATCTTTACAACAGTACAGTAAAGTATATTTTTACAAATTTTAAAGCGCCATTTTAATCTATCCAAAGAGTATCCATGTTTGAACCACTGATCTGAAAATAGTTTCAACTTAATGCCACGGTTAAAAGAAGGTGAATCGGTTTCAGTGGTCGATGCCAGTGTCAAAACTAAGTGGCGGCCATGGATAAACAAAAATAATACTTCACAGAGCGAGTGTGTTGTATGAAGTTCACTTAAGCCGTCCGAGTCTTCTGCATTGTTGGGTCTGCAGTTTATGTTGACTATTGACCCTGTTCTGTGCAAACCATCGTGCAACACACCTATATGAACCAATTTCCAAGACATGTTAACCTAAACTTTTCTTTAAATAAAAACTGGAACTGACTGCTTTTTGTTACACCTATCTTAGTTTCTCAGAAGTTATGTACACATAACTCATTTTATTATATAAATGTGTTATTTTAATAGCAATCTTTAACATTCTGGTTTAAACAGAACATTTTGCTTTACAATCTTGAAGATTTGTTTAAAATAAAAATTGCTGGCTCCATCTAATTCCCTAGGTGTTAGAATGATTTTTGTGTGTGCTAGAATTTGAAACCACAGAACATTGTGAACTTTAAAATAAATTGCCCCTCACCCCTCTGCATAGCATAATGATCAACAAAATGAAATGTTTTATGAAAATATTCTTACCAGTAAGTAGCCTCACCACATTCTCTTTTAATGTTTCTTTTCAAGACTTTACTGCTTACATGTATATTGTCTCAAATTCTGTCGTTTTTTATATTGCCAAGGTTCGTAATTTAATCCTAAAAGGCGGGTGGAGTATTAAAGACACTTTAGGTGAAGTACATGGGGTGTTTTTGTGTGTGTGCAGTTGAACACGCCAAAGCTGGGAGAGGAAAAAGAAAGTACGCACTGGACAAAAAGCAGTACTGCCTCATTTCAAGAAGAATGTGCAGAGATTCTTTCACATCCGGGGGAATCAAAATAGGAACTTTTCGACTTTTCTTGCCAGGCACCATCAACAAATCTAGTCGTTCTAGGAACTTCCTCTCTAGGGGCGCCAAGCTTTTGGCTACCTCTGCATTTCCATCTTTCCAGTTTGGTCGGTCCATGTATGTGCTTGACAGAAGTTTGGACACCTCCCCTGCCCGCCGTTTATTGAATATGATAAGTCTTGCGAGAACCTGTCGAGCGAGACTTCTCCAATTCCTATAAGTGCGTTCTGCCTTCAGAATTTCTGCCGTTTGTTGAACTGACTTGGAGAGGTGTTCTTTTACTTTGAGCAAATCTTCTGTTAAAGGAAGATTTTCAAGCTTGTTGTCCTTCCTCCTTTTCAGGGTGTTCAGTGCATTTGTAGACACAGAATCCGTCCACTCGTTTTTTACAAGGCTTAAGAAGGTTTCAGCCTGTTTCAACCCGTCACAGTCATCCTTTCGTAAGCAATATCCCTGTTTGATAATGCCAAGTTTCTTCAAAAGATGACCGAGTCGTAGTGCAAGAGATGGTATGCTGAACTCTCGTCTTCCGTCACTAGAAATCTTCAATCCACATAGCTCATATGTAGACTCTCGGCACAAATCAAAGTTTGATCCACACAGAAGGTCCTTGAAGCTGGAAGCCACTCCCGATTTTTCTTGACATACCTGCAGGAGGCGTGCAAGCTGGCGTAGTCTTTGACTGATGTCATTCCTTTTTACTGGTCCATACTTCTTTAGCAAAGTCTCTCCAAATAGCAGAAGGATCTCATCGTTGCTCACCAGTTCCTTGAGAGGATCGGTTTTCATAGATGCAAGGATAGAGCACATGTGAGGTGACAATTTCTGCGCACTGTTATCTGAAAGCTTTGCTGACTGTAACAAAAGCTTAGATTTTTTAAGAATTGATTTGGGATCAAATGAATGGGGTTTCAATGGGCACTTTTTCACATGCATCCACAGTTCATGCTTGTAATAGAATCCAAAACAGGTTGGACACAACAAAAAATCATGTACACTTCTATCTTTGTTTGGTCGTTTTACAACGACGATCTCTTTCCCACCCTCCTGCAAAATCTTAACATTGTGTTTAAAGTTTCCTAAGCTCCTCAGTCTTAACAGTTCTGTTTTATACCCATCTTGGTTGTTGCACTCCTTTAGACTGGAAAGCATGGCAACATCTCTCTCCTGTCCGTGTTGCGTAAGGAGATGTCTTGGCAGAGCCAGCTGCCCTTTGTTGCAAAAGCAGATTAACGTAAAAGTCTGGATCATCTAAATTTGGACCATAAACATTGACTAACAGCAAATCTTTATCCATAATTTTGATGTGACATAAAAGGAAATTGCCTTCTACATCCCTACATACCCTTTTGACTTCGAACTCAAAATTATTGTTAAATAAAATAGCAACACCTCTTGAATTTGTAGTATATGATGCGAAAAAAGCTTTGTACCCCCATTCAGCTCTAATGTACTCTTCTAATTTGGGGTCAAAGTGCGTGTCCTGTAGAAAATAAATGGAAGAAGATTTTTGTCGTAAATAATGATAAACATCCCGTCTTTTATTTGAATTGGCAAGACCCCGGCAATTAACTGATATTATGTTAATGTCTGACTCAGAGTTATTCATAAATCAAACGGGGCAAGATGGTGCCAGAGGGGTGAGAGGTACTCAGATAGGAGGAAGGGGGATGACTAGAGGGGGTGGAGGTGTTGGTAAAGTTGTGGAATAGGGAGGAGTCCGAAGTCCAAGTACAGTGAACTTCGGATATAGTAAAGTGCCCTGGGACCAAATAAATCTTTAGTATAACCGAATATTTAATATAACCGAAAATCCGTTTACAGTAAAGTTTTTAAAGTTTACTTTACTATAACCGAAACTTCGTTTATAATACAGTTTTAGAGGTTTACTTGACTATAACCGACTTCGTTTATAATAACGATTTTAGAGGGTTAATTTAGCATAACCGAAACTTTGTTTTTGTTTTAATTTAACGTTTACTAATCCGACACTCTCATTATAAAAAGATAGAAAACGCTGGTCTAAAGTGTATGTGGGTGCACAGGGCCGGATCAATCCATTTTCGAGGGAGGGGGTGGGGTGGGGTGCTAGTCTAGTTCTTTTTAAAATGTATGGTACAGAGTGGTGAAACACCACAAGTAAAACTCGTGGCGCAGTGGATAAGTCGCCGGTTTCCTATGCCGAAGGTCGCGGGTTCGATTGCCGCACGCAAGGGGCGAACGTATGTGACTTAGGTACGAGACTATTGAGGTCACCGAAGGTTTTCTGCGGGCACTCCGGTTTCCTCCCTCCCTTCAATAATGGTACAGGATGCAGTCAATATAAAAATTTCAAAAATAAAAATTCGATTTTCTTCCGTCTTCTAATAGCGATCTCCCTGCCTGTACACCACCTGTTTGAGTGATGTATAGGTATTTGGTGTGTGTGAGGGTAAAATGAGACAGGTGAGCGTGTATGTTGGTATAGATCGCCGCGCTTTGAGCCTTGGGGAAAGGCGCGTACATAGCATAGCATCCTGTCCTGTCCTGTAACTAACTGCCTTACATAACGTATTTTCAGTTGAACAAAAACTTCCATCTTCTACTTTCTTTCTTTTATTTATTTTATTTATTTATTTATTTTTTTGTTGTTGCCAAGGGGTGGGGGTGGGGATGCTGCAGCACTCCTAGCATCCCCCCCTACCCCCTGGATCCGGCCCTGGTGCAAGTAAAGAAGAAGAAAAGCAAAACAAATCAGTGAACAAAATAATGACTTCTCGAATTTCCATCTTTTACCAGGATTTCTGCAGACTGTAATCGTCTGTGTGTCTATTTGTCTGTATGTTCACGTAACTCAACATCGTTCTAAATTGAGCTGACATTTGGCGCGTTATATACATGTACATTGGAATTGGATCCCATTAACTGATTAGATTCACATAGTTGAACAGTTAAAATAAGACAGTGCAAATCGAACGAATCGCTTTCGTTATTACATATTTTAATTTAGATTCAGAGGTGCCAACCCTTCCGATTTCGCCGTAAGATCTTACGGTCACATTTATATCTTACGGTCTTACGGTCAAACTGAAAATTTTCCGGCGAAAAAGGTTTACAAATTGTACGGTTTGCGAACACCGCATTGACGCAAAAATTCTGTGAAAACTGGGTTAAGTTGCACAAGGCTAGTAGAGAAACAGCAGCTAGTAAAGCTAGTAGCCAATGACATCGAGCTTTACATTAATATAATCAACCGCGCCTGTTCATTGGTTACCTAGCTTAGTAACCATTTGCAAGTAACGGTTCTAGCTGCAATAGCGCCATCTACTGGAAGACCACACTATTCACTTCAGCAATGGCCGAGCAAGGCAGCAGTTCAAAGTCGATTGAGCCAGTTAAAAAGAAGTCGAAAAAATACCACCAGAAATTTTTGCCATCGTACACCAAAGATTTCCCATGCATCATTGCTTCAAAATTATCGACAGAGCATGCACGATGTGTTCCGTGTGAACTGGATTTTAAAATTTCGCACGGTGGTCTCGATGATGTAAGCCGACATTGTAGCTCAGCTCGCCACATTGAGAACAGCGCAGCATTGAAAAATGCTTCCAAGGTGACAAGTTTTTTCTCGGGTAAGAAAGCCGAATCTTCATCTTCTCTATCGGTAATCCGAGCAGAGACTCTCTTTGCACATTTTTTAGTTGAACATAATATTGCTATCAGTGCTGCTGATCATGCCGGGCCTCTTTTCCGGTCAATGTTTCCTGACAGTCAGATAGCAGCTGGGTATCAAAGTGGCCGTACAAAGACTACAGAAATAATTAAGGCATGTGCCAAGTCAAAAGCCTCATCTCTTGCTGATGCGATGAAAAAGGGGCCATTTGTTATCGGCACGGATGGAAGTCAAGAGGGAGGAGACAAGTGTTATCCCATTGTTGTACGTGTGTTAACCAACAGTGGTATTCAAACCGAACTTCTGTGTAATCCAACATGTGATGAAGCTTCTACCGGAGAAAATATTTTCGGCCTCTTGGACAAGGAATTGTGTACCTTTAGCATTACGTGGAAAAACTGCATCGCTTTAGTGTGTGACAATGCTAATGTAATGACAGGAAGTCACAAAGGCGTCATTTCTTTTATAAGAGAAAAACATGACAGTGTTTTCTGTGCTGCTTGTGTCTGCCATCTTCTCAGTCTGGCACTTAAGAGAGGAATAAAAGCAAGTTCAAAATTTGATCTAGATGACCTTATGAGGCAGCTTTACTGGTATGTCTCCAAGAGCAGTGGCCGGCAGCAGCGCCTAAAGCAGCTACAGCAAGAATGTGGCACTCCACAGCACCATATAATTGCACATGTACCCACCAGGTGGCTGTCACTCGGTGCTGCCTTGTCGCGTGTCATAGAGCAGTGGGAGCCGCTCAAAAAGTTTTTCAAAGAGGAATGTGCATTGAAACCTGATACTTCCCAAGACAGCATCAAGGCAAAGTTGAAGGAGTTTTTCAATCGACGGACAACAAAGCTTTACGTGTACTTTTTTGTCGCTGTTATTGAGGTGAGTGATTTTAATTACAGCTTAAAAATACAGCACATACATGCACATTCTCTCAAAATTAATTATACTTTCTGTCACATACATTTTACAGATCACATTTTAAGCATAATGCATTCCATCTAGCTTGCCTATTGCATGGTTGACAAAATTCAAGATATGTTTGCAAAGGGAAAGATTCCTAAACTAGTAAACTGAAAAAGGTAAGGAAAAATACAAAAATCACACACACCCCTTTAAAAGCCAATTTCTGATTAATAAATTTTAATGTTATCGCTTATTGAGATAAATAGCTGCCAACGAATTTATGAAAACATATCTTGAATTTTGTCAACCATGCAATAGGCAAGCTAGATGGAATGCATTATGCTTAAAATGTGATCTGTAAAATCAAACGAATCATAAGAATTATATTATTTTCATTATGTGTAAACAGTCTCCTACTCAAATTTTTCTGTTTGTTTGGTTAATACTTTCTTTACATAATAATTTGACGACAGCAGTGTATACAGTTTTGAATGTGTGTGAACAGGTCTTTGACAAAGTCAACAAGCACCTTCAGACTGACCATGCCAGAATCCACTTGATCAAGAGGGACTTAGAGCAGCTATTCCGCAAACTGCTGGTTTCTTTCTTAAAGCCCTCTGCACTAAACCAGGGAGCTTTGATGGAGGTGGACTTTGAGTCAAGCTACAACATCAAGGATGAACATCAAATCTTTATTGGCTGTCAGACACAAGAACATCTGAAGGCAGGCATTGACATCAAGGAAAAGGAAATTTTCTTCAAAAATGTGAAGGCCTTTTACCAAGCTGTATGCAAGTACATGGTGGAGAAAATAAATCCAGCAAAACAAGAATTGTGGAGACATGCAGAGGTTGCTGATATTAGGTTGAGGGAGAATGCCCGAGTCTTGTCCTTGGACTATTTCATAGATCGCTTTCCATGCATGCTTCAAGAGGCGACCAGTCGAGATGAAGTTCATAGTGAATTTCTGGACTACCAGGCTGAGACATCCCTACCATTGGAAGTGACCGAACAGCAGAATGCTGAGGAACAGTGGCAGGTGATGTCAAGACTGACAGACCACAATGGAAGTCTCAGATTCAAGAACCTAGCCAGGGTCATGCATGGAATCCTGCTGATTCCAGTGTCTAACTGTGCTTGTGAGCGCATTTTTTCCATGGTGAGAAAAAACAAGACTGACTTTAGAGGAACTATGCAGACTAGCACTTTAAGTGCCCTCATGGTTCTGAAGTCTGGCAATTCTGATCCTTGCCACCAGACTCAGCTGTCTGACGACTTGTTGCGGACCTGCAAGTCTGCAACTAAGATGTCCCAGCAGTAATCCCTTTTGCAGCTATGTACAGTGTATATATTTTGTATATACTATTGGTGAGTTTTTACTTTCTTTATTTTTTCAATACTCACTTTCATTTTGAGAACAAAAAAATATTGGCGAAACATTGCGTGTTATTGAGCATGTGAAAAAAAATCTTACTGACATATTTTGGATTTTACTGACAAATTTACAAAATCTTACTGCGAAATCGTATAGGGGGTTGGCACCTCTGTAGATTAATATTTCTGTGTTGGTTTGTTGTCCCTTGCTGAATTCCACACGAAAACTATGTTTTCCCATTTTTAAAAACACCCCCACCCTCCCCAGCTCCAGCCCCACACCCCCGGACAGCCGTCTATAAGTCGTCGTGGAGACGTTTGTCTTACCAGAGTTGCCAAGAACAAAATTCAAAGTATTTATTTGAGTGGTTGGACAAGCAAGCTCTCTCTCTCTCTCTCTCTCTCTCTCTCTCTCTCTCTCTCTCTCTCTCTCTCTCTCTCTCTCTCTCTCTCTCTCTCTCTCTCTCTCTCTCTCTGTCGAACATGGCCTTTTCAAAATTTAGATTTTCTTCTTCTTTGTGTTTCCCTTCCCCCCACCCCACCCCCCAATGGGTATTGCTATCGTAATTACAGGTAAATAGCAATTACGTTACTTGAGTAAACATTATGAATATGCACTCATCGTCAAGATCTATTGTTTCTGGACACGTACACAGCCACATGATAACAAGTGATATTTCACGAAAGTGAAAAGGTCCTTTTAGCCTTTCGTATGAAGCCACCAGAAATCCACGGGAAAAAGCTGAAAAAGATACTTTTTTTAATGAACACTTGCAGTAGGTCCATTGTCCCTTATTGGATTCCATTACGCTCACATATGTTGATTATTTTTGTTTATTAACTCGGGTATTATAAACTCTGTTGTTTGTAGATTATAGTCACACGACACTTTCGCATATAGGTGACTACTGGACCGATTTATACTGACACCAGCGGGCCAGTTGTTGATAAAGGGGAAAATAATATGATCACACGTTGACCAATCCGGGATTCGAACCAGCGACCTTTCGGTTACTAGCAAGACGCTCTTACCAACTGAGCTACCCGGCCCCGACTTATAAACTCTTCAAGAATACCTCTCTTATAACCCAGTTTGTGTATATTGATTGACATGTTACAGTATTATTTGTTTATGTCCGTGTGTGTAAGTTCACGTGTGTGTGAGTGTGTGTGTGAGAGAGAGGGATAGAGAGAGAGATGGTAAGAGAAAGAGAGAGAGAGAGAGAGAGAGAGAGAGAGAGAGAGAGAGAGAGAGAGAGAGAGAGTTAATTACCGATAAGAGATAACATGTGAGCCTTCGTGTCCTAATTATTTCAAACCAACCCTTTAATCGGAAGGATAAATCATAAAAGTAGATCATGAATTGTACATGTAGTACTATCGTCATTGTGGAAAAACAAAAAGCTCACAAAATTAAAGCAAACAAAGACATGGACAAAACCTAAACAATATGGTGGATTTAAAAAAAAGATGGTTTGTCTTGCAAAGCCATGCAACAGCTTAGGAATAAATCTCTTCTTTACTTCTCATTTGAAAGTGCAGTCCAGTCAAAACGTTGGTTTCCCAGTTCTCCATTGATTCGGATTCATCTCAGTACAAAAGGTATAATTATGTTCAACTTATAACACCCTTATTTAGTCATAAACGCATTTCATCATGTATAGCGAAAGTGAAGTCTAATTTGCTTTGTAAGTTTCTAAGCTAGGTACTCTTTTTCTGCCAAACAGTTAAATCTCTCCTTCAGTTTTTCACTCTCCTTCATAATCACTGTTACTGTTGATGCGGAAATTCCAAATTGTTCAGCAATTTCTTTTTTTTTTTAAATCTTTTCATCTTCAAGTGCGTGAATTAGATCTATTTTAGGCTTCAGGGTAAGCGTGACGTGACGATGTTGCGTCATTATGAACGTCAGTAACTCTCATGAAACTTTAATACAGTAATCTCCCTTGAAACTTTATTATAAGCGGCAGCAAAACTCGCCAGGGGCCTTAGAAAACACTTTATTATAAGCGGACTTTACTATATTTTTTTATTATATCCGATTTTTAAAAACATAGACAAAGAAGAGTTTTGGTCGGGACCAAGACTGGACTTTACTAAAACCGAATATTTACTTTATCCGGCCTTTATTATATCCGGAGTTCACTGTAATATTTTACTATGCACATGGAATTGTGAAGGTTGGATGTACAAATTAGATATTAAAGATGTTGTTCGATCGCTGTTGAATTTGGATATTTTTTCTCTTAACAAAACTTTTGTTGACAATGACAAACTGGCCTATGCTCCTTTCAAACATTATGATGTGTATTGTTCCAAAGCAGTCCAAATCAACAAAGGCAGTAGAAAGTCGGGGAGTGTACTTGTTTTTGTTCATAAAAATAATGTTAGCACATTTTGTACAGAGAATTGATGTGAAATACAAGCACATGGTTGTATTGAAACTGAGTAAACAATGGCTTGGTTTATTGAAAGATGTTTTTCTGATATGTCTATACGTTCACCCATATGATAGTAGATATTGGAATGTGGCGGAGCATGGTTATGGCATTGAAGTTTTGGAGCAATGTTTAGTTGATTTGTATGAGATGTTTGAAGATATTTCATTTATCATTTGCGGATATCTGAATGCAAGAACGAGTTTATAAAGTATAAAGTTGCATGTATAAAGTTGCTTTAACCCCCGTTGGGGTGCCGGTTTTTTTAGTAAAAATAGTATCCCCCATTTCTGAAAATTTAGTGCTTTAAATTCGAACTGTCGCTGTTTTTCTTATTTGCTCTTTCTCATTCCTGCTCTGTTTTATCAATCTGCTATACTAACTTCTTCTTCGCTAGACCAGTCATCTACCTTTTTCTTTAAAACTCTTCCAGGACAAGACTCCTTATTTGTGTATGAGGTCTGTTGGATCAGCTTGGGAATATTGGACGCTTTCTGCCAGGTGGTCACTAGGGCTTCCTATGATGTTATTATTTAGCAATGTAGGCATTTTATATGTATGTGTTTTGTTGATAATTTATAATGATGTTTGTATTCTATTTTGTTTTTGTAAACGGGGGTTCGATAAATTAGAGTACAGCCTCAGCGTCCCCTATGTGGGATGTCTTTATTGTAAAGTGACTGGCTGGTGGAGAGCTTTCAGTTTTACCACTAGGGTTGCTTCAGCAGATCTTTTATGCGGATCAGGGGTTGTCCGGTCCTGATTTGGCTCGGAAGAGTCCGCTGGACCTAAAGCAGTAATCATGTAATGTAATGTAGTTGCTTTTTTTTCCCAGGGCTTGTTATATTGTTTTTACCTAAAAAATGTTGTTTGGAAGGGTGGGCTGTGTGTGTGAATAGATTAAATTAATGTTTTGATTTAAAGAATTAGAATTTGATTACTAGAATAAAAAATTATGGCCCTTTGGTTTTACACCCAAACGATCGAGTTGTCCTCCTTGGTTATAATTTTTGTTGATATATCTCTCTCTCTTTCTCTCCCCCCTCCTTTTCTCTCTCTCACTTATGTATTGCTCGCTTTCTTTTACTTATGCTGTCATTTAAATTGATCTGTTTTAACTTGTGTGCTTGTATTCATGTGTGTGTACGAAATCTAAACATGTGGAAGAAAAAATCTAATGAGATCGAGCTTGAGTGAATTCAAGAGAAACAAAGTAAATCTAATAACATCTCTCTCTCTCTCTCTCTCTCTCTCTCTCTCTCTCTCTCTCTCTCTCTCTCTCTCTCTCTCTCTCTCTCTCTCTCTCTCTCTCTCTCTTTCACATTAATTGTATGTGAAGTGAAAAATACCACAGCAACACCCAAGTTAATATGAAAGATAGATTTTATTCAAATCTTTCCCAAGCCATCAATTAAAAGTATCAGTCAAGTCTTTATATAGTATAAGACTAAACTACACAGTTCATTGATGAGCGCAGTTGGCTCAATAAAATCCACAATATTATCACTCAAGACCAATACTCATAGGTAAAACATTAAGGCCAATAAAAGAAATATGTGTTCATGGTAACATAAGAAACAAAATAGGGTTGGTAGGCAGGTTTCTTTTTCTTTTTTCTTTTCTTAAAAAAAAACAACAAACTTTTCTACCTTGGGTGCGATCTGTTTGGCTTTTTTCAAAAAGGTTTTTACAATCACCCAAAAAGGTTTTATGGTTGGGCCAAAAAACGTAGGGTCGGTCGGATACCATAAACAAATTTTTTTTGTTGGATCTAATTAAAAACTGAATATATTAATAAAGTCAAGTCAAAGTAAACATAGAAATTCGCCAATGCTACTGATTCTATATAGAGACTACAGCTAGAAATTCACTTAATGTGAGAACTCTTCAGTATTATATAATAAAAGGCATCAAATTATATACAAACAACATTAAAACAATAATATATTTTGGTCTGGAAAGATGAAATCCCCTGAGATTGTTGCTTTAGGTCCAGCGGAAATCCCCTGAGATACATAAACAACAGTTACATTAGGTTGGTTGTTGGTTGTGTTATTTACATCTTTTCCACCAAAGATGATAAGACGGGAGGGCGGGGGTGGGGGGTGGGGGGTGGA
Organism: Oncomelania hupensis; assembly: GCA_036898135.1. NCBI lineage: Eukaryota > Metazoa > Mollusca > Gastropoda > Littorinimorpha > Pomatiopsidae > Oncomelania > Oncomelania hupensis. Next base: position 55,733,020 of record CM072526.1, read on the forward strand.
AATTATAATTTACACAAATCTAGCCACAGTTACATTAAATGTATGTTTGAGGTAGGTAAAGGTAAAGGTAAAGGTAGTCCCATAGCCTTGTGGCCGTAGGGGAGCATGACGTTGGAGATCACACTTATCTTGGGCCAGCGTAATGAGGGTGATGCCCATCTCTCTCCCTCGCTGCTTTACCTTCCCCACCCTTAAAAGAGTAGGTACTCAGTCACAGTTGAGTCAACTGGGGGACTTCTTGGCTGACAGCTGGTGAGAGAAGACGTGTTTTGTTATGTGTGGCAGTTGGATGTGAATTTCAGAAAAAAAGAAGACATTGTCAACTATGATATTTGGCAGGCAGGATAAAGAAGATGCGGTGATTGAGATGGAATTTGAATTTTGATTTGATCTTCTTTAGAACGTGAGATATTTGATAAATAACGTTTCACATATACATTGAAGGAAGATTTTGAATTTCCGTCGTGAACCCTGATAGACAAGTAATCTTGTCGCTGATTGGCTGATATTATTGTAAGCGACCTATGACTCTCAACACAGGGTGCGGCGTTACGTGGCCGAGTGTTTGACCATTACTCACTTATTATTTACATTGCGTGCTGTTTACCTGTGGTAGAGTGTGAGGGGGTGGAGTGCGAGAGTGGAAAATGCCATCACACAACCTTGACTTTAGGGCGTCATGTGGCCTATTTGTGAATACTTTCTGCCACTTCATGTTACAGCGTGCAAATACTGCAAGGACAATGAGAAAACAAGTTATAGCTGTGAAAACCAATTGGCAGTGTGTATTGTTCGTTTTCGTCGTTACATACTTTCTGTGTTGTGGCGACCCTGGACCCATGACCGCAATGGACAAATCACAAAGTGATGCAACAGCCGACGAACAGGAGATGACCAAGACCAACGGAGACCATACACCAAGGACAACAACGCAGAAGTCAATCACACAGATGTTGCAATCATCGAGATCACAGTCCAATGCCAGCTCTCCTTCTTTCTTAGACGTCATGACCATGCTACGTGATATCAAGTCTGACATTACAGATGTGAAGGCGGACAATCGAACAGTCAAAACCAGGTTGACTGATCTCGAGGATCAAAATGTCAAACTACATGCAGAAAACGAAGTTCTGAGTGGACGGCTAAAAGACGCAGAGTCTAAACTAGAGGACTTGGAGGGGCGGACTCGCCGAAACAACGTGATATTTTTCAACGTACAGGAGTGCGGGACAGAAAACAGTAGTTGGGACTGTGAAGAACGAGTCAAGAAGTTCTTAAAGGAGGAGATGGATCTTCATCATGACATTCCATTCGACCGAGTTCACAGATTAAATACACAAACATCTCCGAGACCCATCATCGCTTGCTGTACCTTTTACAAAGATAAGTTGCTCATTCTGCAACATAAGAAGAACTTCAAAAAATCCTGCATTACACCAGTTTCGGAGGACTACACCAAGCGAGTGAGGGAAGCGAGACGCCAGTTGCGTGATCAACTCAAGGACAAAGTGAGCGACGCCAAACGCATGAAGAAAACAGTTACCATGGTCCATGACCACTTGTACCTCAACGGTGTAAGGTGGGATTACAACGCTGAATCCGATACGGTGATTCAGAGTCAGAGACAACGTCTCTGAAAAGAAAACCTGCCAATTTGCAGACGGTAGCGGCAGAGCTACAACTCGACTCTACTCCGCGGTGGTGTCGGAGATTGCGGATGCGGTTGTCCGGCGCTACGGCGCCTGGTCCCCCAGTCCCCCGAGAACGCGTCAACAAGCAAGAAACAATATGCGCAGCAGGTCAGTGCAGAATGAGAGCAGTACTAGCGGCAGGGATGATCAATATGTTTACAGCCCTTTAGAAGCAGAGAACGAAGACGTTGATGTTGGCGTACGACAGAAGACAACGAATGAGAAGTCAAACGGCAGGGGAAGAGGCAGTCGTGGGGGTGGGGGACGTGGCGCTGTTGGCGGCAGGCATGGTGCGGGAAGAAACGGCGGCAGACGATGTGCGGAGTTCGGTGGGAGTGGTGTTGCTGGTGAGCTCGATGATCAAGCATAGGATACAGGCCGAGCTTCGCAGCACAAACGTCAAGAGTGGAGATTTGGAGCTTGGAATGTGGAGGGGCTCTTGGCCAAACTAAACTCACCAGATTTTAGCACTTTTATACAAACCTTCGACATTATGTGTTTAACAGATACCTTCTTACAATATGATTTAAATTTTCAAGCGTTTAGCGATTTTAACATTTTCAATTGCAATGCTAAGAGGCTGGGCCAGTTTGGCCGTTGTTCGGGGGGTGTCACAGTGATTGTGCGTAAAACAGTTATGCAATACGTTGAAAAGCTAAACGTTGAGTATGATAGCATGTTAGCGTTTCGCATTTCCAAAGAGTTTTGTAACACAGAGAAAGACTTAATTTTCCTCTGTACATACATACACCCTCAAGGTTCATCGTACTGGAACACGGCTGAACACGGGGTTGGAATAGAAGTTCTTGAACAATGTGTCCTGGATCTTAGTTCAGATGATTACAGTCTTGTTATTTGTGGTGACTTTAATGCACGAACTTCAGAGCTGAACGGCCATGATCTTGATGACTTTGACACGGATCTCGCACTGCAAAAATCAGTTCAGACTATGTTTCCCAGGGTGTCAGCAGATCATACTACCAACCTTTTTGGTGAGCAACTCATTGAACTATGTACTATGTTTCATTGTTCTATTGTGAACGGATGCGTTGCGCTGCCATCAGAAAGTACTTTCACATATATCTCTAAAAATGGAAGTAGTGTTATTGATTATTTTATTCTGTCGAACGATCTGTTGTCCTCTAATTTTGTGTGCTCATTCAAAATTGGCGAGCGAATTGAATCCCGACATATGCCTGTTATACCTACTTCTAAGGCTGGAGACGAACATGGTCATGAATCGCGCGGTGAGCGGGTTGCGTGGTCAGAGAAAATATTGTGGGACAGGGACAAAGTGGACACCTTTATTGATAATTTAACATCAGACAATACAGCTGAGCAGCTGGAGAGAGCAATGTCGGAGATCGACAGTGATGTTGACGCGGCTTTGAACACGTTTGCGGGCTGCCTTTTGTCTGCTAGTGAAAGTATGAGGAACAGATTTTATCATGGTCCTCATAAACAAGAACACAAAGCCGCATGGTTCGATTCTGAGTGTTCCGATTCCAAACAGGAAGTTAGAGAACTCCTTAGACGTTATAGAGCAACTCATGACCCGGCAGACAGACAAAATTATGCCAGCTCACGGAATGTTTACGTTATGTCACCGCCACGACTCCCCCTGGGCAGACACCACAAACAAACAACTTACACACGCAGACAACCCAGAAAGAATGACAGTTTCCCGCAGACGTGAAGGGATGAAAACACAACAAATAATATACAACTTTCAAGCTATTTATTCATTCGTACCACACACTCATACACATACAACATTTACACATGAAACGAAGAAATGGTAATGAAACAATCAATGGGTCAATGGAACGATGCAATGGTTCGTGGGTGATCGGGGGTCGCTAATCGACCAACGTCCTCAAATCGAACGTGCACAGCCAAAGTCCGAGGCACGTGTTAACAAACGGACAGGGGGGTTAAGCGCAGGAGAGGGACAACACAAAACGGGCCCACCTGGCAAAGTGCAGTCCCTGGTAAAGTCTCCTCAAAAGTATCCACTCCCTTCCGTTGACGTCCAAACGAAGGAGCGTTGCCACCCGCGGTCGCCACTGACGATGATGATGAAGTGATGTTGATGGCGCTGACAACAGAGGTGGTAGACAAACGAATGGCGATGTTGATGATGTTTGGTCCACGTGACCAGATGTCGTCGTCGTTGCTGCCTTACGTTTTCCAGCGACGAACTGGCGGATTGACGAACGTTGAGCTGCGAACTTCGAACTCGATCCTCGAATTCAGTCCTCAACGACAATCCTTGACGAACCCCGACGAACCTGCAACATGCTTGTCGCATCGTAAATGTCATGCTCTGGGTTCTGTCCCCCTCCCTCCATCACACTTACCCCCCCCACTCTCACTAGCTACTCCACTAAACTTCTGCCACTTGAGGGGTCCAACTGCAGTCTATTTCCCCTGGCCTTGACTCTCTCTCGCTTCCTACTGTTATCGTCACTTGAATCAAATACATATTATACAATTCAATGAAATAATGAATGCATGGAATGGACGATGCTGCAATGAATACAAGTAACCAACAACACATTATTCATATCAAGCATCCCCCAACGACAACAACAGCAACCACTTCCGTCCTACCTTCATCACACTCCACCCCCTTTCTTCTCCCTCATTCTCCCTCCTTCAGTCGCACTCCTCCTTTCTTCTGCCTCTCCTCAGTGCAACCATTCTCATCCTTTCTTCTGTCTCATACACAGCTACCATTCAACACCCCAACAGCCGCCCTTGGTTATTGGCACAGTAAGGGAAAACCACCATCCACTCACCCAACGGTTCGCATGTAATTGCACCCCGTAGCCCCTTCTCCACTGCTCGTCTACGAAAGTACATCCAATTAGGGTAATCCGGTAGTGTGTAGTTCCCGTAGTAGACAATGCCTCAATACTACCTACCACACTACCAACACACTTGCTCTTCTACAACTACACTCCAACCGAGCGTATCACTTTAGAAATTGGCAATCTTTAAACTAGTATCCTTCTCGGAACCAGATATTATTATTCGTTAATACCCGTCCCACCCTAATTCCAGAACACAGCAAAAACCACAGAGCACTAGACAAACACAGTCTACACTGTACTGCTGTCAAACACGTTCTGCCGATAGTGAGCGCATTCCTAACCTGGCCTAACCGGCGTATGCTGTTTACCATGCTTTGCACGCTCCCGAGACAAGAATAATCACACATACGGCAACACGCAGTACCACCCCCGCCCCTATACTCTTCACACACAGACTACATGGCTTTCTTCACGGGCTGCCCTGTGACACACCCCCCTCCCAAGACGAACCTACGGAGAGTTCAAAACTTAAACTTCCACAGGGTCAGATCTGCTGAAGAAATTCGCTTCTATGTTGTCTCTCCCTGGAATTGGTCGAACTGTGAAGACGTACGCCTGCAACCGCATAGCCCACCGAGTGAGTCTGGCACTGTTGAGGTGCGTCCGTCCTCCAGATGAACTCCCTATCCAAGTTAGGTAGCTTTCCTACTGGCTCACACGCCTCCCTCCTGTTGACCTCTGCCTTCTTCCTTACCCGCACGATCGGTGCTCTGTACGGCGATGTACACGACTCGATAACCCCGAACTCCAGCATCGGTCCCACTTCACCCTCGACGACTTCCATCTGTGAAAATGGTAGCAGATGCGGATGTATACGCATAGGGCTGTCGTCAGTCAACTCTACCTCGCACTCGTCCAACGGCGGTGCTCTCTCATGTAGCGCAGATTGCTCCGGGTCTATCCGTATGTCCACTGGCCCTTCGCTCGCTTGAAGCGGTATCAGTGGTACAGCGCCCTGGTAGCTGATATCTGTGGTTCCCTCTGTCTCTCTTTGGTCCAACACGACGGCCACCGTCGGTTCTGGTTCTGCTCCGCGTACTATGTAACGCTTCAACTTCCTGTTCTTGCCGGCTCTCTGAAACGGTACCCTCCTGACTGGCATCCGTCCTAGTGGCACCTTCCTGGCACTCCCCTTCGGCGTCGTTCGCTGGCACACGTCGCATGAAGCACAGTACTTTCTGACGTCACGGCACATCCCAGGCCAGTAGAACTCGGCCCACACTCGATCTTGAGTCCGCTTGGCTCCTAGATGTCCAGCCATGGGTGTGTCGTGTCCCATGCGCAGTACCTCCGATCGAAGCTTGGCTGGTACCACCAACTGGCTGTGATCCACTTTGTCTTGTCCTGTATACTCCCGGTACAACAGGCCCCGCTTCCAGACAAATGCCACTTGCCTTTTGCCTCGCTGCTCCTTTCCCGCCTTCCGATCCGCTAGCTGTCGCACCTTCGCAAGTTCGCCGTCTTCCAACTGCAGTTGACGAATCTCCGTCGGCGTGGCGACGACGTTCCTGCTTGGTCCGACCACCAATGGTTCCGCAGCGTCTGTCTCTCTGGCTGCTTGCGCTCGCGTCTGCACGGCGCAACACTCTGCGGTTCCCTCGACGAACACTGGCAGTGCTGTGTCTGGTTGCCGTTCCGTCCTCGCCCAGTTGCCGATCACCACTGGGTAGATCAGGTCGGGCACCACCACTACCTCCACTCTCCCGGTGTAGAACGGTGACTCCAACTGTACCCACGCTGTCGGCAGTGACTTGGATAGCTGGCGAACGGCGAATCCTACGCGCCGCGTGCGTCCCGTGTACACAAGGTTGGCAACCTCTCCCTTCCGCAGGCAAATCAAGTCGGCCCCCGTGTCCCTCACAGCCGTCAGCGGAACACCTTCCACTACCACTTGGCTCTGGAACCGAGGATCTCCCTCCTTGCCTGCCTCCTTCAAGATGCGCATCGCTCCTCCAGCTCTCTCGCTGCGTTTCGGGCAATTCCGCTTAAGGTGCCCCTTCTGCCCGCAACCGTAGCATTCCCGCTTGTCAGGCGAGTTGGGTCGCGGTCCCGCTGGCTCGCGGCCCTCGCTCTTGTCCCTTGGCGTAAAGGGTTGACGGGGTGGAAAACGTAGATTGGTCCCGGCTCTGGCGTCGACGTACTGCTGTGCTAACGTCGCGGCCTCCTCCACCGTTGCTGGGTTGCGCTCGCGCACGAACGTGACCAGCTCTGGCGTCATACCGTTGATCATCTGCTCCATCAGCACTAAGTCCAGTAAGTCCGCATACGTGGCCTTCTTGTTCGCTAGTCCCATCCAGCGCTCCAGGAACAACTCTGACTTCCGCAGATACTGTTTGAAAGTCTCCGGTGGCTCCCTTCGTAGCTGGCGAAACTTCTTCCGATACGTCTCGGCCGTCAGGTTGAAACGCACCAACAACGCTGCCTTCAGGATCTCATAGTCGGCAGAGTCGTCCTCGTTCAAGCCAACGTAAACTTCCCTCGCCTTCCCCTTCAACAAGGTCCCTAAGCGAATAGCCCACGTGTCTTTCTTCCAGTCTTGAGCCTTGGCAAAACGCTCGAACTGGCACAAGTAGGTTTCTAGGTCGTCCTTATCTTCGAAAAACGGTAACCTGAGCTTGACCGTCTCAAACTCGGGTTGACGATTCCTGCGGTTCCCGGCGCCTTCCTGCAACCTAAGTTGCGCCATCGCTAGTTCGTGCTCTCGTTCTCTCTCTCTCTCCCTCCGATCTGCGTCTTTCTCCCCCACCTTCGCCATCAGCTCTATCTCCCTCGCCGCTTGGTCCATCGCGTAGTCTAACGCAGCCTGACCTCTCAACCCTTCGCGCTTGGCGAGCCTCAAGATCCTCTCCACCGGCGTCTCGTCCGCGAACAATCCTGCCCTCGGCGTCGGTGCCGCCTCGACCTTGTAGACTGAACGGTAGGGATTGGTCTCAAACCTCTTCGGTCTCGTTGCGTCGCTCAGGCGATCATGGTCTCCGTAGAAGTCGGTGCCTGCTGACATCCCGCCAGTCGCGCCAAATCCCGTCACAAAAGGATCACTCACTGTGTCTCTGGCTTCGAACGTCGTCGACTCGTCGTCTGCTGACACACGACGCGATGACCTGACCGGCGATCTCCGTTGCTCGATCGCAGAAGGTAGATCGGTGACTCCCGTATCAGCTGCTGCCGCCGTGCGCTCGTCCATCGTGACACCCACGCGAGAACGCGTACGAGCCGCGATCGGTGACACTCCTTCAGCCTCCTCGTGCGATGCCATCCTGCTTAAGGAAAGCAACAACAACACCAAAAACAACAACAAGAAGTCAAAAACCTAACCTTACCTAGCCTAGCCTAAGATACTAATAAACCTTACCTAAGCTATCTCCCTACCTATCACCCACCTCCTCCCACTCAAACAGTGGAAACTGGCCCGCGAGGTAGCGAACCGGTTGGAGAGTGCAATGGCCCCCTCCCTCACGTGTGGTCGAACTCAGGCCGGCTGTGAGCCTCCGCTAAACAGCGACCTGACTCCCTCCAACCACCCGCTGGGGTGCACACTCTCACCGAATCACGCCTCACACACTCGGACACCACAAGACAATTACAAGACAACTTCACGTCTGGGCACACTCACACATACCCTGCATCTCCACCATATGTCACCGCCACGACTCCCCCTGGGCAGACACCACAAACAAACAACTTACACACGCAGACAACCCAGAAAGAATGACAGTTTCCCGCAGACGTGAAGGGATGAAAACACAACAAATAATATACAACTTTCAAGCTATTTATTCATTCGTACCACACACTCATACACATACAACATTTACACATGAAACGAAGAAATGGTAATGAAACAATCAATGGGTCAATGGAACGATGCAATGGTTCGTGGGTGATCGGGGGTCGCTAATCGACCAACGTCCTCAAATCGAACGTGCACAGCCAAAGTCCGAGGCACGTGTTAACAAACGGACAGGGGGGTTAAGCGCAGGAGAGGGACAACACAAAACGGGCCCACCTGGCAAAGTGCAGTCCCTGGTAAAGTCTCCTCAAAAGTATCCACTCCCTTCCGTTGACGTCCAAACGAAGGAGCGTTGCCACCCGCGGTCGCCACTGACGATGATGATGAAGTGATGTTGATGGCGCTGACAACAGAGGTGGTAGACAAACGAATGGCGATGTTGATGATGTTTGGTCCACGTGACCAGATGTCGTCGTCGTTGCTGCCTTACGTTTTCCAGCGACGAACTGGCGGATTGACGAACGTTGAGCTGCGAACTTCGAACTCGATCCTCGAATTCAGTCCTCAACGACAATCCTTGACGAACCCCGACGAACCTGCAACATGCTTGTCGCATCGTAAATGTCATGCTCTGGGTTCTGTCCCCCTCCCTCCATCACACTTACCCCCCCCCACTCTCACTAGCTACTCCACTAAACTTCTGCCACTTGAGGGGTCCAACTGCAGTCTATTTCCCCTGGCCTTGACTCTCTCTCGCTTCCTACTGTTATCGTCACTTGAATCAAATACATATTATACAATTCAATGAAATAATGAATGCATGGAATGGACGATGCTGCAATGAATACAAGTAACCAACAACACATTATTCATATCAAGCATCCCCCAACGACAACAACAGCAACCACTTCCGTCCTACCTTCATCACACTCCACCCCCTTTCTTCTCCCTCATTCTCCCTCCTTCAGTCGCACTCCTCCTTTCTTCTGCCTCTCCTCAGTGCAACCATTCTCATCCTTTCTTCTGTCTCATACACAGCTACCATTCAACACCCCAACAGCCGCCCTTGGTTATTGGCACAGTAAGGGAAAACCACCATCCACTCACCCAACGGTTCGCATGTAATTGCACCCCGTAGCCCCTTCTCCACTGCTCGTCTACGAAAGTACATCCAATTAGGGTAATCCGGTAGTGTGTAGTTCCCGTAGTAGACAATGCCTCAATACTACCTACCACACTACCAACACACTTGCTCTTCTACAACTACACTCCAACCGAGCGTATCACTTTAGAAATTGGCAATCTTTAAACTAGTATCCTTCTCGGAACCAGATATTATTATTCGTTAATACCCGTCCCACCCTAATTCCAGAACACAGCAAAAACCACAGAGCACTAGACAAACACAGTCTACACTGTACTGCTGTCAAACACGTTCTGCCGATAGTGAGCGCATTCCTAACCTGGCCTAACCGGCGTATGCTGTTTACCATGCTTTGCACGCTCCCGAGACAAGAATAATCACACATACGGCAACACGCAGTACCACCCCCGCCCCTATACTCTTCACACACAGACTACATGGCTTTCTTCACGGGCTGCCCTGTGACACGTTACTCTGTTAAAGGAGAAAAAGAAATCTTATGCTCGCGTCAAAATTGATAAACTTGTTAGTAGCACTCGTGACTCTTCTGCATTTTGGAAGGAAGCTAGGCAATTTATCACAAAAAGGAAACATTTGGTCGATATCCGTATTACAGCTAAATCATGGTACGACCACTTTAAAGGGGTTTTCAATTCCGATCGGCAACCAGACGACACGCAGCCGGTGGACGGTGATGTCGAAACGCTTTCTCAGCCAAAATCATCATCAGATGATGATGATGATGATGATTGTGGCGATGGTGATGATGATGATGATGATGATGATGATGATGATGATGGTGGTGTTGTTGATGTAGGTGCCACTACTGAGGACGTGAATTTTGAACTTAATTTAGATATATCAGTGGAGGAGGTAAGACGTGCAATCTGTAGGCTGAAGCATGGCAAAGCTTGCGGCATTGATGGAATTCTACCTGATATGCTTAAGGCAGCTGAGGGTCTTGTGGTAACTTTTTTGACTCCTTTGTTTAACAAGCTGTTTAAAGAAGGTTTTTATCCTGAATCTTGGTGTAAAGCTGTTATATGTCCAATCTATAAAAAGGGTGACAAAAATATACCTGATAATTATAGGGGGATATCCCTTTTGTGTATAATGAGTAAATGCTACACATCTATACTAAATGATAGGCTTGTAAACTGGATGGAACATAACGGGAAAATTGACGAAACCCAAGCTGGATTTCGTAAAAGCTACTCCACTGTGGATCATATATTTACTTTGTCTGCAATAATTGAAAGGGCTTTAGGTAGGAGGGTTGGTAAACTATTTGTTGCCTTCGTTGACCTACGCAAGGCATTTGACTCAGTCGACAGAATTTCTCTTTTTGCCAGGCTAACTGATGCCGGCGTCTCTGGACAAATATTTGACGCATTGAAATCTATGTATAAGTCAGTTTTATCTTGTGTCCGAGTGGGAAATGATGTTACAGACTTTTTCGAGTGCCCAGTCGGCGTGAGACAGGGATGTGTTTTAAGTCCCTCTTTGTTTTCCCTGTTCATTAATGTTGTTACAGAAAACGTAAAGGAGAATGGTAAGCATGGGGTACAGCTCATGCCAGGTTTGATTGAGTTGTTCTTACTCATGTTTGCTGACGACAATAGCCCTTATATCAAACTCCGCTCTTGGGCTTCAAAATCAGCTTAATTGTCTTTTTAATGCATGTTTTAATCTTAAACTTACTATTAACACAGATAAAACTAAAATAATGGTATTTAGAAATGGCGGTATACTGAAGCAATGCCAAAGATGGTTTTTGAATGGCGTTCAACTTGATGTTGTAAATAATTATGTTTACTTGGGTTTTAAGTTCACAACTAGAATGAGTTTTGCCAGAGGTGTTGATCATTTTGTACAAAAAGGCAGAAGAGCAACTTTTGAGTGTCTAAAAATTTTGAAAACATTAAAAGATTTGCCAAGCAATGTATTTTTTAAGATTTTTGATTCGCAGATAACTCCTATTCTCCTATATTCTTCAGAAGTATGGGGTCTTCTCAGGCTTGAAAACCTAGAGAGAGTGCATGTCATGGCAATAAAACGTTTTTTGAATGTCCCAATCAAGACCCCCAATAGAATGGTCTATGGTGAATCAGGCCGTCATCCATTATTCATACAGAGTACATTGAGAAGTATTAAATACTGGTTAAAACTGCTTGCTATGCCTGACACAAGATTACCAAAGCAAGCATACAGAATGATGCTAAAAATGACAGAAAATGGGAAGTCGTGCTGGGCAACCAGAGTTAAAGATCTTTTATTCCATTCTGGTTTTGGTTTTTTTATGGATAAACCAGCATGTAATAGACGAGTCTCGTTTTATTCATGACATAAAGCAAAGACTAGTTGATAATTATTGCCAGGAGTGGTGGTCAGCTCTTAATGATAGTGAAAGATATTCTAGGTACAGGCAATTTAAAACCTCCATCGAAATTGAGCGCTATTTCATCACAGTTTCTGAAAGATGTTTCAGGGATGTATTAATCAAGTTCCGTCTTGGCATATTGTACCTTAACTATAGTGCTCAAAATAGTGCATGTCGGAAACCCCGCTGACGCATCGTGCGTCGCCTGCGGAGCTCCAAGAGAGTCAGAGGAGCATTTTTTATTGCACTGTCCTGAGTATACAACTATAAGAAACAAATACATTGCTCAATTTATTCAAGGAGAGCACTCTTTTAGCTACCTCTTGAAATGTACAAACGATGATATAACCAGTAATTTGGCTCGTTATCTTTTTCTGGCATACAAGCAGCGACAGAGGTGCGCAGAGTTTTCCTAATTAGATGCATGCGTGTGTGTGTGTGTGTGTGTGTGTGTGTGTGTGTGTGTGTGTGTGTGTGTGTGTGTGTGTGCGTGCGTCACTTATTTTGGATTATGCTCTCGATCTACGATATTATATGGTATGTTTTATATATTTGTCGGTGTTATCATTTTATGTTGTGTGAATACGCCAGCATGGATGTGTGCGCACTCGTGCCATACACCTAATTTTACTTCCAATTTTAATGAGTTGTATTAATGTTTATACCGTGTCTCATGTATATGGTTTTGTAAATACATGTGTGTGTGAGTGTGTGTGTGTGTGTGGGTGGGTGTGTGTTTGTAAGTTTGTATGCGTGCGTGTAGTGTGAATGTGTATTTATGTGTCTCTATGTATGTGTCGGTGCGTATCTGCTTGAGGTTATTCCGTGTTTTTGGGTGTTTCTGCGCATGATATTGCATCCTTGATCCGTTCTTGTGTTCACTTTGTGTTGAAAGTTGTATTGCCTATTGTTTCTTGTAATGTTTTAATGTTAATTGCTTGTAGCAAAAAACAATAAACTTTGAGTCTTGAGTCTTTGAGTCTTGAGTCAACTGGGGGCGTTGTTATTTGTCGCTTCACGTTTTGCGGTCACCCATCCAACTGCTAACCGCACTGGACGGTGCTTAACTTGCGACACAGTAGCGAGTGCTCCAACCGCTGCGCTATCCGACACCGTATGTTTGAGAACATGAATAATTCATGTACTTAAACAGAACATTTTAAATGCAATATAATAAAATAGAGAACACAAGCTGCAAATCTAACAATAAAAATAGTCCCAGGAGCACATTTGGACTTGGAACTGTTTTCCATGTGCGTCATGGTGTTTATTTTACGTCATTGTAGGAAGTGTGACGTAGGAAGAAAGAGGGAGAAGACAAATAAAAAAAACGAATCAGCTAGCAAACTGCCGTCTTCACGGTCTTTTACAGTTTGAATGCATATCTTCCACAGTTCCAAGAACATGTTTCATTTTATTTTTTTAAAAATATTGTTACGTATTTATAATGACAGTTGTCCATAGATTAATCTTAAATGTATTTGTTCAATCAGCATGCCCGTTATAAATATATAAATATGTATAGTGTATATGAGTCGCATAACCGTTTTTTGACGACATATGTCACAGACAGGGTGTTTTGGCAACCTGTTTGTTTCTCAAATTTCTCGAGGTGTAATATATATATATTTAATATTGACCCATATTTATAATCACAGATGTCCATTTAACAGTCTGACATCAAATTTGATTTTATATGACCAGTAGAAATAGGTGTTGCCAGAAAACGGTGCCAGAACACATGTCGCGGTAAACCATGTATTATGCGTATATATATATATATATATATATATATATATATATATATATATATATATATATATATATATATATATATATATATATATATATATATATATATATATATATATATATATATATATATATATATATATATATATATATATATATATATATATATATATATATATATATATATATATATATATATATATATATATACTCTTATAAACCCTTGCTTCTGGGTACAACCATATGTTTTTACACCGGGGATCTAGGTACTTCGTCCGGATCTGGGTACATGCCCATGTCCTCAAATCCAATGTGGGGTTTATTTGTAGGAATATCTTGTCATTTCAACGCAGAAAGGCAAATTAACTCGTGTTCCCAAAAACCATGTGATGATGGTACGAGTTATTCCCCTTCCCTCGCTGTAACTTTTTTTGCGAACATTGGGACTTTTGATGGGCCTCCACTAACCTCCAACCAAACCTTATTTTGGCATATGTTCATTGATCTCCGGCAATGTACGTCATAATCTAAGACAATGTACGTCAAAATGTTAATATTTGTAAACGTTATAACTGTCAACAATATTTAAATAAAATAAAATTGATGAACATTTAGAAACCAATTTGAATATAGCTTTGATTTGGAGGCTACTCATTCTCTCTTTGACGTGACAGATCTATGAGAGTAAGTTTGTTGGTGCCATGCCGAAATTTTGGACTTCCTCTTCTGTAAGTGGTTTTATTTTGTTTTATTTAGAATTTTCTTTTGTGTTCTGTTGTAGTGTTAATCTTTGTAATCATATGGTTACGAAATAATGTAGCATAATCGAGCTCCAAGACAAGACTCGAGAGCCTTCTTGTTGAAAAACCCGCATGCCGTGTATATCCACAGGCTCTGAAGTCTTTTCTTTCGTCTTTGTAAACTCGTGGGCCTCCTACATACGTACGTAGTATAGTATGTAATTGATGCCTACGATAGACGAGACTTCCCAGCTTGTGGTATATCATAGTTGTAAGTTGAAGATTTTCAGTTTTCCGCTCATAAAAACATAAATAAATAAAACAACCGACAACACAGCAAAGCCAAAGACTGAAAGAGCACATGCTGCCTTCGGTAAGATCTAGATTAATTATGCTGAAGAACGCCCAGTCCAGTACCAAGAAGAAGAAAGACTAGAGCCGGAGACAGCTTAAAATTGAAGAATCTTGATTCATTTGAACAGTCTGACAAGGGATGTCATAGTTAGTACCACAAATGTGACAAATGCAGTTAAAAATGGTCCAGATCTACTTCACTGATTTGGGTGGAGATTTCCTTACCCCACCTTCCTCCCTTTTGTAGGCAAAATTAATCAAACAACTGATGCCTGAAAGCCTGCCGGCGTGAAAATATGACTGTATAAATTTCTTAGTTGCTCATAAATTTTATGCATGTCTGTTTAGAGGGCAAAAGGCCAATGAAACCTATGATGCCATCACTACTATACCATAGCTTCTTAGTTCTTGTCACTCTGATACATTCAACATTGATGTGGGTTATTTTCAGTAAGGATTATTATCGACAACGTTTCGTTCAACATCAAATGCTTTTATTTAGTAAGTAAGCTGCATATTTGAGCAGAATTCACAACTAACACAAGTAAAAAGAATAGATTTGATTTCGAGTTTCATGTAGAACTAGTAGTATTCTACTTGCTAGAACTAGTTTTAGCAGTATGTAGCATACAAAGTGTTACTTAAAAAAAAAAGATTTGTAATAAACAAATCGACAACTGAACAGTTTCTTTATCAATAACAGCTGAAGTGAAATTAATCAAATGGATCCATATTATTTTAAGTTTTCATCATTAATTTTGTTATATAAAGTTGTTTTGTATTCATATAAGTACCTAGAGCTAAGTCTGGCGTATTAGGCGCATAAGTTTTAATAATAATAATAATGATAATAATTCGCTCCCTGGACCCTTTTCTCTTTCTCTCTCTCTCTCCCCTCTCCTTTTCCTCCCCCACCCCTCTCTCTAACATTAACACTTTCATGCCCACAAAATTAAACAAAGTTCTATAAATGTTTGGATGTAATGCACACACACACACCCACACACACCCACACACACACACAGAGAAACAGCTGGAAGTCACTGGAAGGTGGATTTAAAAAGATGAGTTTTGAGTTAGTTTGTAAAACTGTCATGGGACGCAACAGAGCAAAGTTGAAGAGGCAGATTCTTTCCATTGATTTCAAATCTTGCTGTGCAATACATTTTTCACTGTAGTTTTACAGACAGAATATTGTTAGGTTTAGGCGTGTTCAAGGCCATTTATTTATAATACTAATAATAATAAGTACATATATATACGTGCATTATTCTATGCAATTGTTCTAAGTGCTGGGGAGTGGTAGGAGGAATAAGGGAACATGCACATATAAACTGAAAACGGTTAAATTATTACACACATGGGAAAAATAGTACATTTATACACACAATCAAACAGTTCTTGTCCTTTAAACACACACACATGTATACGCATGCACACACAAACACACACACACACACACACATGAGCGTGCCCATTCACATTAATGCCTTCCTTTTGTGTGTATTTCAGGATGACTTCGACACCGACGTTTTTCTGCTCTGCTTCAGTGTGGTTTCGCCCACATCCTTCCACAACGTGCTGGAGAAGTGGGTGCCCGAGATTCTAAAACACTGCCCGCGGGCACCCCTTGTGCTGGTGGGCACCCAGTCTGACCTGCGGAACGACATGAAGATCCTGATCGAGTTGGCCATATACAAAGAGAAAGTGCTGTCTGAAGAAGAGGCCACGCGGCTGGCCTCGCAGTTGGGTGCTCAGTACGTGGAGTGCTCGGCGCTGATGCAGAAGAACTTGAAGGAGGTGTTCGACACCTGCATCCTGACGTCGCTTAACTGGGGCGAACAGGAAGAGCTCGCGCTGGGCAGGTCCAAGAGCCTGCTGCGCAGGTCCAAGAGCTCCAAGAGCAAAAACAGCGCCGCCATCTCCTATGCCCTCGCTACTTCCACGTCCAAAGGCTCCTCCAGTCCTAAGAAGGCGGGCTGGAAAAAGTTTTGCTGCTTCATGTGATAGTGACAGTGACACGACACTGAATTTATGACACTGACTTCGTCCTATCTGCCATTTTATTTTGGAGTCTTTTCACGCTCGTTGGAACTCTACTTATAAGTGACGTTTGGATCACACACTCTGTGTGATATGAACTTCAGTGAAATAAACTTCTTGAAGCTGCTTCATGTGATAGTGAAAGTGACACGACATTGAATTTATGACACTGACTTCGTCCTATCTACCATTTTATTTTGGAGTCTTTTGACGCTCGTTGGAACTCTACGTTATAAGTGACGTTTGGATAACACACTCTGTGTGATATGAACTTCAGTGAAATAAATGTATTGAAGCTGTTCGTCCGTGAAATAGATAGTTTTAATCACACAAAGTTGTCTGGATGTTTATTGTGTGACACGGACTGAAATAATTGAGTCTTTTTAAGATCTTGTGCCGGGATTCATGAAATAAAATCGGTCAATTTTAATCATCGCATTTCATAGCTTCAGTCTCATTTTATCTGCTCATCGCCAGCCCATCGCTCCATAGAATCGAATCAACCAATTGGACACTTGGCCTTTGTTTTAGAAAACATGAACTTTGCTTAATTATGTAGTTTGAAGTATTTTTTCTTCTGAGCTTATGTGTACGACAATGTGACGGATGTTTGTCCTTGTAGACTTAGAAGCATATTACAGCCACTTGTTGTATCATGTTGGGTTGTACTTATGTCTGATACTCAATTTTAGTATGCTCATCAAAATCAATAATACATCTTTGTGCCTTTTTGTTGTTGTTGCTTACATTTCTTTTCCCCCACCAAACATTCAGCACTCGTATGCTTTTATTATGTTCGGCTGTGTCTATGAGTATGACTGATGTTTGTGCTAATATGCCTATTACCTATGACACTGTTGGTGGATTTCCTCCCTCACTATCCTATCCTATCCTATCCTGTCCCATAACCCGAAGGTCGTAGGGGCACCACAGATGATCGCTTAACCAGCATACTCCATCCTTCTCTGTCCTCAGCAGCCCTCATGGCTTCGCTCAGTGTCAAACCAGTCCATTCTCGAATGTTGTCCTCCCACCTCTTTTTCGGTCTCCCCCTTCTTCTACCTCCTTGCACTGTGCCTTGCAGAATGGTCTTTGCAAGGCCTGATGATCTGGTGACGTGGCCATACCATCGGAGTTTCCGTTTCTTCACCACTGTGAGCAGGTCATCGTGTTGTCCAATGGCTTGTGTGATGGTCTGTCGGACTTCAACGTTGGTGATGTGTTGGGTATAGGAAATGCACAGAAGTCTTCTGTAGCACCTCATCTCCATGCTTTGTATTCTTCGTTGGAGATCTGCTGTGAGGGTCCATGCTTCGCAAGCATATAGGAAGATGGAGATGACCAGAGAGCGCAGCAGTCTTACTTTGGAATGTAGACTGATGGTTCTGTCTTTCCAAATGGGCTTCAACCTTGTCAGGGCAGCAGTTGTTTGTGCGATCCTGGAGAGGACTTCCTGTCGAGACCCATTGTCTGACACAATGGCTCCTAAATATTTGAAGCTGTGCACTGTGTTGAGGGATTGGCCTTGTACTTTGATGTCCGTGTTGATGCCATTGGTGTTGTTGGTCATCATTTTGGTCTTCTCCGCACTTATTTCCATTCCATAGGCTCTGGAGGTGGTGTCAAGCCTCTGTACAAGCTGTTCAAGTTCTTGTTCCTCTCCAGCCAATCCATCAATATCATCCGCAAAACGAAGATTGGAGATTGCTCTGCCCCCTATACTGACTGTGCCTTCGTGATCTGCATCTGCTGGACCCTGCATGATCGTGATCTCCCTCACTAAGCCTACTGTATAACCACAGTGTTATGTTACGCCGGAGTTAGATGTTATTTACCTACATTTTCTCTGTGTATTACCTATATATTTATGTACAGTCTATTAGTATTATCCCCACAGTGAGGGAGCCGTTTGTTACTGTATAAATAGTATTCCCAAGTTCTGGAAATTTAGTGCTTTAAGTTTAAATTTATACTGTCGCTGTCTTTCTTATTTGTTCTTTCTCATTCCTACTCTGTTCTATCAATCTGCTATATTATCTTCTTCGCTAAGCCAGTCACCTGCCCTTTTTCTTGAAAACTCTTCAAAAACTCCTTATTTGTGAATGGGGTCTTTTGGGTCAGCTTGTAAATATTGGATGCTTTCTGCCAAATGGTGACTAGGGCTTCTTATGATGTTATTTAGCAGTGTACTATGTAGACATTTTCTATGTATGTGTTTTATTGATATTTTATAAAGATGTTTATATTCAGTTTTTTGTAAACGGGGATTCGATATATTAGAGTATAGCCTCAGCGTCCCCTGCATGGGATGCCTTTACATGTATTTTAAAGTGTCCGGCTGGTGGAGTGCCTTCAGTGTTACCACTAAGGTTGTTTCAGCAGACCCCCTGTGGGGTGCCGTTTTTTTTAGTATAAATAGTATCCCCACTTTCTGGAAATTTAGTGTGTTAAATTCCCACTGTCACTGTCTTTCTCCTTTGTTCTTTCTCATTCCTAATCTGTTCTATTAAATCTACTATACTATCTTCTTCTTCACTAGAACAGTCACCTACCCCGTTGGGGTGCCGGGGGTTTCAGTATAAATAATATCACCACTTTCTGGAAATTTAGTGCTTTAAATTCCCACTGTCGCTGTCATTCTCATTTGCTCTTTCTCATTCCTGCTCTGTTCTATCAATCTGCTATACTATCTTCTTCTTCGCTAGACCAGTCACCAATCTTTTTTCTTGAAACCTCTTCCGGGGTGTCGGATAGTGCAGTGGTTGGAGCACTCGCTACTGTGTCGAAAGTGAAGCACCGTCCGGTGCGGTTAGCACTTGGATGGGTGACCGCTAGTGAAGCGACAAACAACAACGCCCCCAGTTGACTCAACTGTGATTGAGTACCTACTCTCTTGGGGGTGGGGAAGGTAAAGCAGCGAGGGAGAGAGTTGGGCATCACCCTCATTACGCTGGCCCAAGATAAGTGTGATCTCCCAACATCACGCTCCCCTACGGCCACAAGGCTATGGGACTACCTTTACCTTTACCTTTTACCTCTTCCGGGACAAGACTCCTTATTTGTGTATGAGGTCTGTTGGATCAGCTTGGGAATATTGGACGCTTTCTGCCAGGTGGTCACTAGGGCTTCCTATGATTTTATTATTTAGCAATGTAGGCATTTTATATGTATGTGTTTCGTTGATAATTTATAATGATGTTTGTAATCTATTTTATTTTTGTAAACGGGGGTTCGATAAATTAGAGTACAGCCTCAGCGTCCCCTGCGTGGGTCCGGTCCTGATTTGGCTCGGAAGAGTCCCGCTGGACCTAAAGCAATAATCATGTAATGTAATGTAATCATCTTGGGAATATTGGACGCTTTCCTGCCAAATGGACATTTGGGCTTCATATGATGTTATTATTTGGCAATATAGGCATTTTGTATGTATGTGTTTTGTTGATATTTTATAATGATGTTTGTATTCTATTTTGAATTCATAAACGGGGGTTCGATAAATTAGAATATAGCCTCTGCGTCCCCTGCGTGGGATGTCTTTATTGTAAAGTGACCGGCTGGTGTAATGCCTTTAGTGTTACCACTAGTGTTGTTTCGGCAGATCTTTTGTGCGGATCAGGTGTGAGTCCTCTTTCAGAGAAGTTGTGGTCTTGATTTTGTGGTCCTGATTCGGATCTCTGTAGTCCGCTGGACCCTGTAAGCAATTAATAACTAACTTACTAACCCTGTGTGGTATACCATTATTGTAAAGTGACCGGCTGGTGGAGTGCCTTCAGTGTTACCACTGCCACTTGGGTTGTTTTGGCAGATCTTTTATGCGGATGAGGGGTGAGTCCTCTTTCAGCCAAGTTGTGGTCTTGATTTTGCAGTCCTGATTCGGCTCTTAGAAGTCTGCTGGACCCTGTAAGCAATGAATCAAATATTGAAGTACTAACACTTCCTGACGTTGCTTTACATGAAACATTGCTAGCATGGTCACATATCCATGTACTAACACTTCCTGACGTTGCTTAACATAAAACATTGCTAGCATAGTCACATATCCATGTACTAACACTACCTGACTTTGCTTTACATGAAACATGGCTAGCATGGTCACATATCCAAGTACTAACACTTCCTGACGTTGCTTTACAATAAACATCGCTAGCATGGTCACATATCCATGTACTGACTCTTGCTGATGTTGCTTAACATAAAACATTGCTAGCATGGTCACCTATCCATGTACTAACACTTCCTGACGTTGCTTAACATAAAACATTCCTAGCATGGTCACATATCTAAGTACTAACACTTCCTATCGTTGCTTAACATCAAACATGGCTAGCATGGTCACATATCCAAGTAATAACACTTCCTGACGTTGCTTTACATTAAACATGGCTAGCATGGTCACATATCCCTGTACTAACACTTTCTGACGTTGCTTTACATAAAACATTGCTAGCAAGGTCACATATCCATGTACTAACACTTCCTGGCGTTGCTTAACATAAAACATGGCTAGCATGGTCACGTATCCATGTACTAACACTTCCTGACGTTGCTTTACATAAAACATGGCTAGCATGGTCACATATCCATGTACTAACACTTCGTGACGTTGCTTAACATGAAACATGGCTAGCATGGTCAAATATCCATGTACTAACACTTCCTGACATTGCTTAACATAAAACATTGCTAGCATGGTCACATATCCAAGTACTAATCCTTCCTGACTTTGCTTTACATAAAACATTGCGAGCATGGTCACATATCCAAATTTTAACACTTCCTGACGTTGCTTAACATTAAACACAGCTATCATGGTCACATATCCATGTACTAAGACTTCGTGACGTTGCTTTACATTAAACATTGCAAGCTCAATCACATATCCATGTACTAACACTTCCTGACTTTTCCTAACATAAAACATGGCTAGCAGCGTCATATATTCATGTACTAACACTTCCTGACGTTGCTTTACATGAAACATTGCTAGCATGGTCACATATCCATGTACTAACACTTCCTGACGTTGCTTTACATGAAACATTGCTAGCATGATCACTTATCCATGTACTAACACTTCCTGACGTTGCTGAACATAAAACATTGCTAGCATTGTCACATATCCATGTACTAACACTTCATGACGTTGCTTTACATGAAACATGGCTAGCATGGTCACATATCCATGTTTTAACACTTTCTGACGTTGCTTTACATAAAACATTGCTAGCATGGTCACATATCCATTTACTGACACTTCCTGGCGTTCCTTAACATAAAACATTGCTAGCATGGTCACATATCCATTTACTGACACTTCCTGGCGTTGCTTAACATAAAACATTGCTAGCATGGTCACATATCCATGTACTAACACTTCCTGACGTTGCTTTACATGAAACATTGCTAGCATGGTCACATATCCAAGTACTAACACTTCCTGACGTTGCTTAACATAAAACATGGCTAGCATGGTCACATATCCATGTTCTAACACTTCCTGACGTTGCTTAACATAAAACATGAATAGCATGGTCATATATCCAAGTACTAACACTTCCTAACGTTGCTTAACATTAAACATGGCTAGCATGGTCACATATCCATGTATTAACACTTCCTGACGTTGCTTTACATGAAACATTGCTAGCATGGTCACATATCTATGTACTAACACTTCCTGGCGTTGCTTAACATAAAACATGGCTAGCATGGTCACGTATCCATGCACTAACACTTCCTGACGTTGCTTTACATGAAACATGGCTAGCATGGTCACATATCCATGTACTAACACTTCCTGACATTGCTTAACATCAAACATTGCTAGCATGGTCATATATCCAAGTACTAACCCTTCCTGACGTTGCTTTACATAAAACATTGCTAGCATTCTTACATATCTAAGATCTAACACTTCCTGACGTTGCTTTACATGAAACATTGCTAGCATGGTCACATATCCATGTACTAACACTTCCTGACTTTTCCAAACATAAAACATGGCTAGCAGGGTCATATATTCATGTACTAACACTTCCTGACGTTGCTTTACATGAAACATTGCTAGCATGGTCACATATCCATGTACTAACACTTCCTGACGTTGCTTTACATGAAACATTGCTAGCATGGTCACATATGCATGAACTCACACTACCTGACGTTGCTTTACATGAAACATTGCTAGCATGGTCACATATCCATGTACTAACACTTCCTGACGTTGCTTAACATAAAACATTGCTAGCATTGTCACATATCCATGTACTAACACTTCATGACGTTGTTTTACATGAAACATGGCTAGCATGGTCACATATCCATGTTTTAACACTTTCTGACGTTGCTTTACATAAAAAATTGCTAGCATGGACACATATCCATGTACTGACACTTCTCGGCGTTGCTTAACATAAAACATTGCTAGCATGGTCACATATCCATGTAATAACACTTCCTGACGTTGCTTAACATTAAACATTGCTAGCTTGGTCACATATCCAAGTACTAACACTTTCTGACGTTGCTTAACATTAAACATGGCTAGCATGGTCACATATCCATGTACTAACATTTCCTGACGTTGCTTTACATGAAACATGGCTAGAATGGTCACATATCCATGTACTAACACTTCCTGACGTTGCATAACATAAAACATGGCAAGCATGGTCACATATCCATGTATTAAAACTTCCTGGCGTTGCTTAACATGATACATGGCTAGCATGGTCACATATCCATGTACTAACACTTTCTGACATTGGTTAGCATACAACATTGCTAGCATGGTCACATATCTAAGTACTAACCTTTGCTGACGTTGCTTTAAATAAAACATGGCTAGCATGGTCACATATCCATGTACTAACACTTCCTGACGTTGCTTTACTTGAAACATGCGTAGCATGGTCACATATCCATGTACTAACCCTTCCTGACGTTGCTTAACATAAAACATTGCTAGCATGGTCACATATCCATGTACTAACACTTCCTGACGTTGCTTAACATGAAACATGGCAAGCATGGTCACATATCCATGTACTAACACTTCCCGACGTTGCTTAACATAAAACTAACATAAAACATTGCTAGCATAGTCACATATCCAAGTACTAACACTTCCTGACGTTGCTTAACATAAAACATGGCTAGCATGGTCACATATCCATGTACTAACACTTCCTGACGTTGCTTTACATGAAACATGGCTAGCATGGTCACATATTCAAGTACTAACACTTACTGACGTTGCTTAACATTAATCATGGCTAGCATGGTCACATTTTCATGTACTAACACTTCCTGACGTTGCTTTACATGACACATTGCTAGCATGGTCACATATCCATGTACTAACACTTCCTGACGTTGCTTTTTATGAAACATGGCTAGCATGGTCACATATCTATGTACTAACACTTCCTGACGTTGCTTTACATGAAACATGGCTAGCATGGTCACATATCCATGTACTAACACTTCCTGACGTTGCGTAACATAAAACATTGCTGGCATGGTCACATATCCATGTACTAACACTTCCTGACGTTGCCTTACATGAAACATGGCTAGCAGGGTCACATATCCATGTACTAACACTTCCTGACATTGCTTAACATAAAACATTGCTAGCATGGTCACATATCCATGTACTAAAACTCCCTGACGTTGCTTTACATAAAACATAGCTAGCATGGTCACATATCCATGTACTAACACTTCCTGACGTTGCTTAACATAAAACATTGCTAGCATAGTCAACTATTGAAGCACTAACACTTCCTGACGTTGCTTTACATGAAACATTGCTAGCATGGTCACATATCCATGTACTAACACTTCCTGACGTTGCTTAACATAAAACATTGCTAGCATAGTCACATATCCATGTACTAACACTACCTGACGTTGCTTTACATGAAACAGTGCTAGCATGGTCAAATATCCAAGTACTAACACTTCCTGACGTTGCTTTACAATAAACATTGCTAGCATGGTCACATATCCATGTACTGACTCTTCCTGATGTTGCTTAAGCAGTCTTTCTTCTTCTTGGTACTGGACTGGGCTTTCTTCAGCATAATGAATCTAGATCTTACCGAAGGCAGCATGTGCTCTTTCAGTCTTTGGCTTTGCTGTGTTGTCGGTTGTTTTATTTATTTATGTTTTTATGAGCGGAAAACTGAAAATCTTCAACTTACAACTATGATATACCACAAGCTGGGAAGTCTCGTCTTTCGTAGGCATCAATTACATACTATACTACGTACGTATGTAGGAGGCCCACGAGTTTACAAAGACGAAAGAAATGACTTCAGAGCCTGTGGATATACACGGCATGCGGGTTTTTCAACAAGAAGGCTCTCGAGTCTTGTCTTGGAGCTCGATTATGCTACATTATTTCGTAACCATATGATTACAAAGATTAACACTACAACAGAACACAAAAGAAAATTCTAACTAAAACAAAATAAAACCACTTACAGAAGAGGAAGTCCAAAATTTCGGCATGGCACCAACAAACTTACTCTCATAGATCTGTCACGTCAAAGAGAGAATGAGTAGCCTCCAAATCAAAGCTATATTCAAATTGGTTTCTAAATGTTCATCAATTTTATTTTAATTAAATATTGTTGACAGTTATAACGTTTACAAATATTAACATTTTGACGTACATTGTCTTAGATTATGACGTACATTGCCGGAGATCAATGAACATATGCCAAAATAAGGTTCGGTTGGAGGTTAGTGGAGGCCCCTCAAAAGTCCCAATGTTCGCAAAAAAAGTTACAGCGAGGGAAGGGGAATAACTCGTACCATCATCACATGGTTTTTGGGAACTCGAGTTAATTTGCCTTTCTGCGTTGAAATGAAAAGATATTCCTACAAATAAACCCCACATTGGATTTGAGGACATGGGCATGTACCCAGATCCGGACGAAGTACCTAGATCCCCGGTGTAAAAACATATGGTTGTACCCAGAAGCAAGGGTTTATAAGAGTATATATATATATATATATATATATATATATATATATATATATATATATATATATATATATATATATATATATATATATATATATATATATATATATATATATATATATATATATATATATATATATATATATATATATATATATATATATATATACTTATATCAGGTTGTTTATGGGGACTGTGTCACCAACCAGCTTTTCGGGAACTTGTATTTCTACTGCTTGTAGAAAGTTTATATTTGGAAATAAGATTAATTTGCCCACCTAGATGCCAAATATGCTAAAACATTCTTGAAAAATTTATTAACTTCTGATTTGAAAAATATATATAAAAACATGTTAAGGTCCCCATATCCACGTCCCCAAAAAGATTTTTGAGGACGTGGATACGGGGACCTTAATATGTTTATATATATATAATATATATATATATATATATATTTTTTTTTTACATTATTTCTTTATTATTATTTTATTTCTTTTAAAATTATTTTTAACGTTTGTTTTATTCCTTCCTATCCTATCCTATCCCGTAAATCGGAGGTCGTAGGGGCACCACAGATAATCGTTTAACCAGCATACTCCATCTGTCGTTTCCTCATCAACCCTGATTGTTTCACTCAGTGTCAAACCAGTCCATTCTCGAATGTTGTCCTCCCACCTCTTTTTCGGTCTTCCTCTTTTTCTACCTCCTTGCACTGTGCCTGGCAGGATGGTCTCTGCAAGACCTGATGATCTGTTGACGTGGCCATACCATCGGAGTTTCCGTTTCTTCACCACTGTGAGCAAATTTTCAGCTCCAATGAAACATTATCAATACAATACAATCTATCTATCTAACCTATCCCGTAACTCGGAGGTCGTAGGAGCACCGCAGATGATCGTTTAACCAACGTACTCCATCTTTCTCTGTCCTCAGCAACCCTGATGGTTTCGCTCAGAGTCAAACCAGTCCATTCTCGAATGTTGTCCTCCCACTTTTTTTTCGGTCTCCCTCTACTTCTACCTCCTTGCACTGTGCCTTGCAGGATGGTCTTTGCAAGAGCTGAAAATCTGGTGACGTGGCCATACCATCGGAGTTTCCGTTTCTTCACCACTGTGAGCATGTCATCGTGTTGTCCAATGGCTTGTGTGATGGTCTGTCGGACTTCGTCGTTGGTTATGTGTTGGGTTTAGGAAATGCCCAGACGTCTTCTGTAGCAACTCATCTCCACGCTTTGTATTCTTCGTTGTAGATCTGCTATGAGGGTCCATGTTTCGCAAGTGTATAGGAAGATGGAGATGACAAGGGAGCGCAACAGTCTTACCTTGGAATGTAGACTGATGGTCCTGTCTTTCCAAATTGGCTTCAACCTCGCCAGGGCAGCAGTTGTTTGTGCGATCTTGGAGAGGACTTCCTGTGGGGACCCATTGTCTGATACAATGGCTCCTAAATATTTAAAGCTATGAACTGTGTTGAGGGATTGGATTTGGACTTTGATGTCCGTGTTGATGCCATTGGTGTTGTTGGTCATCATTTTGGTCTTCTCTGCACTTATTTCCATTCCATAGACTCTGGAGGTGGTGTCAAGCCTCTGTACCAGCTGTTCAAGTTCTTGTTCCTCTCCAGCCAATCCATCAATGTCATCCGCAAAACGAAGGTTGGAGATTGCTCTTCCCCCTATGCTGACTGTGTTTTCGTGATCTGCAATGACATCTGACATCATGCGCTCTAGGAAGTTGTTGAAGAGTGTTGGAGAGAGTAGGCATCCCTGACGCACACCGATTGTTGTTCTGAACCAGTTTCCGATGGCGCTGTTGTGGAGGACTGCACTGGTAGCCTTGTCATACAGCCTTTTGATGACTTCAAGAATTTTAGGGCTGATGTTGTACACTGTCATAGTTGCCCACAGAGCTGCGTGCCAGACTCGGTCAAACGCCTATTTGAAGTCTACGAACACATGATATAGATGTCGTTGGTGCTTTAAGTATTTTCGCAGATTATTCTGAGGTTGAAAATCTGTTAAGTGGTACTTCGCCCTGCCCTGAATGCTGCTTGTTTTTCAGCTATGATGTGTTCGGCTTGGGGTTTCAGTCTGTTGAGTATTAATTTGTTTAATTATTTTTTTTTACTTGTAAAAATATTTTAAATTACTTTTTAATTATTATTTTTTTAATTTTAAATATTAATTTATTTATTTGTTTGCTACCAATATGCGCTGAACCTTCATAGGGTAATTCTTGTTTGGTATACATGGGATTAGGAACCTGCAAGGACCAGACCCTCCTCCCTTTTTTTTTAGAGTAGTGAAGGTGGAGGGTGTAGCAGTGTGAGTACTAATCTCACACTTTAATTAATAATAATCGTCATTGTGTATGTCCATGTCTTTGAGTGTTATGTGTTCACTATTAGAATGCATTTACTTCTTAGTTTATTATTGGAGAATAAAATCAGAACATAATCTGCACTTGACGTGTGTGGTCTTGGTGTAACTGAATGGTGTAACTGAAAACAACTGTTTGAAAGACTGACTTCTACAGAGGGGCCCACTTGACTATTGGCCCCCACGTTACCTTTGGCCACCCCAATCCCACTCTTCCTTCTGTCTCTTTCTTCTCCCTCTGGCTGTAAAAGGTATAATCAGGAGGGGTCAAACACAGTACAATCCTGTAGTATTACCATTTCACAAGGGCTTTTTTTACAACCTAACAACCTGAATGTAGGGATTTGAAATGACATTTTGGCATGATTTATCTCAAGGAGCAAATCTATCTGTGGAGACTTCATCTGAAGTTTGGGTTCAAGGGCTGCGTCCATCAGTGGTTCCAGTCGTATCTAGAGGATATGTTTCTGTACGTCAGTGTGAACACAGCTACAAGACTGACCTGTGGGGTCCCCCAGGGGTCCGTTTTGGAACCTGTACTCTTTTCGCTTTATACCTTTGAATTTGGCCGTATCATCGAGATACACGAGCAAGGGAGGCAGCTTTTTTGGTGATGACTCTGACCTCTACGACTCTTTCCCTCCTGATGATGCCGCTGCAGTGGAGTCTGCTAAGAAGTTTGAGCTGTGTTCCTCTGACCTCAAGGTGTGGATGACGCACAGAAACTGAACGAGGACAAGACTGAGGCCATCATGTGTGGACCTCAGAGCAAAAGAGACTCTGTATCCCTGAGCTCCAACAGTTTTGGACAGTCAGCTATCCCCTTCTTGTCCACTGTCAGAGATCTGGACATCATGATTGATGCAAACCTCACAATAGAGGATCAAGCGAGTGCCGTGGTTAGAGGGTGCTTCTTCCATCTTCACTGTCTTGGTAAACTGCGAGATGCCCTCGGAAAACAAGACCATTGCCGTCGCCTTGGTGATATTCAGGATAGATTATGCAAACCGTTGTCCAGCTTGACCGTCTCCAGTGTGTTCTGAACACGGCCGCCAGGATTGTCACCCGCAGCAAGAAGACCAGACCACATCACTCCTGTTCACTGGCTGCCAGTCAAGAAGAAAGTCGACCACAAAGTCCTCGAGCTCCATATGCTACGAGTGTGTGCATGAACCCACCTCCCTCTATAGTACATGAGAGACATTGTCCCTACCCACAAACCCTCAAGGCGCCTTCACTCCTCTTCCCAGTTTATGTTGTCCGTTCCAAGTGTGGATGGACACAGAAAGAAGGGTTTGGGTCACCGCTCCTTCTCCCACTTCTTCTAGCCTTGCAAAGACCATCCTGCAAGGCACGGTACAAGGAGGCAGAAGAAGAGGTAGACAAAAAAGAGGTGGGAAGACAACATTCGAGAATGGACTGGCTTGACACTGAGTGAAGCTATGACGGTTGCAGATTACAGATAAAGATGGAGTAACTCTGGTTTAAGCGATCATCTGTGCTACCCCAACAACTTTCGAGTTACGTGATAAGATAGGACAGGATAGGATAGGATAGGATAGGATAGGATATTGATATATAGATATATAAAATGTGTTTATTAAGTATTTAACATATATCATTTATTTATTGAAATCCTTACCTTGTTAATTACTATGGCTTTTACTGTAATAGGGTATGGCCACGTCACCAGAGCATCAGGCCTTGCAAAGACCATCCTGCAAGGCACGGTACAAGGAGGCAGAAGAAGAGGTAGACAGAAAAAGAGGTGGGAAGACAACATTCGAGAATGGACTGGCTTGACACTGAGTGAAACCATGAGGGCTGCTGAGGACAGAGAAAGAGGGAGTACACTGGTTAAACAATCGTCTGTGGTTCCCTAACGACTTCTAAGTTACGGGACAGGATAGGATAATGGTGGGCGTGGACGTTAAACTTCAATGTTCACCTCCCTTTTTTGAGAGTTTTTGGAGAGAGCTTGTATGCAGTTGTTGATGCTGCTTGCTGAATAAAGTTGGAAAAAACACATAGTAACGACTCCTGCCTTGTTGCTGGGAGAACGGGTTACGTACATAACAAATTCGAGTTACACAAGATTCAAGCATCGGGACTGAATCGGCTATTGCAGTGTAACACTGTCTGACAAAGTATTTAAGGAAAAGATAAAGAAAAGGTTGCAAGATCAGTATGCACAAAACTGGCACTCTGAAATTGACTCAAATAGCATATAAAATAATTAAAAAATGTTTAAAGATAATTTTGCTTTTGAAAAGTATTTGACTGTTCTTCCCTCCAATCTAGCCGCCAGTATAACAAAAATTAGAACATCACCTCCTAAACTACCAGTACAAAAGGGACGCTTTTTAAAATTTAAAAATGTGACAGAATTTCTAATAATTAATCTGGCATCTTGTGATGCCTATGGAACAGCTTTTTTTGTACCGTTCATTGTTTTTTAATGTAATTCACCATCCCCCCTTTTTTGGCTAAAATGCCCCCTGGGCTATGAGCCTTGTTTCATGCTTTAATTATATGTGATTTTGTTAATAAAAGGACAAAGGACAAAAGGGAAATAATTTTCACTTTATTTTTTTTTGGGTCCAATTTGCTGAGGTCAGGAAATAGTTGCACAAAAGGTTGTATTATGCTTGTCCAAATGCAAATAAATTGTGTACTTTGTTAATGCACTGTGAAATTTGACTTCGAGGAAAATATTTTCATCATTTTGTCATTCTACATGTTCTTAAAAAATAAAAAAAAATAAAAAAAAAGTATTTCGCTTGATTTTTTTGTTTTTTGTTATTTGAAGAAAGGACTTCTTTATTAAATTAAACACACTCCAGGCAATACCAAAGAAACAAAAGACAAAAAAAAATCAAAGTTGAACCTTTGTTTTGCAAGCAGCTGCATCAGTCGAACAGACAAAAAAAACATAATCAGCAGCAAAAATACATTCTGTGTTTATTATTATTTAGAAGAACAAAATGGTTCTGCTGCTCCTAATCATAATGATAATGAGAAAGAAGAACAAGGAGATTTTTTTTTAAATAAAAGAGTAAAAAGAAGATAAAAGCAACAAAGAAGAACAAAATGAAGCAGAAGAGGTAGAAAAAAAGCCTATGCATGCTTAATGTGTAGTCCACTTGCAGGTGGGATGCAGCTATCCAGGTATAAACTAGCACAACAAAATATTTACAGACACTTTTGAATGTTTGGTTTAAACAAAATTTTTATTCAGGTAAACACATATATATTTATACAGATTTAGTTAGTTAATCATTGCTTATAGGGTCCAGGGGACTGCAAAGAGCCGAATCAGGACCACAAAATCAAGACCACAACTTGGATGAAAGAGGTTAGTTATTTATTCATTGCTTACAGGGTCCAGCAGACTGCTAAGAGCCGAATCAGGACTGCAAAATCAAGATCACAACTTGGCTGAAAGAGGACTCACCCCTCATCCGCATAAAAGATCTGCCAAAACAACCCCAGTGGCAGTGGTAACACTGAAGGCACTCCACCAGCCGGTCACTTTACAATAATGGTATCCCACACAGGGTTAGTAAGTTAGTTATTAATTGCTTACAGGGTCCAGCGGACTACAGAGATCCGAATCAGGACCACAAAATCAAGACCACAACTTCTCTGAAAGAGGACTCACACCTGATCCGCACAAAAGATCTGCCGAAACAACCCTAGTGGTAACACTAAAGGCACTACACCAGCCGGTCACTTTACAATAAAGACATCCCACGCAGGGGACGCAGAGGCTATATTCTAATTTATCGAACCCCCGTTTATAAAATCAAAATAGAATACAAACATCATTATAAAATATCAACAAAACACATACATACAAAATGCCTATATTGCCAAATAATAACATCATAGGAAGCCCAAATGTCCATTTGGCAGAAAGCGTCCAATATTCTCAAGATGATTACATTACATTACATGATTATTGCTTTAGGTCCAGCGGACTCTTCCGAGCCAAATCAGGACCGGACAACCCCTGATCCGCATCAAAGACCTGCTGAAACAACCCTAGTAGTAAAACTGAAAGCTCTCCATCAGCCAGTCACTTTACAATAAAGACATCCCACGCAGGGGACGCTGAGGCTGTACTCTAATTTATCGAACCCCCGTTTACAAAAATAAAATAGATTACAAACATCATTATAAATTATCAACGAAACACATACATATAAAATGCCTACATTGCTAAATAATAACATCATAGGAAGCCCTAGTGACCACCTGGCAGAAAGCGTCCAATATTCCCAAGCTGATCCAACAGACCTCATACACAAATAAGGAGTCTTGTCCCGGAAGAGTTTTCAAGAAAAAAGATTGGTGACTGGTCTAGCGAAGAAGAAGATAGTATAGCAGATTGATAGAACAGAGCAGGAATGAGAAAGAGCAAATGAGAATGACAGCGACAGTGGGAATTTAAAGCACTAAATTTCCAGAAAGTGGGGATATTATTTATACTGAAACCCCAGGCACCCCAATGGGGGAGGTGACTGGTCTAGTGAAGAAGAAGATAGTATAGTAGATTTAATAGAACAGATTAGGAATGAGAAAGAACAAAGGAGAAAGACAGTGACAGTGGGAATTTAACACACTAAATTTCCAGAAAGTGGGGATACTATTTATACTAAAAAAACGGCACCCCACAGGGGGTCTGCTGAAACAACCTTAGTGGTAACACTGAAGGCACTCCACCAGCCGGACACTTTACAATACATGTAAAGGCATCCCATGCAGGGGACGCTGAGGCTATACTCTAATATATCAAATCCCCGTTTACAAAAACTGAATATAAACATCTTTATAAAATATCAATAAAACACATACATAGAAAATGTCTACATAGTACACTGCTAAATAACATCATAAGAAGCCCTAGTCACCATTTGGCAGAAAGCATCCAATATTTACAAGCTGACCCAAAAGACCTGTTACGTTGAAACGTGAACGAAAGTATGTCGGAAGCGCGCACGATAGATCTAATCGTTTCGTTTTGCAAAGTATTCAATAATAGAGTTTATTTACCTTTGATTTGAGTTTGCATTGTTGTTAGGAGAGGCTTTGTATAACGTTGATAATTTGCGTTAGTCGATATTATTTGAGAATCTTCTGGATATGCGTGTTTACTCTTGATGGAAATTTCCCGATGCATGTCGAGGCGGGAGGTCGTTCCAGAAGGAGAAATAATAATGTATGACGTAAGTCAGTGATGACGATCTTTAGTTCGATTGGTGGCAGTACGTCATTTCTACCATGTACCCAATTGTTCCAGAAAAGAGAGAGGTTATTTAATCGTGTGCCGAGTCAATGTTGAGATAGTAAAGTTGTTGATAGTGATTTGGAAAGTTGCTGTGAAAGTTGTTGAGTTGAATTGAGAATTGTATGCAGTTGTTGATGTGTGCTGAATAAAAGTGGAAAACTTCATACGTTGACTTTGTGACTTGTATGCTGCTTGAGCAGGCTGTGTGAATAAACGAATCTGAGTTACACAACTATCAGGAATTCAAGCATCGGGGCTGAATCAGATACTGATAGAAAACACCAACATCAAACAGAGTGTAACATTTTGGGGGTCAAGCCGCGATTCACGCCATAGCCAAGGGTTCAACTGCTACAACAAGCGAGTCAACGTTACGAGAGGCAGTCATCGAGGGTAGCCGCCAACGAGTTGCGTCGAGAGGGGCCAACATACTGGGACTACATCCGATAGGTTCGGGTTGACTGCAAGGGCGTGTAGTCGCCGAAGAGTTGCTTCGTGAGCGAACAACAGAGCGGGACTACGTGGCTGCCGTAAGACTACGTCGAGGGACAGTCTCGGAGCTACATCGCCAGTGTTACAGAGAGCGGCGAGCGGACGTCGCATCTACTTCAGCACAGGAGCGTATACATCAACACCAGCGTGGTGCAGCGTCGCATACGACGAGGACAGCGGGGCCTGCGTCAGCGAAGGCGACTAGTGACAAGCATCAGCGCTACTGCAGAAAGCGTGCTGTTCTAGAACAGTCTAGAAAGGTACAGCACAGTCAAGAACTTTCCAGAAAAAGAACTCTACAGTCAAGAACTTTCTAGAAAAAGAACTTTCCAGAAAAGAACCGTCTAGAAAAAGAAATAGAGCTAGAACAGAAGCGTCTAGAAGTAGAAGAGCAGCGTCGCCGTGAAGAACGAGAATTAGAAGAGCAGCGTCGCCGTGAAGAAAGAGAATTAGAACAGAAGCGTCTAGAAATTGAACAGCAACGTCAAGAGAGAGAAGAGCAGCGTCGCCGTGAAGAAAGAGAGTTCGAGCTGAAGCGTCTTGAAGGTGAGCGTCAGTACCAGTTAGAGTTGGCGCGTATCCAAAACAATCAGCATGCGCCACAAGTCACCAACGACCATACGGCTCCTAAATTGCCAGCTTTCGTCGACGGGAAGGACCAGATCGACAGCTATCTGGCGAGATTCGAAAGGTTCGCCGAAAGCTCTAACTGGCAACCTCAAGACTGGGCAATTCGACTGAGTGCACTTCTGACGGGGCAAGCTCTCGAAGTTTACACCAGACTGTCGAACAATGACGCCAAAAACTACGACGTCTTGAAAGAGGCCCTGTTGCAGTGCTACAACTTTACAGAGAAGGGCTACCGTAAACGCTTCCGTGAATGCCGGCCTAAGTCAGACGAGACGCCAAAGCAGTTTGTGGAGCGCCTGTCGTCATATCTACACAAGTGGGTGGAGTTATCAGGCGAAACGAAGTCTTACGACAGTCTCCATGACCTGATCGTGAAGGAACAATTTCTCAATGCCTGTCACAAGGACCTAGCGACCCACTTAGAAGAACAAAAGCTGCAGACGCTTAAAGATGTGACTGAGGCTGCTGAAAGATATCTCATCGCTCATGGGAAAACCCTGGGGCCACCCAGCGCGACGAAACATTTTCAGAAGACCGGAAACCATGGGAACCAGATCCAAGGGAGCCAGACGAGCCAGAGACAGACGGACTCCACGCCTCCTCCCAGGGAAGGTCATTCAAGAGGCTGTTTCACCTGCAACGCTACAGACCACAGGGCGGCTAATTGTCCTCAAAACAAAAGTAGCGGACAGCGGAGCAGTACGGACAATTCAGCGGCGGGCAACCGGCAGAGGCGGTTTTCCAATCAACGGCAAACCAGTAGATCTGACCATCAGGTGTGCGGCGGGAGCGTCATTCTTCCGAGTGAGACCGAGCGCACAGCTACCCCTGCGGACGTGCAAGAGTGCATAACCGATGGCCAACTCCTCCTTGCCAACGGGAAATCCATCCCCGTCGTCGCCAGCGCAGCTGTGACCGTCCAGAACATGCCTGTTTCAAAGGGACGCGTCGGAAATCATGAAGTGACTGTTCTAAGAGACTCTGGCTGTAGTGGGGTCATCGTCAGAGAAGACCTAATCGCTAAAGAACAGTTCACTGGCGATTCAAAATGGACACTTATGGCCGACAGCAAATGTGTGAGAGCGCCAGTTGCGAAGATTCATGTCAACACCCCTTTCTACATAGGCGAAGTCGAAGCGGTTTGCCTGAAGAAGCCGCTGTATGATTTGATGATCGGGAATATCGACGGCGCGAGACGACCCGACGACCCCGATCCAGAATGGAGTCCTGCCTCAACCCAACACGTCGAAGTTGTGGAGGAGGATCCATTGCCATTTCCCGATGGAGACCTTACAGAGCTGCTACGGGACAATGTGGTTACTCCGGCTCAGCCCTGCCGACCAGAGATCGTCGGTGCCGTTACTACCAGGGCCCAGGCCAAGAGAGACAAGACGTCTACGCCACTGAAGGTCGCCGACAACTCTAAAGCTGCCATCGTGGACAGAGATAAGCTGATCCAGCTCCAGGAAGCTGATAGCACTTTAAACAAGTACAGGAACCGCCACGGCCAAGTGACCAAAGGCAGTGGTACGGTCTATTTTGAGGTGAAGGCCAAGATCCTGTATCGAATCTTCCAGCACCCGAGGGTCAACGGAGGGAAACCCCTACGTCAAGTCTTGGTACCGTTACCCCTAAGGCGCCAGGTGATGGAAGTAGCGCATGACTCAATCATGGGAGGTCACCTAGGCATCAAGAAGACGTCAGATAGAATCCAGGCGGTATTCTACTGGCCAGGACTTCATGCGGACGTCAGCCGTTTCTGCCGATCATGTGACATTTGCCAGAAGACCATACCTCGAGGAAGGGTCCCGAAAGTGCCTATGCAGAGGATGCCTCTGATCGACCGACCTTTCAAGAGGGTGGCCTTAGACTTAATCGGCGAAATAAGACCTCCAAGTGAAGAAGGTCATCGATGGGTACTGACTTTAGTGGACTATGCGACTCGGTACCCAGAAGCAGTGCCACTGAAGAAGATTGACACTGAAACTGTGGCAGAGGCACTGGTGGACATGTTCAGTAGACTTGGAGTGCCCGAAGAAATTCTGACAGACCTCGGGACGCAGTTCGTCTCCGACTGCATGAAGGAGGTGAACAGACTGCTGAGCATCCGGCATTTGACTACGACACCCTACCATCCAATGTGCAACGGGCTTGTCGAAAAGTTCAATGCTACGTTGAAGTCCACCCTGAAGAAACTGTGCAGCGAGCAGCCCAGACAATGGCATCGCTACATCAACGCCTTACTTTTCGCCTACAGAGAAGTACCGCAGGAGCCCACCGGCTTCTCTCCGTTCGAACTGCTGTACGGAAGAACCATCCGAGGGCCGATGCACATCCTAAAAGAACTGTGGACGAAAGAAGTGGACACCCCAGAGGTGAAGAACAGCTACCAGTACGTGTTTGAGCTACGGGAGAAGCTGGAGCAGACTCTCGAGATAGCCAGAGAAAACCTGAAGAAGTCCCAGGACTGTGGAAAGCACTACTACGACCGTAGGGCTGTGAACAGGAAGTTCAAACCTGGCAACAAAGTGCTGGTGCTGCTACCTACCGATCACAATAAGTTGCTGATGCAGTGGAAAGGCCCGTACGAAGTGGAGACCGTGGTGGGAATCAACGACTACAAGATGAAGGTCGGCCAGCATTCCAAGATATACCACGCCAACCTCCTTAAGCTGTACGTGGAAAGGCCATCAGAGACTGTGCACGCAGCCACAGCAGCTGTGACCGACAACAGCTTTGACAGCGAAGAACTGTTGGAACTGGGAGACTTCCACAGCAAAGAAGGCATCGATGATGTTAAGCTAGGACCAAGCTTGACGGAAGGTCAAAAGATGGAGCTCAAGGACCTTATGGGCGAGTTTCCCCCTAACTTCAATGATGTCCCAGGCTCTACGACTTTGGTCGAACATGAAGTCCACACCCAGACCTGGAAGGAGCATCTGCAGACCATGAGGGAGCTGTTCCACCGTCCCGCAGAAGCCAACCTGACCGTGAGACCCAGCGAATGCATTCTGGGAGCTGACAACGTCGACTGCGTCGGACATCCGACGGGAGAGGAAAACAACGGAGGATGCACTGACTCCAGGAAAGCCCACGAGATCACTGTCTTTGACCCTGGGCCGATGACGACCGCAACTGACGAGGGCGTCGTTTCCTTGCGGTTGAAAGAACATTGACTGTGTGGAGAACATTGGCAATATCTAAACAGACTTGCAGATGAGAAACATTGACCTTGTGTGAATGAACTGTGAACATTGACAATATCCAGACGGATTTGAAGATGAAAATC
This sequence comes from Oncomelania hupensis, assembly GCA_036898135.1. Lineage (NCBI taxonomy): Eukaryota > Metazoa > Mollusca > Gastropoda > Littorinimorpha > Pomatiopsidae > Oncomelania > Oncomelania hupensis. Next base: position 55,770,803 of record CM072526.1, read on the forward strand.
ATTGACTCTGTGTGAATGAACTGAGAACGTTGATAGTGTTCAGAGAGTCTGAAATAAGTTTTAATTCTGAACTTTGTTTGTGCATTACGTTTCAACGTTGTTGAAAGAAATTGGGTAAATTTCTTCTTGAGTGGGGGGTTATGTTACGTTGAAACGTGAACGAAAGTATGTCGGAAGCGCGCACGATAGATCTAATCGTTTCGTTTTGCAAAGTATTCAATAATAGAGTTTATTTACCTTTGATTTGAGTTTGCATTGTTGTTAGGAGAGGCTTTGTATAACGTTGATAATTTGCGTTAGTCGATATTATTTGAGAATCTTCTGGATATGCGTGTTTACTCTTGATGGAAATTTCCCGATGCATGTCGAGGCGGGAGGTCGTTCCAGAAGGAGAAATAATAATGTATGACGTAAGTCAGTGATGACGATCTTTAGTTCGATTGGTGGCAGTACGTCATTTCTACCATGTACCCAATTGTTCCAGAAAAGAGAGAGGTTATTTAATCGTGTGCCGAGTCAATGTTGAGATAGTAAAGTTGTTGATAGTGATTTGGAAAGTTGCTGTGAAAGTTGTTGAGTTGAATTGAGAATTGTATGCAGTTGTTGATGTGTGCTGAATAAAAGTGGAAAACTTCATACGTTGACTTTGTGACTTGTATGCTGCTTGAGCAGGCTGTGTGAATAAACGAATCTGAGTTACACAACTATCAGGAATTCAAGCATCGGGGCTGAATCAGATACTGATAGAAAACACCAACATCAAACAGAGTGTAACAAGACCCCATTCACAAATAAGGAGTTTTTGAAGAGTTTTCAAGAAAAAAGGCAGGTGACTGGCTTAGCGAAGAAAATAATATAGCAGATTGATAGAACAGAGTAGGAATGAGAAAGAACAAAGGAGAAAGACAGCGACAGTATAAATTTAAACTTAAAGCACTAAATTTCCAGAACTTGGGAATACTATTTATACAGTAACAAACGGCTCCCTCACTGTGGGGATAATACTAATAGACTGTACATAAATATATAGGTAATACACAGAGAAAATGTAGGTAAATAACATCTAACTCCGGCGTAACATAACACTGTGGTTATACAGTAGGCTTAGTGAGGGAGAAAATCCACCAACAGTGTCATAGGTAATAGGCATATTAGCACCAACATCAGTCATAGACACAGCCGAACATAATAAAAGCATACGAGTGCTGAATGTTTGGTGGGGGAAAAGAAAATTATGTAAGCAACAACAACAAAAAGGCACAAAGATGTATTATTGATTTTTATGAGCATACTAAAATTGAGTATCAAACATAAGTACAACCCAACATGATACAACAAGTGGCTGTAGACTGTAGTATGCTTCTAAGTCTACAAGGACAAACATCCGTCACATTGTCGTACACATAAGCTCAGAAGAAAAAATACTTCAAACTACATAATTAAGCAAAGTTCATGTTTTCTAAAACAAAGGCCAAGTGTCCAATGGGCTCTATGCACAAGTCGCCGGCATGGTCACATGGCGCGGGAATAACAAAGCGGTCATGGCTTCTTTTAGCTCGCTCGCATGTACTCCAATGCTGCTTAAAAATTTTTAATTTACCGACATTTTGGGATATTGTAATGTTTTGAACATAACACATTCGTGCAATAATGATTACAGACAAATTATTATCAGGGGACAGGCTTTTTTTAAAGAGCGATTTGTCACTGACATTCAGTTTAGAGTTCATCAATATTTCATCTTTCAGTGGAAATCGATGAAAGGAAATGTTATTTTCTTTGTATAAAGGTTTACGTCGGAGTTGGAGCATCCAAACGCAGCACAGTACTTCACCATTTTCAAACTCGAGCACGCTGTGTTATTCCCGCAGCACGTGACTGCCACACCTTTGTGCATAGAGCCCATTGGTTAATTCGATTCTATGGAGCGATGGGCTGGCGATGAGCAGATGAAATGAGACTGAAGCTATGAAATGCGATGATTAAAATTGACCGATTTTATTTCATGAATCCCGGCACAAGATCTTAAAAAGACTCAATTATTTCAGTCCGTGTCACACAATAAACATCCAGACAACTTTGTGTGATTAAAACTATCTATTTCACGGACGAACAGCTTCAATACATTTATTTCACTGAAGTTCATAGCACACAGAGTGTGTGATCCAAACGTCACTTATAACGTAGAGTTCCAACGAGCGTCAAAAGACTCCAAAATAAAATGGTAGATAGGACGAAGTCAGTGTCATAAATTCAATTTCGTGTCACTGTCACTATCACATGAAGCAGCTTCAAGAAGTTTATTTCACTGAAGTTCATATCACACAGAGTGTGTGATCCAAACATCACTTATAACGTAGAGTTCCAACGAGCGTGAAAAGACTCCAAAATAAAATGGCAGATAGGACGAAGTCAGTGTCATAAATTCAGTGTCGTGTCACTGTCACTATGATATGAAGCAGCAAAACTTTTTCCAGCCCGCCTTCTTAGGACTGGAGGAGCCTTTGGACGTGGAAGTAGCGAGGGCATAGGAGATGGCGGCGCTGTTTTTGCTCTTGGAGCTCTTGGACCCGCGCAGCAGGCTTTTGGACCTGCCCAGCGCGAGCTCTTCCTGTTCGCCCCAGTTAAGCGACGTCAGGATGCAGGTGTCGAACACCTCCTTCAAGTTCTTCTGCATCAGCGCCGAGCACTCCACGTACTGAGCACCCAACTGCGAGGCCAGCCGCGTGGCCTCTTCTTCAGACAGCACTTTCTCTTTGTATATGGCCAACTCGATCAGGATCTTCATGTCGTTCCGCAGGTCAGACTGGGTGCCCACCAGCACAAGGGGTGCCCGCGGGCAGTGTTTTAGAATTTCGGGCACCCACTTCTCCAGCACATTGTGGAAGGATGTGGGCGAGACCACACTGAAGCAGAGCAGAAAAACGTTGGTGTTGGGGTAGAACAGCGGTCGGAGGGTGTCGAAGTCATCCTGAAATACACACAAAAGGAATGCATTAATGTGAATGGGCACGCTCATGTGTGTGTGTGTGTGTTTGTGTGTGCGTGCGTATACGTGTGTGTGTGTGTTTAAAGGACAAGAACTGTTTGATTGTGTGTATAAATGTACTATTTTTTCCCATGTGTGTAATAATTTAACCGTTTTCAGTTTATATGTGCATGTTCCCTTATTCCTCCTACCACTCCTCAGCACTTAGAACAATTGCATAGAATAATGCACGCATATATATATGTACTTTTTATTATTAGTATTATAAATAAATGGCCTTGAACACGCCTAAACCTAACAATATCCTGTCTGTAAAACTACAGTGAAAAATGTATTGCATAGCAAGATTTTAAATCAATGGAAAGACTGCCTCTTCAACTTTGCTCTGTTGCGTCCCATGACAGTTTTAAAAACTAACTCAAAACTCATCTTTTCGAATCCACCTTCCAGTGACTTCCAGCTGTTTCTTTGTGTGTGTGGGTGTGGGTGGGTGTGTGTGTGTGTGTGTGTGTGTGTGTGGGTGTGTGTGTGTGTGTGTGCATTACATCCAAACATTTATAGAACTTTGTTTTATTTTGTGGGCATGCAAGCGTTAATGTTAGAGAGAGGGGTGGGGGAGGGGGAGGAGAGGGGAGAGAGAGAGAAAGAGAAAAGGGTCAAGGGAGCGAATTATTATCATTATTATTATTATTACTTATGCGCCTAATAAGCCAGACTTAGCTCTAGGTACTTATATGAATACAAAACAAGAGATAGCAATAATGGGCTCTTTGCCCCAAAGCTCATAGAGTTACTAAAGGAGGCCTTTTATTGCAATTTATGGCTGTTTTATGAGCTTTTTAAAAAGCGCTCCAAAGCACTCTGGGAATCCGCAATTTGCTAAATATAATACATATTCGTATATCTTGCGTCTTTGGTCTCCCCATCAACTCCAAAACTTAGCCAGTTAATTAGTTATTTGTCAAAACTTATTTCAAAACTTAGAAATAAAACTTAGAAAAAATACCTTACTTAGAAAGTAGAAAACTTAGAAAACTTACAGAAAACTTACTTAGAAAACTTAAAAAAACTAATTGGAAATTTTTACAAAAACCGGTGGTAGCACTTCCCGCTTGGACTCTCTCCCTAACTTGGTGGAGTGGGACGGACCCCTCGACCTTTTGCACGCATCTCCCACTCCACCAAGTGAGCCCAAGCATTGTGGCATGTGTTGTCTGTCATCAAACCCCAAATGGGGAATCTCTATGAGACGAAATTAGAGAAACCCACGGAGGTGTACTGACTGAACTTTGGCTGCGAGTAGGACAGTTGGGTTAAGTAGGAGGTTCCCAGGATACCGCGCGCAGCCTCCTGTCTTACCCAATGTCATGCAACCATTCGTTCTTGCGTTCAATATATCTGTTTACTTGTTGCCTGAGGCTTGACAATTGGATTAAGTAGGAAGGGATCGAGAGTTAGCGTGCACCTTCCAGTCTTATCCATTGTCATGGCAATTTTCAACATGTATCCAAGCCACTTGCCACTTTGTACACTGTGTCTATTATTGCAATAGGACAGACATTTGGCCTTAATGCCTTAGCAAATTCAACACATGCCACAGAAGTGACTAACCACACCGAAAATCTATACTTCCTTTTTTCTTTATATCCCCATCCAGATCGCTCATAAAAGAAGATTGGGCTTGGGAAATTACATACAACAAACCAGCATTAATATTCGTTATTCTAAATGTACAATTCTAAATAATACACCATTAAGTGCGGCAATCTTTATTACATATTGTTCATATTAATTTTTAAAAGTGCAACAAATAGATATATAAATAAAAATTTATATTAAAGCATGTGTTTCCCATTTACTAGCTGTAAGTTAAACCAAGGGAAATAATTTGTGTGTATTTTAAACATGCATTAAGCATGTGATCCAGTTGAAAAACAGAATCGGAAATTCCCCTTTACTAGACCAGAGGAAATAATTTGTGTACAGGAATATTTGTGTGCTTTCTCTGTGTGAATGTAAAATCCTTAGTAAGTTTTTTGCCTTTGCTTAGATATATAAAAAGAAATTTATATTAAGCATGTGATCCAGTTGAAAACAGCAAATAGAAATTTATATTAAGCATGTGATCCAGTTAAAAACAGAACCTGGAATTCCCTTTGCCAGTGTGAAATAATCAATATTCTTGGCCTAAGCCCAGTTTATTCAATCGGGAATTCCCGCAAACATTAATGTTACAACCTTATACAGAGTGTTTTTAATTTAAATTTAATTTAATTGCTATCAAAACAGCCAAATATTGTACTAAAAAGGCCTTTTAAGAGTTTTATATTAAGCATGTGATCCAATTAAAACAGAACCTGGAATTCCCTTTGCTAGAACAGTGTGAAATAATCAATATTCTTGGCCTAAGCCCAGTTTATTCAATCGGGAATTCCCGCAAACATTAATGTTACAACCTTATAAAAACATTACTACGCATTTATAAGTAAAGTGGCGGTTGCTTCCCTTTGACTGTATTTGGTGGTTTGAAGCCTAAAAATCCATTTTTTAAAATAATTATGTTTTAATTTAAAGTTTTGTTATCAGTATAAAAATGATGGACACAAAAAGTCTTTCGCAATCTCCTTTGTTTAAAGACATATTTCAAACAATACAACTTCAAATTCTTGACAGTCAAAATGTTATTAAATCTGTTTATAATAATTACGAATTTGTACTCAACAATTTTACTTTCAAATCTCCAGTTAAAATATGAATCCACGCGCAGATAACTTTTATTAAACCAGGCAGTATTGATGAAACGATGACTGTGTGGATTTCTTCAAGTCAAATTGAAGTGTTAAAATCTTCAGACCTAGACAATGCTTATAACAACATCTTGATCAATCAGTTACAAGACAGCATTGAGCGTGCAACTTTGAAAGGGTCCGGGTGGGCCGAAGGAACTCTTGAATCATTAGAACTGAACATTACAAAGTATAATCCAATCAAAGGAAAATCTTATATCCCTCTTCCCAAAGAAATTCTTGACAAAAAGGCTGTATTGAATATTAAGAACACTGACGACAAATGTTTTGTGTGGTGTGTTTTGGCTAAATTATATCCTATTCAGTCGAAACAACACCCCGAAAGGGTGGCGCTATACAAAGATAAAGTAACAAACTTAAATCTCAAAGACATTAATTTCCCTGTTAGCCTTGACGCCATTGACAAATTTGAATCACAAAACTCTCCTATAACAGTCAATGTATATGTTTGGGACCCTGAATCAAAACTTATGCCTTTACGAATTTCTCCTAATGCCCCATCGTTTTCAGACCTCAATCACCACGTTGATCTTTTACTAATAACCGACCCGCAAGATCCTAGCATGCAACATTATACTCTGATACGAAACATATCTAGATTATTAGGACACACTTCAAAACATCATGGCAAACAATATTTGTGCAGACGCTGTTTAACTAGAGTCTCTAATCTCCAAGTGGCTGACAAGCACAGTAAAATTTGTAAAAGTATGACAGATATTCAAACCCGTCTTGTGTTACCGAAGCCAGGTTCTCAAGTATATTTTAAAAACATCAACAAACAATTCAAACAGCCTTATATAGTTTATGCCGACTTCGAATCATTGATTTTAAAATACCATGGCCCACAAGGATTTTGTACGCCTAATTCATTCCTTACACACCTTCACGAAGTCTGCAGTTTCGGGTATGTAGTTGTTAGAGCCGACGGACAACATACAGAGCCGGTAATTTACAGAGGGCCTGACGCAGCTAGGAAGTTCTTAGATGAGATGAACAAAATATACAAATTGTGTTTACTGCAGCTAGATAATCCGGTGCCCATGATATTTACTGAATCTGACTCCCATAATTTTAAAGCAGCTACACATTGCCACATTTGTAATAAAGAGTTTGACCCGAAGGACACAAAGGACGCAAAGACCCAAAGAGTGAGAGATCATTGTCACATAACAGGGGCATTTAGAGGTGCAGCTCATCAGAAATGCAACTTGGAATATGGAATCAAACATTTCTCTCTCCCTATTTTCATTCACAATCTTCGAAATTACGACTCCCATTTAATCATGCAGGCAGTGACGAAAGCATACAAAGTGTCATGTATTGCCGAGACAGAAGAAAAATATAAAACTTTCACTCTGAATAAATTAAAGTTTTATGACAGCTTTCAACATTTGTCTTCCAGTTTAGAAACACTAGCTAAGAACTTACCCAGCTATCCTATCACTAGCAAATATTTTCCAGACATTACACTTATTCGGAAAGGTGTGTATCCTTATGAATACATGGATTCTTGGGAAGTGTTTGAAGAACTAGAATTGCCACCTAAAGAGAACTTCTATTCTTCACTTAATAAAAGTTTCATAAGTGATATCGATTACCAACATGCACACAACGTCTGGAATGCACTCGGCTGTAAAAACCTTGGTGACTACCACGACATATATTTGAAAGCCGACGTCTGTTTGTTGGCTGATGTGTTTGAAAAATACAGAGAAACGAGTTTACATCATTACTCCCTCGACCCTTCTCATTATATTTCTTCGCCAGGAATGAGTTGGGATGCTTTCTTAAAACTTAGCGGTTCTAAAATTGATCTCATAACTGACCAGGTAATGATGACAATGATTGAGTCGGGCATTCGTGGAGGAATAAGCGTGGCAGCTCATAACTACTGCAAAGCCAACAATAAATACCTGAAGCACTATGACCCCTCGCAGAAATCTAATTATATAATGTACTTTGACGCCAACAATTTATACGGTTGGGCAATGAGTGAGCTTTTGCCGGTTTCAGATTTCAAATTACTTGTTAATCCAAACCCCGCAAACTTGACTTGGTTAAACAGTATTTTAAATCACCCTAAAGATCATACTATAGGGTTTATTGTCGAAGTTGACCTAGAGTATCCCAATGCTTTACACGACCTGCATAATGATTACCCATTAGCACCAGAAAGATTGCATGGTACAGACAAGCAACTTAAACTTATTCCCAACCTTTATAATAAATCTAATTATGTCTGCCACTACAGAAACCTGCAGTTCTACATCAGACACGGCATGAAGTGCACAGCGATTCACAAGCTTTTATTCTTTAAACAAACGAATGTCTTGGCCGGGTACATCAATAAAAACACAGAGCTTAGAAAACAAGCGCAATCTACGTTTGAAAAAGATTTCTTTAAGCTGCTGAATAACAGCTGTTTTGGTAAAACTATGGAGAACCCATACAAGCGAAAAGACGTCAGGCTAATTACCTCACCCAATCAAGCGATTAAATTAACATCTAAGCCTCAATACCTTGGTTACAAAGAGTTTCATGACTCCTTGTATGCAGTTACCATGAAAACCACGCAAGTTAATCTAGACAAACCAGTGTTTATGGGGATGACTATTCTTGACCTTTCTAAATTACTAATGTTCGAATTTTACTACGATTACTTTAAACCTAAATACCCGGAGGCCAGAGTTTTATACACAGACACAGACTCCCTTATACTAGACATCCCTACTGAAGACATTTATAAAGACTTAGAATCGGAACTACAACATTACGATACTAGTGACTACCCTGAAACTCACCCTTTGTACAGCAAAGCAAACCAAAAGAAAATAGGTTTGATGAAAGATGAAATGAACGGGAAACTAATAGAAGAATACGCAGGACTGCGATCTAAGCAGTACAGTATTAAACACGAATCGGGGGAATCTTCAAAAGCAAAAGGCACCCAAAAAGCTGCAATAAAAAACAGAGATATCAGACACGAAAACTACCTGGAAGCCTTAGATGGAAAAGAAGTTAAACCATACCCTAACACAACTATAAAGTCTAAAAACCATATAGTGTCCACTGCTGTGACGACCAAAAAAACATTATGCGCTAATGACACAAAGAGAATAAGAGTAACTAAGGAGTTTGCATACGCTCTAGGCCACTATAAATTACAGGTAGAAACAGCGACTGCGACTGCGACTACGAGTAAGGAGGAGGGCCCGTAAGGTTTGAATAAATGTTAACTGTATTTATTCTGAAGCGCCAAGCTTTTTCTTCAAAGCATCTAGCTGCTCTTTCCGTCCCAGTAGTCTCCCTTCTTCTATTAATTTTTTTTTAATTTCTTCAACATTAACAGGTGCAGACCTAGATTTAGATTGTATGTCATGCTTCAACTTTTTATATTCTTCAAAATCTCGCTGGATACTTACAAACTCTTGGTCTGTAATCTGAGTGTCTTCTAGAGCTTTTGAAATTATTAAGTTCATGCTAGTAAGTTTAGCTATCGCCAGGCTAGAAATGAGGTCGTGTTTTTCTAATTTCTTAGATACTTTAGTATTAATTACACCAAGTAGAACTGACATCACTGAAGATAATCCGGCAGCCACTCCTAATCCAATACTAATTGGTATACCAATTCCAGTCACCAATAATCCCACGCTGGCAGCAGCTTCCGCAGCATTAATAACATTTAGACCAGTAGACACGTAATTTATTCCGCTATAAGCGCCGGAATACCGTCGTCTGCATCTAGAGTACTTTTGGATATCTGATTCAATTTGAGTCCTAACTTTTCTTATTTCTTCCAGCCTGAACGTTTGAACATTACTTAAGTCTAACGTTGGAGCACTGGGTTGCATTGGTTGTTCATCCAATACTGCTTCTACTATAGCAGGATACAATTTTGTCGTCATATTTTTAGTGTGAAAAAAAAGGGTTAACAATAATTAACTTGATTTTAGTTTATTAGCAAAATATTCTATTTGACTATCAGAAAATATCTGATCGCTGAAATAAAATGCTAACAGATCTACGTTGTCTAGGCTAATTTGCGCTATTCTGTCAATAGGATTTGGAACAGGGACAAAAGTTATCTTGGGTGATGAAGTAAATACGGAAAACTGATTTTCATTTTCTCTTTTTTTCATAAATACTGTAACTCGTCTGGGATCCTCATCTAAATCAACCCAACTTAGAGACACTTGCGGAATTACATTAAAATTTCTCTGCGTAGGCCTGTGAGCAATTATGTCCAGTACTATCATAGCTGCACTACCTAGCTGTAAAGGAGGCTGCAGAACAAGTCTGACATTTTTCCCTGCGGTTTCACGCTTATGTAAAACATAGTTGCTTTTTTTGTAGGCTTTGACTTCTATGGTTTCCCGATTGTTTTCATCCGGCACTAGACTAACTAACATAGGCCCGGCGTTAATAATTTTCTTAAATTTATTGTCTGGTCCCATAAAAGTGTAAGGGCTTTCGCACTTGAATTTAATAAGCCAATCTAATTCTGTGTCTACAGGTGTTAAAGACCAGATATTTTCTCGTTTAGTAATAGCATACTTAAAATCGGGATCTACTTTACCGGCATTAAAATCCTTTAGCTGATCGATAGATGGTTTTTCCGACGGCGGCACTGACGGCACTTCAGGTACTGTCGGCACTACAGGCACTAGCGCTCGTTTATAATATCCATTTTGTGTAAATTCGAAACCGTAAATAGACCCAACAATAGCATTCGCATCAAAGTCGATTGTGTCTGCTAAGTCTTTCAGTTCAATGGTAGGACAGGTTACTGGAATTTGAGGGCCGATTGACATTGTATTTTAAAATTAAACTTTATTTTATCTCAAGAATAATTGTAAGATCTTCAAAGTCTACAATTTCGTTGTTTTGGTTAGTTATTTTGAAGCAGAAACTAGTATGATAGTCCTGACTTAAGTGGCGTTTTTGAGGCAGAAATTTCAATGAAACTGGATCGCAGTAAGATTCTCTCTGAGTTGAGATTATCCTTAGCAATGTACTAGGAGTTCCGTTTACTAAGTTTTCCGATGTCTTCAGTTGATGAAGGTACACAAACAATCTATTATTAATTAACAAATTCATAGGGTTTGATCCAATAAATCTTATAGAACTGCCGACAGTGCTGGAGCTGTCAGATAAAGATAATTCATTGCCAGGGAAACCTAATATTTCTGCCAGCTTTGGCGCAAGTGTAACGCTGGTAATGTCTTTATGCTGGTTTTTATGGAAAGTTAAAGTTACTATCAAGTTTGCAGGGTTCATTTTTGCTTCAATCGAATGAGGTTTAAACAATTCTTCAGTAAGTCTGCAGAAGTCATAATAGCCGCCATGAATAAAGTGCCTTTTTTTATTAATCATTATCCAGTTGTTGTTTAGATCATGACTAATATTTAACCATTTAACCGTGTAGAATATTTCATGTAGGATTATGTTAAGGTCCCTGTTTTTGTTGTCAATAGGATGCTGAAGTTCAATGGGCACACCTGATTTTACAGATTCGAAAGTTACAAACATATTTTTTTTAATATAATAAAAATGTATGCGCCTTATAAATATAACAAAGCTGCAAAGTATACTACAGGGCCTTATTATTACGAAAAAGCAGTCGACCTAACCAAGCTGACAATAGCTGTGGCAGCCAACGTCCATTTCGAAACTATCCCCCATAATATTTTTGATCATTACCTCAACCCAGACATTACAAGCGACTTTTTAGCTAACCAATGGCTAAACAACGGGGGTATGCAGTTCTTTCAGAATCAAATTAATTTTGCCGTGTCATGCGCTACAACTGGTTGCGGAGTTTCTTACGTTCATCACCTTAATCACCCAGATCCCATGTTGAAGTCTATTTATCTGTTCCATTTGTATTATCAAGTGAGGCGGGTGTTGTCTGAACTTCAGGCTCCGTTACCTACTGACAAAAACTTTAATCCCTTTAACAACGGCTTTGACAAAAAAGCGTATCAAAGGTTGTGCAATGAATTCGGAATTGATACTAAAACAGACTTCAGACAAAAACTAGACCCCAATCATGGAATGGGAACTTTATTTAGATACGCTGTAGGTAATTTATACACGGGGCCTTACGTACCTGGATTTACATCATTTAACCACAACAGCCAGGTTCCTTTACTGTATATCAGACAAAAACAAAGTACAGCATACAGCACTTTTATATTGGACACATCAAACGGATTTACCCAAAGTGGGGTGGAAAGGCTGAATGAATCTATTCGTACGTATGCGTGGTGCATTCTGGGGTCTCAAGCACAAACACGAAGTAATATCATTGGGGAAGGAACTAGCTTCGATGCACAAAAGCAGTTTCTAGCCAACATTGAAGATTCTATTAATTCGGCAGTAGATTTGCCCGCGAGTATTAAAAGATATCAGGACACTTTAAAGTATGCTAGATCGAAAGTAGATTACGTAATAGGTTTAGGACTGTATATGTTGCCTTCAGACCTTCAGCTTAGAATAGGAACTATATCAAACTACAACAACAATATAGTGATTGCAGACCCTTAGTTTCATATAGGCTACAATCCTACAATAAACACTTTGAATACAGTGAATACAGTGAATACAGTGAATACAGCAAATACGGTATTTACTGCTAGGCCTAATAATGAACCTTTAAGTTCGCCACCACTTCCAAGCCTACCAAGCCTGCCAGGCCTGCCGGTAACTGATCATGGGGTTTCACGTCTAGCGCTTACAGGGGGTTTATTGTTTGCTGGGTTAATTGGGATTTACTATTTTAAGTAACCAGAGTAATATTATTATAAACAAAGACCACAGATGCTCAGACGCCCAAACCACAACTTTAGAAGCAGTATTAAATATCCATGAAAATACAGAACCTAATATTCCTGGAAGTGCGTCTACAAGTTTGTCACCTAAGCGTTTCAATAAGTTAGCTATGCTTTGTAACGTTTTTTTAATCCAGTCTTTAACCGGACTACCGCCAGGTCCGCCAGGTACGCCAGGTCCACCGGCACTGATGCCTACGGTTCTAGTCAGTGCTAAGACTAGTGTGCTTATTGTCATCCCAACAGCTGTAAGAATGCTAAATATTGTAACACCTTGTTCTCTGAACAGTGTTTGAATTCTTTCTGCAAGTGTAGTGTCTTCGTGTAAAATTTTATGCACCGTTTCTTTTATTCTGGCGAAATTAGTTATTAATTTTTCTCTGTTTATGGATAAGGCTTCTAGCCTTGCCGCGCGTTCTGTGTAAAGGTCTGCGAGCCTTTTTTTGAATCATCTGTTTTACCTCAATGCTTAAGTTCGCGTCATCAGCTTCTGCTAGTTTATTTTTTTGTTTTTCTATATGTTTGTCGAGCTCGCCGAGCTTGGCCAAATTCATCATTGTCTCCCCTCTCACAGATTGTAAAGCTTTATCTAAGCCCTGAAGTTCACGCAGTGGCAATAATGGCGTGTCATTGATAGTTTCCATAACCTGATCAATATTGGTGTCCTCATTTGTTTGTAAGGTTTTTAAGGTTGTTAATTCTGTATTGACTTCTAATGCAGAACTAGTTAAGTTAGTTAAGTCTTGTAGTTCTATTTCTGAACTTAACGATGCATCTATTCGTTGAAGTGAAGCTACTGCTTGGCGATGCAACGCTGGCACTCTATTATCGGAAAGCCCCAATGATCGTATTACAGTCACTGGGAGTTTAGTTTTCAAAGTAGACCACGCATAAAATTTATCAGGATTCTTTAACATAGTTAACTGTACTCTCACTTTTTTACCGGATACATTAGTGTTTATAAACAAGTGATTATTTTTGTCTAGTTCGAAGTCGCTGGGACTAACATAATCAGGTAACTCGCGCCCAATGTAATTGTAAAATTTATTGATTTTTCTGGCTTTTTGGGTTTCAGTTACTTGACGTAATTCTTCTCCTATACTTAGCCTTGTTTGGCTCATGTCGTCTCCTACCATAGAAAGAAGTCTGCTGGTTGTGTCAACGTTGAGGTCTTCATTAGGCTCATTTGGTTTAAACACTTCATCAAGAGCTTCACCACCTGTTGCCATTTTTAAATATATTTTTTTTTATCGCATTAAAAATGCAAAGCTACGGAAACTTGTTAGACCCTACACGTCGATTGAGGACGCCTTTAGGCATCAAAGGTGAGAAAAGCACAATAATTATTACAAACAATCCAAGCAGCATAGAGCCTAATCAGCTACTAACCATAAGATTTCCAAATTTAGGTCCTGATGATGTAATAGTTCCGGGCAGTCCTAAATTGGGATTTAAAATTAGTCTGAATTCTGACGATGATCCTAACAGAACCGTAGTCAACAATCTAGGCAGAGCTATAATTAAAAGAATGGTTATTAAACTTGATGGGCGAGAAATCCAAAGTATCGATGACGCCGGTGTTTTGTTTTGTTACACAGATCTGTGGCTGAGCAAATATGAAAGGGAAGATTTAGTTGGTCAGGGGATTCAAGCCGCCAATGTGGCAAAACTTCGAATCAAAGCTGGCGATGCTGTCGTTTCTAACAAAGGTGAAAATGCATTAGCTGCTGTATACAAAAACAGGTTTTATTTTCCACTCGATTTTGAACTGCTACACAGTCATCTGCCATTTCATCAAGGTTCATTTAACGACAGGCTGTCTTACGAAATTATTTTCAATGATTATTCTCAAGTAGTAATTAGCTCTGACAATGATGCTAGGTATACAATTACAGACATTACGCTTGAATATGAAGTGGTCACTCACGCTGAACTCAGTAGGATGATCAGGGGCCAATATGACAAACTAGCAATTTATTATGATAGGATCGTTCGCTACAGACAATTTAATAAAGATTTATTAGATGCACTCTGGACCATCAACATAAATTCACCTGCTCGAAGTTTTAAAGGTGTACTGTTGTTGTTTGTGAAAGAATCTAATTACAATCGTGACAGCGAGAATTTTATCAACCCTAATATTTCAAAAGCGTCTGTTGTGATTGAAGGTAAACCTAATCAATTATTCGCGAATGGAATGATGGGGTTTCAACAGTTTGATGAGATTAGAAAAATCTTGGGTGGAGGTAGATTACGGACTGACACTGTGGATTTGATTTCTAAAGATCTTCATTTGCATGACACACGACTGCAAGATTATCTGGTGAATAAATTTGCGTTGTGGTTAGACTTTCGAACCATACCCACCAACGAACTTCATGGATCTGGAAGAAGAATTGAAAACGGAACAGATGGTATAACAATTGAATTGCATAGGGAAGCAAGTGCTAGGTCAGAATCAGTTACAGTATACATGTATATAATTATGGATGCTCAGCTAAACATTGAAAATGGAAGATTAAAAGATTTAGTATATTAAAAAATGACCTCTTTGTTACCTCGTGATCCTCATTGTGGAATGATCGTTGGCATGACGTCATGCGGAAAGACCGTCTTTGTTCTGGATTTGTTAGAAAAATATTACGCAGGACACTTTGATTATATAGTAATTTTTTGCCCAACTATTCAATATAATAAAACCTACTTAGATCGTAAGTATGTCTGGACAGATGAAAATATCTTTGTTGTAAATACCAATGGCAAGCTCAATGAGTATTTAACGTATTTTTATAACCTGTTTGAGAATGAGGGTAATACGTTATTCTTAATCGATGATTGCAGTGCAGAAAAAGATATTGTATTAAAACGGAACATATTGAGCAAGCTGGCTTTCAGTGGACGCCATGTGAAAATTAGTGTCTGGTTAATCACGCAGAAATTTAATTCAATATTAAAGGATTTTAGAGAACAAGTAAAATTCGTGTGCCTGTTTTATTGCAAAGATCGAGACAGCTTTGATAACTGTTTAAAAGAAAATGACGTAATTGAATCAAAAGAGGAAAGAACTAAATTAAAAGAACAGCTAAAAAAAGGCAAGCACTTAAAATTATTATTAAAAACTGACCAACCAACTGGCTATACAATACTTATGTAAGTAAGTAAGTTCTTTTATAATTTAATTATTGTAAGTTATAAGTTTTTTTTAAAGTCGACTTAATTAAGTTAGATGTAAGTAAGTAAGTTCTTTTATAATTTAATTATTGTAAGTTATAAGTTTTTTTAAACGTCGACTTAATTAAGTTAGATGTAAGTCACTAAGTCAAAAAAAAAGGTTGAAGGTAAGTAATAGTTGTGATAATTATAGTTCATTTATCTTAATGGCTCTGTGTCTGGTGGAACAATCTGAAGTTCTTCTTTTACAAAGTTTCTTTGTGGTGTTCTACGATCGCTTCTCGGTCTTAAATAATATACGGGCGGATCAGTAGATAATGCTCTGTCAACTTCATAAACGCTTAATGACCAAATTGGGTCTGTAGCTCGTCTTCTTGTGTCATTAGCAACTTCTCCAGGCTGATAAAGGTATCTAACAGTTTTGTTCATCAAAGTTAGATCCGGCTGACCAGGCTTTGAAACGGTAACAACAATCTGTTTCTTTTTAATAGCCTCAACTGGTTTTAATCCTGTAACTTTGGTTGGTTCTGAATTCATTTCCCTTAAAACTCGAGGCAGCCTAACAACCCATTCTGTATTAGTGGTTTCAGTAAAGAGTTCCTTTGAATACTGATAAGTGAATAATCTTTCTGCCAGTTGCCGATTAAAGTTTTCTACAATACCCTGTGATCTGTGCAATCCAACAACTCCTCTTCTAACAGTTACATTATGTTTTAACAAAAGCTGGTTAACAGCTCCTTTGAATTCAGACCCTTCATCGCATTGAATAAGTCTAGGGAACCTTAGAGGCCCTCTTGAATAAATTGCATTTAAGGCTTGAGCGACCTCAGCTGAATTTTTTGTCCTAAGAGCATGCGCGTCTTTAAACCTGGTAGCTATATCAATAACAGTAAGGGCATACCTGTATTTCTTTCTATATATTTTGTCATGGGGAAGATATAACAAATCTATTTGGTGTGTGTCATTTGGTCTGGAGTTTTCAAATTTTGGTCTTATTATTTTCTTCGGTGGTGGAAGATAGATTTGCCATACAGCTTGCTTCGATAACCATTGTTTAACTACGTTTGCTGACAAGCCAGTCTTTTCTACTAGTTTATTAACTGCCGTCATCCCTTTCCAATATCCGGATTGAGAATAATATAATCTAGACAAACGTGAAGTCATATTTTATTTAGATTTATATTTTTGTTTAACGAGGTAATAAACTACTGTTATTCCAAACACAATTAAAATTAATTCTCCGGTCTCTGACATTGTAAATGCAATGTTAGGTGTGTAGTAATCAGATAACACTGGCTGTTTTAATGAAGGGAGTGTCGTGCCAGTGAATAAATAATATTGGTGCAAAGCTTCATCAACGTCTTCAAATGTTTTATCTGCATGGCCTTCTTCTTTCAATCTTGTATTAACAAAATCAAGCTGCATTAGTCTGTTTTTCTCGTATTCAGCCTGATCTTGTTGTAATTTTTCCATTGCTAAGTTATGCCGTTTTGATTCTTCTTTACTGTCTAGTTTTGAAAACAAATAATTTGATCCTGAAAAGGCTAAGGCGTTGACAGCAGCAGAACCAAGCACCATTGCAGCACCAGCCATTTTTTAATTTAGTTTTTTATTTTATTTGTATTTAAAATGAATTGTGATGACTTGTTAATGCAAGAAGCTATTAATGTTACAGTTACAGGTGTTGACAATGAGAAAAGAGACAGGCTGGTTGCATTAGTAGCTTCCGGAAAGTCAAAGTATTATCTTGGTGTTGACTTAACTACTGAACAAGTACAAAGACTGAGGCCTGAAGACATCATTATGTTACATAATAAATATGATAAAGTCCTCGGTGCTTTAATGGTTAAAAGTCTGGGGCGTTCGATTGTAAAGTTATATACCAAAGCTGTGTCGGCTTTTGTTACTTTAGATTGTGAGAATGATTTATTTGATGATTTGATTAAAGATCCAGTTATTGTCAATGGGATTAGTGAGGCATCAAGAAATGTGTATTATAAGTTTGGAAGCTTGTTGACCCCATTTTCAGCCGGGCTAATTACTTTTCAACACATAAATTTCTCTGCTATTAAAAATGGACTCTTCCAATCCGGAGATGGAGAAGGAGACGGAGGTGAAGAATTCAGAGAATCAACAGAACCCAGTGACAGTCACTAAACAAAAGAGCCCAGGAAGAATTGCAGCTGGAAAGAAGTTAGCAGAATTTAACAAGTTACATAGATGGAACAGACAAACAAAAGCAAACATATTAGGAAAAAAGGAATCACCAAAAGAAGAAACAATAACGCAACAAACATTAACAACAAACAAAGAAGAACCAATACAACCAATACAACCAGTACAATCTTCAAATAACATATATTATTTATGTATAGCCGGTGTAGTGGGTGCAAGTGGGTACATAATATATAAATACCGCCAAGGAAAAAAGAAACAGAAACCCTCAAAACCACTTGTAGAAAAAGAAATTGAATTATCTCCATCATTGAAGCCATCATTAGATGTGTTTTCAATGCAGTAATAATTTATTATTATTTTTTTTATTATATATAAAAAATGAGTGTACCATATGAACAAACAATTGTAAATCTTGGATACCATAGTGTTGTCTTAGTGGGCTTAAATACAGCTTATGCCATGATTGCAAAATCTCTTTTAAAAATGAAACCTATTGAATTGGGGAAAATGGATCTTTCAGATGCTGGTAAACTGGTTGGTATCTTTTCATTATCGTTATTTACTCGGGACTATCTTGTTAAACAAAAGATCATTCCAGCAGATATTAATGTGTAATGTTATACAACCATAATGTAGAAGGGTTGTAATTTTTTTTTGTTTTAACCAAAGTCGCAAGATATACGAATATGTATTATATTTAGCAAATGCCGGATTCCCAGAGTGCTTTTGGCACGCCTTTTAAAAGCTCATAAAACAGCCATAAATTGCAATAAAAGGGTGTCAGAAAAACAAGGGCGGTCTAAGCCCATATTTGCTATCTCTAAACAACTAAATTATATAACAAAATTAATGATGAAAACTCGTGAACTAATAATAAAACTGGAGACTTTAGACGTTTTGGCATGTCTTCGCAACACAGTTAATTTATCTTATAAATAATTTTATATTTATTTATTTATTTATTTATAAAATTTCTATAATAAGTTATAAGTACAACTTATGTTAATCTGATGAATTAAATTTGATACAACAACAACAACAACAGTTAATTTGTTTTTGTGCTGTATTTATTACTAGGCTACTTATAGGTAGGTCTACATACTATGAGCGATGTGTGGACACACGCTGTGCACAGTGGAATTCACCCATTTTCAAAACGCAATTTCTTCAACCACAATGCACAGATTTGTTTAAAATATTAAATTTCTAAAAGTACAATAGTTTTATTTGCCTTCCGTGTATTTCTGATCACTGCAATAACTACAATCCCTACACTAAAACGCAATGAATGCAGTGCGTTGAAGCGGAAAATGTTCGCGTGGCCACTTAATTCAATAAGCCGTGTTTATTCTTACCTTTTGTTTTTCTCAAAGTCAAAGCAGCAATGACCATTTGTTGCCCTCTGCTTAAATGAATTTGGGGCTGAAAAGTGAAAAAAACAACAAATAAGTACTACTCATAAATCTCTCCCAAATCTCCCAACAAATATATATGATGTAGGCCTATAAATTATATAAAACCTGATGCAAAAGTGATAAAATATATTTGTAGGCCTAAAATATTTTCTACACTTTGGTTTGCTTCTTCTAGGCTTTTTGTAGCTGTTTCTGTTACACCTTACTAGCAAGCTGGCCCAGTATGTTTAAACTTGACAAAAGTTTGCCAAATCAACCATTGATAACAACATAACATTATTAATAACTTGAACAACTTAAAATAATATGGATCCATTTGATTAATTTCACTTCAGCTGTTATTGATAAAGAAACTGTTCAGTTGTCGATTTGTTTATTACAAATCTTTTTTTAAAGTTACACTTTGTATGCTACATACTGCTAAAACTAGTTCTAGCAAGTAGAATACTACTAGTACTACATGAAACTCGAAATCAAATCTATTCTTTTTACTTGTGTTAGTCGTGAATTCTGCTCACAGATGCAGCTTACTTACTAAATAAAAGCATTTCATGTTGAACGAAACGTTGTCGATAATAATCCTTACTGAAAATAACCCACATCAATGTTGAATGTATCAGAGTGACAAGAACTAAGAAGCTATATTATAGTAGTATTAGCCTTTTGCCCTCTAAACAGACATGCATAAAATTTATGAGCAACTAATAAACTTATAAATTCATATTTTCAACCCGGCAGGCTTTCAGGCATCAGTTGTTTGATTAATTTTGCCTACAAAAGGGAGGAAGGTGGGGTAAGGAAATCACCCAAATCAGTGAAGTAGATCTAGACCATTTTTAACTGCATTTGTCACATTTGTGGTACTAACTATGACATCCCTTGTCAGACTGTTCAAATGAATCAAGATTCTTCAATTTTAAGCTGTCTCCGGCTCTAGTCTTTCTTCTTCTTGGTACTGGACTGGGCTTTCTTCAGCATAATGAATCTAGATCTTACCGAAGGCAGCATGTGCTCTTTCAGTCTTTGGCTTTGCTGTGTTGTCGGTTGTTTTATTTATTTATGTTTTTATGAGCGGAAAACTGAAAATCTTCAACTTACAACTATGATATACCACAAGCTGGGAAGTCTCGTCTTTCGTAGGCATCAATTACATACTATACTACGTACGTATGTAGGAGCAGGAGGCCCACGAGTTTACAAAGACGAAAGAAAAGACTTCAGAGCCTACGGATAGAGTCTTGTCTTGGAGCTCGATTATGCTACATTATTTCTTAAAAATATGATTACAAAGATTAACACTACAACAGAACACAAAAGAAAATTCTAAATAAAACAAATAAAACCACTTACAGAAGACGAAGTCCAAAATTTCGGCATGTCGCCAACACTCAGCTGTCACGCCATAGAGCATGATAGCCTCCAAACGAAAACCATATTCAAATTGGTTTCTAAATGTTCATCAATTTTATTTTATTTAAATATTGTTGACAGTTATAACGTTTACAAATATTAACATTTTGACGTACATTGTCTTAGATTATGACGTACATTGCCGGAGATCAATGAACATATGCCAAAATAAGGTTCGGTTGGAGGTTAGTGGAGGCCTACGGATAGGATACGGAAAAGTCCCAATGTTCGCAAAAAAAGTTACAGTGAGGGAAGGGGAATAACTCGTACCATCATCACATGGTTTTTGGGAACTCGAGTTAATTTGCCTTTCTGCGTTGAAATGAAAAGATATTCCTACAAATAAACCCCACATTGGATTTGAGGACATGGGCATGTACCCAGATCCGGACGAAGTACCTAGATCCCCGGTGTAAAATCATATGGTTGTACTCTTATAAACCCTTGCTTCTGGGTACAACCATGTACTAACACTTCCTGACGTTGCTTAACATAAAACATTGCTAGCATGGTCGCATATCCATGTAGTAACACTTCATGACTTTGCTTTACATGAAACATGGCTAGCATGGTCACATATATAAAAAATCTAACACTTCCTGACGTTGCTTAACATTAAACACAGCTATCATGGTTACATATCCATGTACTAACACTTCCTGACGTTGCTTTACATGAAACATTGCTAGCATAATCACATATCTATGTACTAACACTTCCTGACGTTGCTTAACATAAAACATAGCTAGCATGGTCACATATCCAAGTACTAACACTTACTGACGTTGCTTAACATTAATCATGGCTAGCATGGTCACATATCCATGTACTAACACTTCCTGACGTTGCTTTACATGAAACATTGCTAGCATGGTCACATATCCATGTACTAACACTTCCTGACTTTGCTTTAAATGAAACATAGCTAGCATGGTCACATATCTATGTACTAACACTTCCTGACGTTGCTTAACATAAAACATGGCTAACATGGTCACATATCCATGTACTAACACTTTCTGACGTTGCTTAACAAAAAACATGGCTAGCATGGTCACATATCCATGTACTAACACTTCCTGACGTTGCTTAACATAAAACATTGCTAGCATAGTCACATATCCATGTACTAACACTTCCTGACGTTGCTTTACATGAAACATGGCTAGCAAGGTCACATATCAAAGTACTAACACTTCCTGACGTTGCTTTACATTAAACATTGCTAGAATGGTCACATATCCATGTACTGACTCTTCCTGATGTTGCCTAACATAAAACATTGCTAGCATGGTCACTTATCCATGTACTAACACTTCCTGACGTTTCTTAACATAAAACATTGCTAGCATTGTCACATATCCAAGTACTAACGCTTCCTATCGTTGCTTAACATCAAACATGGCTAGCATGGTCACATATCCATGTACTAACACTTTCTGACGTTGCTTTACATGAAACATTGCTAGCAAGGTCACATATCCATGTACTAACACTTCCTGGCGTTGCTTAACATAAAACATGGCTAGCATGGTCACGTATCCATGTACTAACACTTACTGACGTTGCTTTACATAAAACATGGCTAGCATGGTCACATATCCATGTACTAACACTTCGTGACATTGCTTAACATAAAACATTGCTAGCATGGTCATATATCCAAGTACTAACCCTTCCTGACGTTGCTTTACATAAAACATTGCTAGCATGGTCACATGTCCAAAATCTAACACTTCCTGACGTTGCTTAACATTAAACACAGCTAGCATGGTCACATATCCATGTACTAACACTTCCTGACGTTGCTTTACATGAAACATTGCTAGCATAATCACAAAACCCATGTACTAACACTTCCTGACTTTTCCTAACATAAAACATGGCAAGCAGGGTCATATATTCATGTACTAACACTTCTTGACGTTGCTTTACATGAAACATTGCTAGCATGGTCACAAATCGATGTACTAACACTTTCTGACGTTGCTTTACGTGAAACATTGCTAGCATGGTCACATATGCATGAACTCACACTTCCTGAGGTTGCTTTACATGAAACATTGCTAGCATGGTCACATATCCATGTACTAACACTTCCTGATGTTGCTTAACATAAAACATTGCTAGCATGGTCGCATATCCATGTAGTAACACTTCATGACTTTGCTTTACATGAAACATGGCTAGCATGGTCACATATCCATGTTTTAACACTTCCTGACGTTGCTTTACATAAAACATTGCTAGCATGGTCACATATCCATGTACTGACACTTCCTGGCGTTGCTTAACATAAAACATTGCTAGCATGGTCACATATTCATGTACTAACATTTCCTGACGTTGCTTTACTTGAAACATGGCTAGAATGGTCACATATCCATGTACTAACACTTCCTGACGTT
The DNA here is from genome assembly GCA_036898135.1 of Oncomelania hupensis. Taxonomy (NCBI): domain Eukaryota; kingdom Metazoa; phylum Mollusca; class Gastropoda; order Littorinimorpha; family Pomatiopsidae; genus Oncomelania; species Oncomelania hupensis. The sequence goes on from CM072526.1 coordinate 55,794,014, forward strand.
GCTTAACATAAAACATGGCAAGCATGGTCACATATCCATGTACTAAAGCTTTCTGGCTTTGCTTATTATGAAACATGGCTAGCATGGTCACATATCCATGTACTAACACTTTTTGACATTGCTTAACATAAAACATTGCTAGCATGGTCACATATCCAAGTACTAACCTTTCCTGACGTTGCTTTAAATAAAACATGGCTAGCATGGTCACATATCCATGTACTAACACTTCCTGATGTTGCTTTACATGAAACATGCCTAGCATGGTCACATTTCCATGTACTAACACTTCCTGACGTTGCTTAACATAAAACATTGCTAGCATGGTCACATATCCATGTACTAACACTTCCTGACGTTGCTTAACATGAAACATGGCAAGCGTGGTCACATATCCATGTACCAACACTTCCCGACGTTGCTTAAAATAAAACATTGCTAGCAAAGTCACATATCCAAGTACTAACACTTCCTGACGTTGCTTAACATAAAACATGGCTAGCATGGTCACATATCCATGTACTAACACTTCCTGACATTGCTTTACATGAAACATGGATAGCATGGTCACATATCCAAGAACTAACACTTACTGACGTTGCTTAACATTAATCATGGCTAGCATGGTCACATATCAATGTACTAACACTTCCTGACGTTGCTTTACATGAAACATTGCTAGCATGGTCACATATCCATGTACTAACACTTTCTGACGTTGCTTTACATGAAACATGGCTAGCATGGTCACATATCCATGTACTAACACTTCCTGACGTTGCTTTACATGAACCTTTGCTAGCATGGTCACATATCCATGTACTAACACTTCCTGACGTTGCTATACATGAAACATGGCTAGCAGGGTCACATATCAATGTACTAACACTTCCTGACGTTGCTTAACATAAAACATGGCTAGCATAGTCACTTATCCTTGTACTAACACTTCCTGACGTTGCTTAACATAAAACATTGCTAGCATGGTCGCATATCCATGTAGTAACACTTCATGACTTTGCTTTACATGAAACATGGCTAGCATGGTCACATATCCATGTTTTAACACTTCCTGACGTTGCTTTACATAAAACATTGCTAGCATGGTCACATATCCATGTACTGACACTTCCTGGCGTTGCTTAACATAAAACATTGCTAGCATGGTCACATATTCATGTACTAACATTTCCTGACGTTGCTTTACTTGAAACATGGCTAGAATGGTCACATATCCATGTACTAACACTTCCTGACGTTGCTTAACATAAAACATGGCAAGCATGGTCACATATCCATGTACTAAAGCTTTCTGGCGTTGCTTATTATGAAACATGGCTAGCATGGTCACATATCCATGTACTAACACTTTTTGACATTGCTTAACATAAAACATTGCTAGCATGGTCACATATCCAAGTACTAACCTTTCCTGACGTTGCTTTAAATAAAACATGGCTAGCATGGTCACATATCCATGTACTAACACTTCCTGATGTTGCTTTACATGAAACATGCCTAGCATGGTCACATTTCCATGTACTAACACTTCCTGACGTTGCTTAACATAAAACATTGCTAGCATGGTCACATATCCATGTACTAACACTTCCTGACGTTGCTTAACATGAAACATGGCAAGCATGGTCACATATCCATGTACCAACACTTCCCGACGTTGCTTAAAATAAAACATTGCTAGCAAAGTCACATATCCAAGTACTAACACTTCCTGACGTTGCTTAACATAAAACATGGCTAGCATGGTCACATATCCATGTACTAACACTTCCTGACATTGCTTTACATGAAACATGGATAGCATGGTCACATATCCAAGAACTAACACTTACTGACGTTGCTTAACATTAATCATGGCTAGCATGGTCACATATCCATGTACTAACACTTCCTGACGTTGCTTTACATGAAACATTGCTAGCATGGTCACATATCCATGTACTAACACTTTCTGACGTTGCTTTACATGAAACATGGCTAGCATGGTCACATATCCATGTACTAACACTTCCTGACGTTGCTTTACATGAACCTTTGCTAGCATGGTCACATATCCATGTACTAACACTTCCTGACGTTGCTATACATGAAACATGGCTAGCAGGGTCACATATCAATGTACTAACACTTCCTGACGTTGCTTAACATAAAACATGGCTAGCATAGTCACTTATCCTTGTACTAACACTTCCTGACGTTGCTTAACATAAAACATTGCTAGCATGGTCACATATCCATGTACTAACACTTCCTGACGTTGCTTTACATGAAACATTGCTAGCATGGTCACATATCCATGTACTAACACTTTCTGACGTTGCTTAACATAAAACATGGCTAGCATGGTCACATATCCATGTACTAACACTTCCTGACGTTGCTTAACATAAAACATGGCTAGCATGGTCATATATTCAAGTACTAACACTTCCTGACGTTAGTTAACATTAAACATGGCTAGCATGGTCACATATCCATGTATAAACACTTCCTGACGTTGCTTTACATGAAACATTGCTAGCATGGTCACATATCCATGTACTAACACTTCCTGACGTCGCTTAACATAAAACATTGCTAGCATGGTCACATATTCATGTACTAACACTTCCTGACGTTGTTTTACATGAAACATTGCTAGCATGGTCACATATCCATGTACTAACACTTCCTGACGTTGCTTAACATAAAACATGGCTAGCATGGTCACATATCCAAATACTAACATTTCCTGACGTTGCTTACCATTAAACACAGCTAGCATGGTCACATATTCATGTACTAACACTTCCTGACGTTGCTTTACATAAAACATGGCTAGCATGGTCACATATCCATGTACTAACACTTCCTGACTTTGCATTACATGAAACATTGCTGGCGTGGTCACATATGCATGTACTAACACTTCCTGACGTTGCTTAACAAAAAACATGGCTAGCATGGTCACATATCCATGTACTAACACTTCCTGACGTTGCTTAACATAAAACATGGCTAGCATGGTCATATATCCAAGTACTAACACTTCCTGACGTTGCTTAACATAAAACATGGCTAGCATGGTCACATATCCATGTACTAACACTTCCTGACGTTGCTTAACATAAAACATGGCTAGCATGGTCATATATCCAAGTACTAACACTTCCTGACGTTACTTAACATTAAACATGGCTAGCATGGTCACATATCCATGTATTAACACTTCCTGACGTTGCTTTACATGAAACATTGCTAGCATGGTCACATATCCATGTACTAACACTTCCTGACGTTGCTAAACATAAAACATTGCTAGCATGGTCACATATCCATGTACTAACACTTCCTGACGTTGCTTTTTATAAAACATTGCTAGCATGGTCACATATCCATGTACTAACACTTCCTGACGTTGCTTAACATAAAGCATTGCTAGCATAGTCAAATATCCAAGTACTAACACTTCCTGACGTTGCTTAACATAAAACATGGCTAGCATGGTCACATATCCATGTACTAACACTTCCTGACGTTGCTTAACATAAAACATGGCTAGCATGGTCACATATCCAAATACTAACATTTCCTGTTGTTGCTTACCATTAAGCACAGCTAGCATGGTCACATATTCATGTACTAACACTTCCTGACGTTGCTTAACAAAAAACATGGCTAGCATGGTCATATATCCATGTACTAACACTTCTTGACGTTGCTTTACATAAAACATTGCTAGCATGGTCACATATCCAAAATCTAACACTTCCTGACGTTGCATTACATGAAACATTGCTAGCATGGTCACATATGCATGTACTAACACTTCCTGACGTTGCTTAAGAAAAAACATGGCTAGCATGGTCACATATCCACGTACTAACACTTCCTGACGTTGCTTAACAAAAAACATTACTAGCATGGTCACATATCCATGTCCTAACACTTCCTGACGTTGCTTAACATAAAACATGGCTAGCATGGTCACATAACCAAGTACTTACACTTACTGCATATCCATGTACTAACACTTCCTGACGTTGCTTAACATAAAACATGGCTAGCATGGTCACATATCCATGTACTAACACTTCCTGACGTTGTTTTACATGAAACATTGCTAGCATGGTCACATATCCATGTACTAACACTTCCTGACGTTGCTTAACATAAAACATGGCTAGCATGGTCACATATCCAAATACTAACATTTCCTGACGTTGCTTACTATTAAACACAGCTAGCATGGTCAAATATTCATGTACTAACACTTCCTGACGTTGACTAACATAAAACTTAGCTAGCATGGTCACATATCCAAGTACTAACCCTTCCTGACGTTGCTTTACATAAAACATTGCTAGCATGGTCACATATATAAAAAATCTAACACTTCCTGACGTTGCTTAACATTAAACACAGCTATCATGGACACATATCCATGTACTAACACTTCCTGACGTTGCTTAAAAAAAACATGGCTAGCATGGTCACATATCCCTGTACTAACACTTTCTGACGTTGCTTAACATAAAACATGGCTAGCATGGTCACATATCCAAGTACTAACACCTACTGACGTTGCTTAACATAGAACATGGCTAGCATGGTCACATATCCATGTACTAACACTTCGTGACATTGCTTAACATAAAACATTGCTAGCATGGTCATATATCCAAGTACTAACCCTTCCTGACGTTGCTTTACATAAAACATTGCTAGCATGGTCACATATCCAAAATCTAACACTTCCTGACGTTGCTTAACATTAAACACAGCTAGCATGGTCACAAATCCATGTACTAACACTTCCTGACGTTGCTTTACATGAAACATTGCTAGCATAATCACAAAACCCATGTACTAACACTTCTTGACTTTTCCTAACATAATACATGGCAAGCAGGGTCATATATTCATGTACTAACACTTCTTGACGTTGCTTTACATGAAACATTGCTAGCATGGTCACAAATCCATGTACTAACACTTCCTGACGTTGCTTTACGTGAAACATTGCTAGCATGGTCACATATGCATGAACTCACACTTCCTGACGTTGCTTTACATAAAACATTGCTAGCATGGTCACATATCCATGTACTAACACTTCCTGACGTTGCTTAACATAAAACATTGCTAGCATGGTCACATATCCATGTAGTAACACTTCATGACGTTGCTTTACATGAAACATGGCTAGCATGGTCACATATCCATGTTTTAACACTTCCTGACGTTGCTTTACATAAAACATTGCTAGCATGGTCACATATCCATGTACTGACACTTCCTGGCGTTGCTTAACATAAAACATTGCTAGCATGGTCACATATTCATGTACTAACATTTCCTGACGTTGCTTTACATGAAACATGGCTAGAATGGTCACATATCCATGTACTAACACTTACTGACGTTGCTTAACATAAAACATGGCAAGCATGGTCACATATCCATGTACTAAAACTTTCTGGCGTTGCTTAACATGAAACATGGCTAGCATGGTCACATATCCATGTACTAACACTTTCTGACATTGCTTTAAATAAAACATGACTAGCATGGTCACATATCCATGTACTAACACTTCCTGACGTTGCTTTACATTAAACATGCCTAGCATGGCCACATTTTCATGTACTAACACTTCCTGACGATGTCTAACATAAAACATTGCTAGCATGGTCACATATCCATGTACTAACACTTCCTGACGTTGCTTAACATGAAACATGGCAAGCATGGTCACATATTCATGTACCAACACTTCCCGACGTTGCTTAAAATAAAACATTGCTAGCAAAGTCACATATCCAAGTACTAACACTTCCTGACGTTGCTTAGCATAAAACATGGCTAGCATGGTCACATATCCATGTACTAACACTTCCTGACCTTGCTTTACATGAACCTTTGCTAGCATGGTCACATATCCATGTACTAACACTTCCTGACGTTGCTATACATGAAACATGGCTAGCAGGGTCACATATCCATGTACTAACACTTCCTGACTTTGCTTAACATAAAACATTGCTAGCATAGTCACTTATCCTTGTACTAACACTTCCTGACGTTGCTTAACATAAAACATTGCTAGCATGGTCACATATCCATGTACTAACACTTCCTGACGTTGCTTTACATGAAACATTGCTAGCATGGTCACATATCCATGTACTAACACTTCCTGACGTTGCTTAACATAAAACATGGCTAGCATGGTCACATATCCATGTACTAACACTTCCTGACGTTGCTTAACATAAAACATGGCTAGCATGGTCATATATTTAAGTACTAACACTTCCTGACGTTACTTAACATTAAGCATGGCTAGCATGGTCACATATCCATGTATAAACACTTCCTGACGTTGCTTTACATGAAACATTGCTAGCATGGTCACATATCCATGTACTAACACTTTCTGACGTCGCTTAACATAAAACATTGCTTGCATGGTCACATATCCATGTACTAACACTTCCTAACGTTGTTTTACATGAAACATTGCTAGCATGGTCACATATCCATGTACTAACACTTCCTGACGTTGCTTAACATAAAACATGGCTAGCATGGTCACATATCCAAATACTAACATTTCCTGACGTTGCTTACCATTAAACACAGCTAGCATGGTCACATATTCATGTACTAACACTTCCTGACGTTGCATTACATGAAACATTGCTAGCATGGTCACATATGCATGTACTAACACTTCCTGACGTTGCTTAACACAAAACATGGCTAGCATGGTCACATATCCATGTACTAACACTTCCTGACGTTGCTTAACATAAAACATGGCTAGCATTGTCATATATCCAAGTACTAACACTTCCTGACGTTGATTAACATAAAACATGGCTAGCATGGTCACATATCCATGTACTAACACTTCCTGACGTTGCTTAACATAAAACATGGCTAGCATGGTCATATATTCAAGTACTAACACTTCCTGACGTTACTTAACATTAAACATGGCTAGCATGGTCACATATCCATGTATTAACACTTCCTGACAATGCTTTACATGAAACATTGCTAGCATGGTCACATATCCATGTACTAACACTTCCTGACGTTGCTAAACATAAAACATTGCTAGCATGGTCACATATCCATGTACTAACACTTCGTGACGTTGCTTTTTATGAAACATTGCTAGCATGGTCACATATCCATGTACTAACACTTCCTGACGTTGCTTAACATAAAACATTGCTAGCATAGTCAAATATCCAAGTACTAACACTTCCTGACGTTGCTTAACATAAAACATGGCTAGCATGGTCACATATCCATGTATTAACACTTCCTGACGTTGCTTTACATGAAACATTGCTAGCATGGTCACATATCCATGTACTAACACTTCCTGACGTCGCTTAACATAAAACATGGCTAGCATGGTCACAAATCCATGTACTAACACTTACTGACGTTGCTTAACATAAAACATGGCTAGCATGGTCACATATCCATGTACTAACACTTCCTGACGTTCTTTTACATGAAACATTGCTAGCATGGTCACATATCCATGAACTAACACTTCCTGACGTTGCTTAACATAAAACATGGCTAGCATGGTCACATATGCAAATACTAACACTTCCTGACGTTGCTTACCATTAAACACAGCTAGCATGGTCACATATTCATGTACTAACACTTCCTGACGTTGCTTTACATGAAACATTGCTAGCATGGTCACATATCCATGTACTAACACTTCCTGATGTTGCATTACATGAAACATTGCTAGCATGGTCACATATGCATGTACTAACACTTCCTGACGTTGCTTAACAAAAAAATCTGGCTGGCATGGTCAAATATCCATGCACTAACACTTCCTGACGTTGCTTAACAAAAAACATGGCTAGCATGGTCACATATCCATGTCCTAACACTTCCTGACGTTGCTTAACATAAAACATGGCTAGCATGGTCACATATCCAAGTACTAACACTTCCTGACGTTGCTTAACATAAAACATTGCTAGCATGGTCACATATCCATGTACTAACACTTCCTGACGTTGCTTAAAAAAAACATGGCTAGCATGGTCACATATCCATGTACTAACACTTCCTGACGTTGCTTAACATAAAACATGGCTAGCATGGTCACATATCCAAGTACTAACACCTACTGACGTGGCTTAACATAGAACATGGCTAGCAAGGTCACATATCCATGTACTAACACTTTCTGACGTTGCTTTACATGAAACATTGCTAGCAAGGTCACATATCCATGTACTAACACTTCCTGACGTTGCTTAACATAAAACATGGCTAACATGGTCACATATCCATGTACTAACACTTCCTGACGTTGCCTAACATAAAACATTGCTAGCATAGTCACATATCCATGTACTAACACTTCCTGACGTTGCTTTACATGAAACATGGCTAGCTTGGTCACATATCCATGTACTAACACTTCCTGACGTTGCTTAACATAAAACATTGCTAGCATAGTCACATATCCATGTACTGACTCTTCCTAATGTTGCTTAACATAAAACATTGCTAGCATGGTCACCTATCCATGTACTAACACTTCCTGACGTTGCTTAACATCAAACATGGCTAGCATGGTCACATATCCAAGTACTAACACTTCCTGACGTTGCTTTATATGAAACATGGCTAGCATGGTCACATATCCATGTACTAACACTTTCTGACGTTGCTTTACATGAAACATTGCTAGCAAGGTCACATATCCATGTACTAACACTTCCTGGCGTTGCTTAACATAAAACATGGCTAGCATGGTCACGTATCCATGTATTAACACTTCCTGACGTTGCTTTACATAAAACATGGCTAGCATGGTCACATATCCATGTACTAACACTTCCTGATGGCCAGCAGGGTCACATATCCATGTACTAACACTTCCTGACATTGCTTAACATAAAACATTGCTAGCATGGTCACATATCCAAGTACTAACCCTTCCTGACGTTGCTTTACATAAAACATTGCAAGCATGGTGACATATCCAAAATCTAACACTTCTTGACGTTGCTTAACATTAAACACAGCTATCATGGTCACATATCCATGTACTAACACTTCCTGACGTTGCTTAACATAAAACATGGCTAGCATGGTCACATATCCAAATACTAACATTTCCTGATGTTGCTTACCATTAAACACAGCTAGCATGGTCACATATTCATGTACTAACACTTCCTGACGTTGCTTAACAAAAAACATGGCTAGCATGGTCATATATCCATGTACTAACACTTCCTGACGTTGCTTTACATAAAACATTGCTAGCATGGTCACATATCCAAAATCTAACACTTCCTGACGTTGCATTACATGAAACATTGCTAGCATGGTCACATATGCATGTACTAACACTTCCTGACGTTGCTTAAGAAAAAACATGGCTAGCATGGTCACATATCCACGTACTAACACTTCCTGACGTTGCTTAACAAAAAACATTACTAGCATGGTCACATATCCATGTCCTAACACTTCCTGACGTTGCTTAACATAAAACATGGCTAGCATGGTCACATAACCAAGTACTTACACTTACTGCATATCCATGTACTAACACTTCCTGACGTTGCTTAACATAAAACATGGCTAGCATGGTCACATATCCATGTACTAACACTTCCTGACGTTGTTTTACATGAAACATTGCTAGCATGGTCACATATCCATGTACTAACACTTCCTGACGTTGCTTAACATAAAACATGGCTAGCATGGTCACATATCCAAATACTAACATTTCCTGACGTTGCTTAGTATTAAACACAGCTAGCATGGTCAAATATTCATGTACTAACACTTCCTGACGTTGACTAACATAAAACATAGCTAGCATGGTCACATATCCAAGTACTAACCCTTCCTGACGTTGCTTTACATAAAACATTGCTAGCATGGTCACATATATAAAAAATCTAACACTTCCTGACGTTGCTTAACATTAAACACAGCTATCATGGACACATATCCATGTACTAACACTTCCTGACGTTGCTTAAAAAAAACATGGCTAGCATGGTCACATATCCCTGTACTAACACTTTCTGACGTTGCTTAACATAAAACATGGCTAGCATGGTCACATATCCAAGTACTAACACCTACTGACGTTGTTTAACATAGAACATGGCTAGCATGGTCACATATCCATGTACTAACACTTCGTGACATTGCTTAACATAAAACATTGCTAGCATGGTCATATATCCAAGTACTAACCCTTCCTGACGTTGCTTTACATAAAACATTGCTAGCATGGTCACATATCCAAAATCTAACACTTCCTGACGTTGCTTAACATTAAACACAGCTAGCATGGTCACAAATCCATGTACTAACACTTCCTGACGTTGCTTTACATGAAACATTGCTAGCATAATCACAAAACCCATGTACTAACACTTTCTGACTTTTCCTAACATAAAACATGGCAAGCAGGGTCATATATTCATGTACTAACACTTCTTGACGTTGCTTTACATGAAACATTGCTAGCATGGTCACAAATCCATGTACTAACACTTCCTGACGTTGCTTTACGTGAAAAATTGCTAGCATGGTCACATATGCATGAACTCACACTTCCTGACGTTGCTTTACATAAAACATTGGCATGGTCACATATCCATGTTACTAACACTTCCTGACGTTGCTTTACTATTAAACACTGCTAGCATGGTCACATATCCATGTACTAACACTTCCTGACGTTGCTTACATGAAACATTGCTAGCATGGTCACATATGCATGTACTAACACTTCCTGACGTTGCTTAACACAAAACATGGCTAGCATGGTCACATATCCATGTACTAACACTTCCTGACGTTGCTTAACATAAAACATGGCTAGCATGGTCACATATCCAAGTACTAACACTTCTGACGTTGCTTAACATAAAACATGGCTAGCATGGTCACATATCCATGTACTAACACTTCCTGACGTTGCTTAACATAAAACATGGCTAGCATGGTCACTATATCCAAGTACTAACACTTCCTGACGTTACTTAACATTAAACATGGCTAGCATGGTCACATATCCATGTACTAACACTTCCTGACATTGCTTTACATGAAACATTGCTAGCATGGTCACATATCCATGTACTAACACTTCCTGACGTTGCTAAACATAAAACATTGCTAGCATGGTCACATATCCATGTACTAACACTTCGTGACGTTGCTTTTTATGAAACATTGCTAGCATGGTCACATATCCATGTACTAACACTTCCTGACGTTGCTTAACATAAAACATTGCTAGCATAGTCAAATATCCAAGTACTAACACTTCCTGACGTTGCTTAACATAAAACATGGCTAGCATGGTCACATATCCATGTACTAACACTTCCTGACGTTGCTTTACATGAAACATTGCTAGCATGGTCACATATCCATGTACTAACACTTCCTGACGTTGCTTAACATAAAACATGGCTAGCATGGTCACATATCCATGTACTAACACTTACTGACGTTGCTTAACATAAAACATGGCTAGCATGGTCACATATCCATGTACTAACACTTCCTGACGTTGCTTTACATGAAACATTGCTAGCATGGTCACATATCCATGTACTAACACTTCCTGACGTTGCTTAACATAAAACATGGCTAGCATGGTCACATATCCAAATACTAACACTTCCTGACGTTGCTTACCATTAAACACAGCTAGCATGGTCACATATTCATGTACTAACACTTCCTGACGTTGCCTAACATAAAACATGGCTAGCATGGTCACATATCCATGTACTAACACTTCCTGACGTTGCTTTACATGAAACATTGCTAGCATGGTCACATATCCATGTACTAACACTTCCTGATGTTGCATTACATGAAACATTGCTAGCATGGTCACATATGCATGTACTAACACTTCCTGACGTTGCTTAACAAAAAAATCTGGCTGGCATGGTCAAATATCCATGCACTAACACTTCCTGACGTTGCTTAACAAAAAACATGGCTAGCATGGTCACATATCCATGTCCTAACACTTCCTGACGTTGCTTAACATAAAACATGGCTAGCATGGTCACATATCCAAGTACTAACACTTCCTGACGTTGCTTAACATAAAACATTGTAGCATGGTCACATATCCATGTACTAACACTTCCTGACGTTGCTTAACAAAAAACATGGCTAGCATGGTCACATATCCATGTACTAACACTTCCTGACGTTGCTTAACATAAAACATGGCTAGCATGGTCACATATCCAGGTACTAACACCTACTGACGTGGCTTAACATAGAACATGGCTAGCAAGGTCACATATCCATGTACTAACACTTTCTGACGTTGCTTTACATGAAACATTGCTAGCAAGGTCACATATCCATGTACTAACACTTCCTGACGTTGCTTAACATAAAACATGGCTAGCATGGTCACATATCCATGTACTAACACTTCCTGACGTTGCCTAACATAAAACATTGCTAGCATGGTCACATATCCATGTACTAACACTTCCTGACGTTGCTTTACATGAAACATGGCTAGCATGGTCACATATCTATGTACTAACACTTCCTGACGTTGCTTAACATAAAACATTGCTAGCATAGGTCACATATCCAGTACTGACTCTTCCTAATGTTGCTTAACATAAAACATTGCTAGCATGGTCACCTATCCATGTACTAACACTTCCTGACGTTGCTTAACATCAAACATGGCTAGCATGGTCACATATCCAAGTACTAACACTTCCTGACGTTGCTTTATATGAAACATGGCTAGCATGGTCACATATCCATGTACTAACACTTTCTGACGTTGCTTTACATGAAACATTGCTAGCAAGGTCACATATCCATGTACTAACACTTCCTGGCGTTGCTTAACATAAAACATGGCTAGCATGGTCACGTATCCATGTATTAACACTTCCTGACGTTGCTTTACATAGAACATGGCTAGCATGGTCACATATCCATGTACTAACACTTCCTGATGGCCAGCAGGGTCACATATCCATGTACTAACACTTCCTGACATTGCTTAACATAAAACATTGCTAGCATGGTCACATATCCAAGTACTAACCCTTCCTGACGTTGCTTTACATAAAACATTGCAAGCATGGTGACATATCCAAAATCTAACACTTCTTGACGTTGCTTAACATTAAACACAGCTATCATGGTCACATATCCATGTACTAACACTTCCTGACGTTGCTTTACATGAAACATTGCTAGCATAATCACATATCCATGTACTAACACTTCCTGACTTTTCCTAACATAAAACATGTCTAGCAGGGTCATATATTCATGTACTAACAGTTCCTGAAGTTGCTTTACATGAAACATTGCTAGCATGGTCACATATCCATGTACTAACACTTCCTGACGTTGCTTTACATGAAACATTGCTAGCATGGTCACATATGCATGAACTCACACTTCCTGACGTTTCTTTACATAAAACATTGCTAGCATGGTCACTTATCCATGTACTAACACTTTCTGACGTTGCTTAACATAAAACATTGCTAGCATGGTCACATATCCATGTACTAACACTTCATGACGTTGCTTTACATGAAACATGGCTAGCATGGTCACATATCCATGTTTTAAAACTTTCTGACGTTGCTTTATAAAAAACATTGCTAGCATGGTCACATATCCATGTACTGACACTTCCTGGCGTTGCTTAACATAAAACATTGTTAGCATGGTCACATATCCATGTACTAACACTTCCTGACGTTGCTTTACATGAAACATTGCTAGCATGGTCACATATCCATGTACTAACACTTCCTGACGTTGTTAACATAAAACATGGCTAGCATGGTCACATATCCATGTACTAACACTTCCTGACGTTGCTTAACATAAAACATGGCTAGCATGGTCATATATTCAAGTACTAACACTTCCTGACGTTGCTTAACATTAAACATGGCTAGCATGGTCACATATCCATGTATTAACACTTCCTGACGTTGCTTTACATGAAACATTGCTAGCATGGTCACATATCCATGTTCTAACACTTCCTGACGTTGTTTTACATGAAACATTGCTAGCATGGTCACATATCCATGTACTAACACTTCCTGACGTTGCGTAACATAAAACATTGCTAGCATAGTCAAATATCCAAGTACTAACACTTCCTGACGTTGCTTAACATAAAACATGGCTAGCATGGTCACATATCCATTTACTAACACTTCCTGACGTTGCTTAACATAAAACATGGCTGGCATGGTCATATATCCAAGTACTAACACTTCCTGACGTTACTTAACATTAAACATGGCTAGCATGGTCACATATCCATGTATTAACACTTCCTGACGTTGCTTTACATGAAACATTGCTAGCATGGTCACATATCCATGTACTAACACTTCCTGACGTTGCTTAACATAAAACATTGCTAGCATGGTCACATATCCATGTACTAACACTTCCTGACGTTGCTTTTTATGAAACATTGCTAGCATGGTCACATATCCATGTACTAACACTTCCTGACGTTGCTTAACATAAAACATTGCTAGCATAGTCAAATATCCAAGTACTAACACTTCCTGACGTCGCTTAACGTAAAACATTGCTAGCATGGTCACATATCCATGTACTAACACTTCCTGACGTTGTTTTACATGAAACATTGCTAGCATGGTCACATATCCATGTACTAACACTTCCTGACGTTGCTTAACATAAAACATGGCTAGCATGGTCACATATCCAAATACTAACATTTCCTGACGTTGCTTACCATTAAACACAGCTAGCATGGTCACATATTCATGTACTAACACTTCCTGACGTTGCATAACATAAAACATGGCTAGCATGGTCACATATCCATGTACTAACACTTCCTGACGTTGCTTTACATGAAACATTGCTAGCATGGTCACATATCCATGAACTAACACTTCCTG
Organism: Oncomelania hupensis; assembly: GCA_036898135.1. Lineage (NCBI taxonomy): Eukaryota > Metazoa > Mollusca > Gastropoda > Littorinimorpha > Pomatiopsidae > Oncomelania > Oncomelania hupensis. The sequence goes on from CM072526.1 coordinate 55,809,022, forward strand.
ACGTTGCATTACATGAAACATTGCTAGCATGGTCACATATGCATGTACTAACACTTCCTGACGTTGCTTAACAAAAAACATGGCTGGCATGGTCACATATCCATGCACTAACACTTCCTGACGTCGCTTAACAAAAAACATGGCTAGCATGGTCACATATCCATGTCCTAACACTTCCTGACGTTGCTTAACATAAAACATGGCTAGCATGGTCACATATCCAAGTACTAACACTTACTGACGTTGCTTAACATTAATCATGGCTAGCATGGTCACATATCCATGTACTAACACTTCCTGACGTTGCTTTACATGAAACATGGCTAGCATGGTCACATATCCATGTACTAACACTTCCTGACATTGCTTAACATAAAACATTGCTAGCATGGTCACATATCCATGTACTAACACTTTCTGACGTTGCTTTACATGAAACATTGCTAGCAAGGTCACATATCCATGTACTAACACTTCCTGGCGTTGCTTACCATAAAACATGGCTAGCATGGTCACGTATCCATGTATTAACACTTCCTGACGTTGCTTTACATAAAACATGGCTAGCATGGTCACATATCCATGTACTAACATTTTCTGATGGCTAGCATGGTCACATATCCATGTACTAACACTTCCTTACATTGCTTAACATAAAACATTGCTAGCATGGTCACATATCCAAGTACTAACCCTTCCTGACGTTGCTTTACATAAAACATTTCAAGCATGGTGACATATCCAAAATCTAACACTTCCTGACGTTGCTTAACATTAAACACAGCTATCATGGTCACATATCCATGTACTAACACTTCCTGAGGTTGCTTTACATGAAACATTGCTAGCATAATCACATATCCATGTACTAACACTTCGTGACTTTTCCTAACATAAAACATGTCTAGCAGGGTCATATATTCATGTACTAACAGTTCCTGAAGTTGCTTTACATGAAACATTGCTAGCATGGTCACATATCCATGTACTAACACTTCCTGACGTTGCTTAACATAAAACATTGCTAGCATGGTCACATATCCATGTACTAACACTTCATGACGTTGCTTTACATGAAACATGGCTAGCATGGTCACATATCCATGTTTTAAAACTTTCTAACGTTGCTTTACATGAAACATTGCTAGCATGGTCACATATCATGCACTAACACTTCCTGACGTTGCTTAACATAAAACATTGCTAGCATAGTCAAATATCCAAGTACTAACACTTCCTGACGTCGCTTAACATAAAACATTGCTAGCATGGTCACATATCCATGTACTAACACTTCCTGACGTTGCTTAACATAAAACATGGCTAGCATGGTCACATATCCAAATACTAACATTTCCTGACGTTGCTTAACATAAAACATGGCTAGCATGGTCATATATTCAAGTACTAACACTTCCTAACGTTGCTTAACATTAAACATGGCTAGCATGGTCACATATCCATGTAATAACACTTTCTGACGTTGCTTTACATGAAACATTGCTAGCATGGTCACATATCCATGTACTAACACTTCCTGACGTCGCTTAACATAAAACATTGCTAGCATGGTCACATATCCATGTTCTAACACTTCCTGACGTTGTTTTACATGAAAAATTGCTAGCATGGTCACATATCCATGTACTAACACTTCCTGACGTTGCTTAACATAAAACATGGCTAGCATGGTCACATATTTATGCACTAACACTTCCTGACGTTGCGTAACATAAAACATTGCTGGCATGGTCACATATCCATGTACTAACACTTCCTGACGTTGCTTTACATGAAACATGGCTAGCATGGTCACATATCCATGTACTAACACTTCCTGACATTGCTTAACATAAAACATGGCTAGCATAGTCAAATATCCAAGTACTAACACTTCCTGACGTTGCTTAACATAAAACATGGCTAGCATGGTCACATATCCATGTACTAACACTTCCTGACGTTGCTTAACATAAAACATGGCTAACATGGTCACATATCCAAGTACTAACACTTCCTGACGTTGCTTAACATTAAACATGGCTAGCATGGTCACATATCCATGTATTAACACTTTCTGACGTTGCTTTACATGAAACATTGCTTGCATGGCCACATATCCATGTACTAACACTTTCTGACGTCGCTTAACATAAAACATTGCTAGCATGGTCACATATCCATGTACTAACACTTCCTGACGTTGTTTTACATGAAACATTGCTAGCATGGTCACATATCCATGTACTAACACTTCCTGACGTTGCTCAACATAAAACATGGCTAGCATGGTCACATATTTATGTACTAACACTTCGTGACGTTGCTTTACATGAAACATTGCTAGCATGGACACATATCCATGTATTAACACTTCCTGATGTTGCTTAACATAAAACATGGCTAGCATGGTCACATATCCAAATACTAACCCTTCCTGACGTTGCTTTACATAAAACATTTCAAGCATGGTGACATATCCAAAATCTAACACTTCCTGACGTTGCTTAACATTAAACACAGCTATCATGGTCACATATCCATGTACTAACACTTCCTGAGGTTGCTTTACATGAAACATTGCTAGCATAATCACATATCCATGTACTAACACTTCGTGACTTTTCCTAACATAAAACATGTCTAGCAGGGTCATATATTCATGTACTAACAGTTCCTGAAGTTGCTTTACATGAAACATTGCTAGCATGGTCACATATCCATGTACTAACACTTCCTGACGTTGCTTAACATAAAACATTGCTAGCATGGTCACATATCCATGTACTAACACTTCATGACGTTGCTTTACATGAAACATGGCTAGCATGGTCACATATCCATGTTTTAAAACTTTCTAACGTTGCTTTACATGAAACATTGCTAGCATGGTCACATATCCATGCACTAACACTTCCTGACGTTGCTTAACATAAAACATTGCTAGCATAGTCAAATATCCAAGTACTAACACTTCCTGACGTCGCTTAACATAAAACATTGCTAGCATGGTCACATATCCATGTACTAACACTTCCTGACGTTGCTTAACATAAAACATGGCTAGCATGGTCACATATCCAAATACTAACATTTCCTGACGTTGCTTAACATAAAACATGGCTAGCATGGTCATATATTCAAGTACTAACACTTCCTAACGTTGCTTAACATTAAACATGGCTAGCATGGTCACATATCCATGTAATAACACTTTCTGACGTTGCTTTACATGAAACATTGCTAGCATGGTCACATATCCATGTACTAACACTTCCTGACGTCGCTTAACATAAAACATTGCTAGCATGGTCACATATCCATGTTCTAACACTTCCTGACGTTGTTTTACATGAAAAATTGCTAGCATGGTCACATATCCATGTACTAACACTTCCTGACGTTGCTTAACATAAAACATGGCTAGCATGGTCACATATTTATGCACTAACACTTCCTGACGTTGCGTAACATAAAACATTGCTGGCATGGTCACATATCCATGTACTAACACTTCCTGACGTTGCTTTACATGAAACATGGCTAGCATGGTCACATATCCATGTACTAACACTTCCTGACATTGCTTAACATAAAACATGGCTAGCATAGTCAAATATCCAAGTACTAACACTTCCTGACGTTGCTTAACATAAAACGCTAGCATGGTCACATATCCATGTACTAACACTTCCTGACGTTGCTTAACATAAAACATGGCTAACATGGTCACATATCCAAGTACTAACACTTCCTGACGTTGCTTAACATTAAACATGGCTAGCATGGTCACATATCCATGTATTAACACTTTCTGACGTTGCTTTACATGAAACATTGCTAGCATGGCCACATATCCATGTACTAACACTTTCTGACGTCGCTTAACATAAAACATTGCTAGCATGGTCACATATCCATGTACTAACACTTCCTGACGTTGTTTTACATGAAACATTGCTAGCATGGTCACATATCCATGTACTAACACTTCCTGACGTTGCTCAACATAAAACATGGCTAGCATGGTCACATATTTATGTACTAACACTTCGTGACGTTGCTTTACATGAAACATTGCTAGCATGGACACATATCCATGTATTAACACTTCCTGATGTTGCTTAACATAAAACATGGCTAGCATGGTCACATATCCAAATACTAACATTTCCTGATGTTGCTTACCATTAAACACAGCTAGCATGGTCACATATTCATGTACTAACACTTCCTGACGTTGCTTATCAAAAAACATGGCTAGCATGGTCATATATCCATGTACTAACACTTCCTGACGTTGCATTACATGAAACATTGCTAGCATGGTCACATATGCATGTACTAACACTTCATGACGTTGCTTAAGGAAAATCATGGCTAGCATGGTCACATATCCAAGTACTAACACTTCCTGACGTTGCTTAACAAAAAACATGGCTAGCATGGTCACATATCCATGTCCTAACACTTCCTGACGTTGCTTAACATAAAACATGGCTAGCATGGTCACATAACCAAGTACTAACACTTACTGACGTTGCATAACATTAATCATGGCTAGCATGGTCCTATATCCATGTACTAACACTTCCTGACGTTGCTTAACATAAAACATGGCTAGCATGGTCACATATCCATGTACTAACACTTCCTGACGTTGTTTTACATGAAACATTGCTAGCATGGTCACATATCCATGTACTAACACTTCCTGACGTTGTTTAACATAAAACATGGCTAGCATGGTCACATATCCAAATACAAACATTTCCTGACGTTGCTTACCATTAAACACAGCTAGCATGGTCACATATTCATGAACTAACACTTCCTGACGTTGCCTAACATAAAACATAGCTAGCATGGTCACATATCCAAGTACTTACCCTTCCTGACGTTGCTTTACATAAAACATTGCTAGCATGGTCACATATATAAAAAATCTAACACTTCCTGACGTTGCTTAATATTAAACACAGCTATCATGGTCAAATATCCATGTACTAACACTTCCTGACGTTGCTTTACATGAAACATTGCTAGCATAATCACATATCTATGTACTAACACTTCCTGACGTTGCTTAACATAAAACATGGCTAGCATGGTCACATATCCAAGTACTAACACTTACTGACGTTGCTTAACATTAATCATGGCTAGCATGGTCACATATCCATGTACTAACACTTCATGACGTTGCTTTACATGAAACATTGCTAGCATGGTCACATATCCATGTACTAACACTTCCTGACTTTGCTTTAAATGAAACATGGCTAGCATGGTCACATATCCATGTACTAACACTTCCTGACGTTGCTTAACATAAAGAATGGCTAGCATGGTCACATATCCATGTACTAACACTTTCTGACGTTGCTTAACAAAAAACATGGCTAGCATGGTCACATATCCATGTACTAACACTTCCTGACGTGATTACGACTTCCGGCTTCATGGCGAGAGGACGTGCAGAGTGAGTCCTGGGCGTCGTAGCCTCTCTCCATCCAAGAACATCAAGTGAAATGTGACGAAATGTAACAAAGTTTTTAAAGTGATATTAATCTAACAAAAGAAGTCATTGTTTTGTTTGTATCTATCTAACCACGAGTGATATTTGCCAGGTAATAAGTGACAAGTCATGCACAGAGACCGGTCTGCTTCAGTGAAGCGACGCAAAGTTCAAGCTGACACTAGTACTGAGGAGACTAATATTGTGCCTCAACCGCCTAAGAGACAAAAAAAGACTAAACAGCCGACGCAAACATCTACCATTGATTCTTTTCTCAGACCTTTGGCAATGAAAGATAGTCAAACGGATGACTCGGTGGCGATGGCTACTCATAGTGATATCGATGATATGTCAGATGGCAGTGGTAGTGGCAATGAGTTAGACGATAGTGCTTGTTCTAACAAAGATATCATGCGTGTCCTTCTGGGGATGAAACAAGACTTAAAGGATGTGAATAGCAAGTTTAGTGTGTTGGGGCTATCTGTCAAAAAGCTAGAAAGTGAAGTGTTTGACCTCAAATTAGATAATGACAGACTACAGAAACAGGTTGACACTTGTCAGAAGAAACAGGAAGAGGCAGAACGCCAGCTTCATGAGGCTCAGTACTATGCAAAACTAGCCTACGATCGTTCAGAAGCAAATGAACAATATTCTCGAAGAAACAATGTTAAGCTTTTATATGTAGAGGAATCTACTGACGAGACTGTCGAAGAAAGTGAGAAGAAGGTTCTAAAAGTTCTTCATGACAAGCTAAAACTGACTCATATCAAAGCTGAACATATTGAGGCTGCTCATCGTGTAGGTAAGAAAAAGACCGATACGTGTAGGCCTATTGTTGTGAAGTTTGTGTCACGTAAAACAAAGACAGAGGTGATCACTAACAGGCGCTTGTTAAAAGACGCGCGACCAAAAGTCGTGATTGTGGAAGATATGACGAAGTCTCAATACATTCTCTATCAGTGCACACTAGATCATCCTGGGGTTGCAGAGGCCTGGTACGCGAAAGGTTCCGTTTACGCTAAAGATGGAAACAACAGAGTTCATCGGATTGAGAAAGTTGCTGACCTGAGCCGACTGCAGCCAATTCTAAAAGCTGATTTGAACCTACAACACTCCTCAACCCCGGCGAACCTAAGATTGCAAGTAAGAAACTCGTAAAGATGTGGCAGAGCAGACGAAGTCAAAGACCCCGTAGTAAATACAGTAACTTTGGTGACAAGTTATGCACAGATGCCGAAATGACACATGTGCTCTCTTGGGTGTTTCAAAACATTTAGTCATGTGACATGTTATTAGCCAATCGTACATTCACGTCTAGTTTTCTCCGGAGATTGAACATGTATATTAATCAGTCTGTGTTGTCGAAGGCACACGCGTGCTTGTGAATCTTTGGTGTGTTTGTGTGGCTCGCAATGCCAGTAGACTGTGTATGAATTCTGTAATGTGGATTATGCTCTGTTCTTGGATGGTTTGGAGGTGCGGTTCTGGAAAAGTATGCTTATTATTTTTCATGTTTTTGTCTTTTTTTATTCGTTTGTTTTGTTTCTCCTTTTTCTTATATCGTCTCCATCCTTTCCCTCACTGCTACTGTCTGTCTGTCACTTTCTCTTTTTTCTTTCGAGTGATCAGGTTTCTTTTCTTTATTATTATTATTATTATTATTATTATTATTATTATTATTATTATTATTATTATTATTATTATTATTATTATTATTATTATTATTATTATTATTATTATTATTATTTTGTTTTTCTCTTGTTGTCTTTTGTTTGGATTGATCGAGCTAAGGCTGCTAGTGCTATGTGTTGTGTGCTATGTGTTGTGTGCTATGCTCTGTTTGTGAGAGCCATACATTTTCGCTTTTTGAACTATGTTTCTTGCTTCTTGTTCAGTTTGTTTGTCTCTCGAGGCAGATGTCGCTACAACTTATGTCTACATGCTCAATGCATTACATGTTGAAGTTACTGTTCTGTTGTTCTTTTACTTTGTGACTACTTATCTTAACGCATTAAGTATTAAACATTGATATATGGTGAATTGTGAAAAACTAAGAATTTGCTCTTTCAACGTTAACGGACTAAATGATTTTAAGAAAAGAAAAGATGTATTTGATTTTTTAAGAAATTCCAATGGTAATATGTTTATGTTACAAGAAACCCATTGGAAAACAGAAGAAGAAAATTTGATTCGGTCACAGTGGGGGTTTGATGTTATTGTTAATGGTAATGACTCAGCAAGTCGAGGAGTAGCCTTTCTATTTAAGAATAATTTTGAATATAAATTGCATAGTATTAGTAGAGATGACGTGGGACGGTATATTACATTAGATATTGAAATTTTAAATAAGCGCATGACTATTGTTAATATCTATGGACCTAGTAGTGGTGACCACCCCGAATTCTTTGTTAGTTTGTTTAATAATATTACATTGTTAGATAATGAACTGATTATTATTGGTGGTGACTGGAATGTTCCGCTGAATCCAAAACTTGACTCGAGCAATCCAAACAATGTGTATAGAGTTAGGAGCAGAAAAGAGATAATTGATTTTTTTGAACAACAGGACATTGTAGATATTTTTAGAGCACTTCATGGAGATTTGAGAAAATACACCTGGAGGAGAACAAATAGTGCTCAGAGAAGTAGACTTGACTTTTTTGCTGTTTCTGAGCAGCTTGGCCTTGTTGTAGATGGTGTGGACATTTTGCCTGGATATTGTTCTGACCACTCTATTGTATCGCTGTGTTTTAAAACTGACATTGTTAATAGGCACAGACCTTTGTGGAAGTTTAATAATGATTTATTGAAAGATATTGCATACTTGAACTTAATTAAAGAGTGTATTCTAGATGTTAAAAAACAGTACGCTGCTTTTGTGTATGACAGAGATAATATTGCTGTGATTGATGATGAGGACCTTCAGCTCACTATTGGTGATCAGCTTTTCTTGGAAATGCTACTCTTGGAGATCCGTAGTAAAACTATTTCGTATGCAGCTTATAAAAAAAGAGAAAATGGTAAAAGGGAATCTGATTTGATTGAAGAGATCAAGCTATTGGAAAATAGTGTAAACAATGACAATGTACTTGTTTTAGAACAGAAGCGGCAAGAGCTGTACCAATTAAGACAAAAAAGGGTGGATGGTCTGATTGTAAGGTCTAGAGCAAGATGGATTGGAGACGGCGAAAAAAATTCAAAATATTTCTGTGGTCTTGAAAAAAGAAACTTTGTTAAAAAGGCAATGTGTTTTGTTGAAAGAGAAAATGGGGAACTCTTATGCAATAGTGATGAAATTACTAAGGAGGTTAAATCCTTTTATGCACAGTTGTACGCTTCAAGAGAACATAATCTCATAAATGAAGAAATTCCCAATAATTTGGAACATCCAATACTGACTGATGAAGAAAGCGATATGTTAGAGGGGTATATTTCTAGAGAAGAACTAGTTAAAGCAATAAAAAAACTTAAAAATGACAAAAGCCCTGGATCAGATGGATACACAGCTGAATTCTTTAAATTCTTCTATATTGATCTAGGTAGTTTTTTGCGTCGATCAATTAATGACGGGTTTGAGAAAGGGGAAATGTCAGTAACGCAACGTCAGGGCGTTATTACCTGTATACCTAAAGAAGGGAAAGATAAAAGGTTTTTGAAAAATTGGCGACCAATAACTCTACTAAATACAGTCTATAAAATAGCATCTTCATGTATTGCCGAAAGACTAAAACTAGTATTACCATCTATAATTCATAGTGACCAAAAAGGTTTTATGAAAGATAGAAATATAGGGGAAAATATTCGTTTGCTTTATGATACTATTATTTTTGCCAATGAACAACAAGTAAATGGTCTTCTTTTGATGATAGATTTTGAAAAAGCGTTTGATAGCATAGCCTGGTCTTTTATACAAAAAGCATTGACAAAATTCAATTTCGGAAATGACATAAAAAGATGGGTGTCGACTTTTTACAAAAATATTAAATCATGTGTTTCCGTAAATGGACAGTATTCTGAGTGGTTTGACTTGGAAAGAGGAACTCGTCAAGGTGATCCTCTCTCCCCCTACATCTTTTTAATTTGTGCTGAAATCATGGCTATGATGGTGCGCCAAAATCCACAAATTAAAGGGCTTAATATTTTGGGTGAAAATATTTTGTTATCACAGTATGCTGACGATACCACTTTTTTTCTTGATGGTACAAAAGACTCCTTCTGTGCTTGCATAAAAACTTTACAATTTTTTGCTTCACTTTCAGGTCTGGTCATTAATTATGATAAATCATCAGCTGTGTGGATAGGTTCATCAAAAAATTCCACTGTCAAGTTTATGTTGGAGTTTAATATTGTTTGGAATCCTACTATATTTAAGGTATTGGGAATAATTTTTTCGACTAACATTGATGATATGGTCTCTTTGAATTATGAAACTAGGCTTGTGGAGATTAGGAAAATTTTCAACTCTTGGTCCAGAAGAAATTTGACTCCTTTTGGTAAAATTACTGTCATTAAAACTTTGGCACTGTCAAAGTTGACATATTTATTTATGAATTTACCGGACCCAGATGAGGATTTTCTTACAAGTTTGCAGAGACTGCTGTTCATGTTTGTTTGGGATGGTAAGATAGACAAAATTAAGAGAATATCAATGTATCAGTCATATGAGGCTGGGGGTTTGAAAATGGTGAATGTGAAAGCTTTTTTGTCTGCACTTAAGTTAACCTGGCTAAAGAAAATATTACTTGATAATGGGAAAATTGCAAAAATTCTGTATGCAATATGTCCTGCTGCTCAAGTGATAAAAAAGCGAGGTGGCGAGTTTGTAAACTTATTAATGCAAAGACTTGTAAACCCATTCTGGGTTGATGTTTTTAAACATTGCAAAAAATTAAATGACAAATGTATTCCATCTTCTTATGATGATTTTGTTTCTGAATGTTTATTTTATAACATTAATATATGTAGAGAAAAAAAGGTACTGTTTCTGAGAAGCTGGGCTCAGAATGATGTCTATTCTGTTGGTCACTTGTTGAACGAGAATGGTTTTCTGTCCTATGAAGATTTTAAAATAAAACATCCTAATGTAATGGTTAATTTTATGTTATATGAAGGTATTGTAAGATCTGTTCGAAACTACCAGTCCAAACTTAAAATTGATTTTTGTGAGAATTTTGTGGTAAGGGATTCTGCAGTTTGGCAATGTTTGTTCAAAGGTGACTCTAAACATACCTATAGTTACCTGGTTAAAAATACTGATTCGTTGAAATCTATTGAAAAGTGGTCTAATGCATTGAATGTCGATGTTGATGTCTGTACTGTTTTTTCAAAGCTTAAGAAAACAACTGAAGATACACGGCTTAGGTGGTTTCAATATAAATTGATGTATAGAATTGTGCCAACCCAGCGTTTTTTACATCTGAGAAACATTGTAGATTCTTCTGTATGTACATTTTGTGGATTAGAAGAAGAAACTTTAGAACACCTTTTTTGGGACTGTGCTAAAACACAATCTTTTTGGAATGCCTTTCTTATTTGGCTGCATGACAACTTTGCTCATTGTTTAAATGTTAGACTTAGTAAGCAACTGATAATTTGTGGATATCAAACAAATATTGTAACTGATAAAATATTTGACCTATTTATTTTGAGTGCCAAATACTATGTGTACACATCTAAAATACGAGGCGTTTGCCCTCACTTTCAAGGTTTTTTGAGAGTTCTAAAGCAGAGATTTTTGGCTGAGAAGCACAATGCATATGTAAAGAACATGGTTCCTGTTTTTCATGGCAATTGGTGCCTTTACAGACAATATTTTAATGGAGTCTGACCAATTTCTTACAACAACCTTTTTTAATTTTTTTTTTTTAATTTTATTTTATTGTTTTTTTTTAATTTTATTTTATTATTATTATTTTTTTTTTCTTTATTCCCCTATAAAGCTCCTATGACCTGGGCACTTTCTTTTTTCTCTTCTTCTTTCCTCTATGTTTCTTCGTGCATGTAGATTGTAGTGTAATTATTTCCTTTGTTGTAATGTACTATGTTAAAATAATATAACCCAGTTCCTG
>CM072526.1:55821107-55836107 GCA_036898135.1 Oncomelania hupensis
AGGACTATCTACAACACAGACCTAGGCCTATCTACAACACAGACCTAGGCCTATCTACAACACAGACCTAGGTCTATCTACAACACAGACCTAGGTCTATCTACAACACAGACCTAGGCCTATCTACAACACAGACCTAGGCCTATCTACAACCCAGACCTAGGCCTATTTTCAACACAGACCTAGGCCTATCTACAACACAAACCTAGGCCTATCTATGACACACACCTAGGTCTATCTACAACACAGACCTAGGCCTATTTTCAACACAGACCTAGGCCTATCTACAACACAAACCTAGGCCTATCTATGACACAGACCTAGGCCTATCTACAACACAGACCTAGGCCTATTTTCAACACACACCTAGGCCTATCTACAACACAAACCTAGGCCTATCTATGACACAGACCTAGGCCTTTCTACAACACAAACCTAGGCCTATCTACAACACAGACCTAGGCCTATCTATAACACAGACCTAGATCTATCTACAACACAGACCTGGAGCTATCTACAACACAGACCTAGGCCTATCTATGACATAGATATAGGCCTATCGACAACACAGACCTAGGCCTATCTACAACACATACTTAGGCCTACCGACAACACAGATCTAGGCCTATCTACAACAGATCTAGGTCTATCTACAACACAGACCTAGGCCTATCTACAACACAGACCTAGGACTATCTACAACACAGACCTAGGCCTATCTACAACACAGACCTAGGCCAATCTACAAACACAGACCTAGGCCTGTCTACAACACAGACCTAGAGCTATCTACAACACAGACCTAAAGCTATTTAAGAACACATTCCTAGGCCTATCTACAACACAGACCTAGGCCTATCTACAACACAGACCTAGGCCTATCTACAACACAGACCTAGAGCTATCTACAACACAGTCCTAAAGCTATTTTAGAACACATTCCTAGGACAATTTACAACATAGACCTGGGGTTAACTAGAACATAGAGGACTTTTTAGAGCACAGAAATGCAGGTGATAACTTTGGCCGTTAGTAGAGTGATAACATTGGGTTTTATAGGTCACAAGTTGGAATCAAGATTATCACCAACATTGCTATAATCATTGGCCATCTTAATTACTGCATCACAAACATGCTGGTGCTTGCTTTAACAGAGTAGTTGGTTCAATAAAGTGAAAATGCAAATGAGAAGAGTAAGCGCTATCAATTATAATACACACATCACACTAACAACATCGACAACAGTGGTAAAATATGTCCCAATGCACTAAAAGGGACGGGAGTGAACAAACATGAGGGCACTTTGTCACCATGACACTCAAAGGAAAACAAACATGAGGGCACTTTGTCACCATGACACTCAAAGGAAAACAAACATGAGGGCACTTTGTCACCATGACACTCAAAGGAAAACAAACATGAGGGCACTTTGTCACCATGACACTCAAAGGAAAACAAACATGAGGGCACTTTGTCACCATGACACTCAAAGGAAAACAAACATGAGGGCACTTTGTCACCATGACACTCAAAGGAAAACAAACATGAGGGCACTTTGTCACCATGACACTCAAAGGAAAACAAACATGAGGGCACTTTGTCACCATGACACTCAAAGGAAAACAAACATGAGGGCACTTTGTCACCATGACACTCAAAGGAAAACAAACATGAGGGCACTTTGTCACCATGACACTCAAAGGAAAACAAACATGAGGGCACTTTGTCACCATGACACTCAAAGGAAAACAAACATGAGGGCACTTTGTTACCATGACACTCAAAGTAAAACAAACATGAGGGCACTTTGTCACCATGACACTCAAAGGAAAACAAACATGAGGGCACTTTGTCACCATGACACTCAAAGGAAAACAAACATGATGAGGGCACTTTGTCACCATGACACTCAAACGAAAACAAACATTAGGGCACTGTGTCACCATGAAACTCAAAAGAAAACAAACATGAGGACACTGTATCACCATAAAAGTCAAAAGAAAACAAACATGAGGACACTGTGTCCCCATAAACCACAAAGGCAAACAAACTAAAACAAACAAGACACTGGTGCCACATTCATTGAAAAAAACACGAGGAAAATTATTAATAAAATTAAACCCAAATGGCAACAAATATCTCAAACTAAAAAAATCAAACCCATATGGCAAACAAATCAAAAAGTAAAAAAATCAAACCCAAATGGCAAACAAATCAAAAAGTAAAAAAATAATCAAACCCAAATGGCAACAGAAAGTATTAGAAGGCAGCATCACTGAACTACCAGCAAATGTTAACCCAAAGTGCCACATGCTGAACACTGAAATGAAAGGCCAACAAAGAGGTAGAAAGGAGCAACGTTTGGCGTTTACCACTGGCAGGGCTGGTCTGTCACAGTCCCCAGCTGAGTGAAGAGCTGTGCTGTTGACCGTGTAACTGTTGTACTGCTGGCAGGTACACATTTTAACACAAGTGTTAACCTTACACAAACGATCATGAAGAATGATGATGATGATGATGATGATGATGATGACGATGATGATCATGGTGGTGATGGTGATGATGGTGGCGATAATGATGATGAATGTGATGATGTTACTGTGGTGATAATGACAGTGGTGGAATGATGAAGAGGCAGGGGATAGAAGAGGGAGGATGGGGCGGTAAGAAAGTGCCGTGATGTCGATGCTGGAGATGGGGAAGTGGTGATGATGGTGGCGATTGCTGATGAAATTGAAGACAATGACAAAGATGATAACAGCAACAGCAAGATGAAGATGATGGTTTTAGCAGTTAAGGTTAGTCAAGTGCATCAGTTCCAGCCTGTGATGGTGCCTGTAGGGTGAATGATGCTGTGACTGCCACAATAAGATTTGCCTATCTAACTTATCTTTTCTTGACATTTACTCCTCCAAATCTGGAAAACTCATCATTCTCGGCGACCTCAACATTCACTTTGATCAACCTGAACACTGGGAAACTAAACGCATCTGTCACAACCTCCATATCCATAGCCTTACACAATTTGTTTCTGAACCAAAATGCCTTTGCTCTGAACACAATCGCTAGACACCCTATAAACAATGAAAAACTAACTAGCTAGAGAGTGCGAAAACATTCTCTGTCATGTCATTGTATCACAAGATCTTGAGTCTGACCACTACGTTATTCTCTGCTCTCTCTCCTCAAAAGATAAAACACCCAATCACCCGCCGCCACTTGAAAAGCATTGACAAGAAAACCATCTCTTCTGAAACTGTTTACTTACTTTCTTCTGCTCCTCCTGACACTGAACCTGCTTCTTTTTTTCAAAATTACTCTCAACCATCTCCTTAACAAACATGCTCCTTCTTCCTCCTTCCTGATCTCCGACTGTCCATCTGCGCCGTGGTTCTCTCCCCAGATCGGCAAGGCCAAACGGGAGCGGCGTAGAGCCGAGCGCATGTGACTTTCTTCCAAACTTACAGTTCACAAACAGACCTATCAGCAGTGCAAGTGTGATGTCTGAAAAGCCATCTTTGCAGCTAAAATACATTATTACTACAACACAAAGATTGAGAGTTCTACTTCTTCCAAAGATCTATTTTCTGCTATGAATGACCTCCTGGGGAACACCAACAAAAATTGAACTTTCTGAACTACCTTCATTCTTTTCAAACTTCTTTACCTAAAAAAATCGAAGCTATTCGCAAATCTCTTGATGACACACCTTGTAAACAGGCATGCCTACCCTCAATTTGAAGTTTCAGTATTAACTTTTCCAAATTTCAGTATTACTATTACGATTTTAGTATTTACTTTTACTACCTATTATTTTTGCACTCATCCTTTTTGATATTCTGTGAAGAATCCAGTGATAGATTGATTTGCTGCCACAATCTTCTTTTTCTTCTTTAAAACCTCGTAATTCTTGTTAGGCTGTGGGCCTTCTGCGTGCCACTTGATGTCATTCATATCACCGGCGAGATGCCAAACTGGTTGGCACAAATCGTACTTTTAAGTCAGTGCTGCCGCGAATAACGAAAGTACACTTTTCCGAATACGAGGCAAAATATGTCTGCCCCTTGCACGGTTTCTTTGAAGATTCAGATTCACAATCAATTTGCTCAGCCATTCATTTGGACACCATGTTTTGAATTCTGTCTCACGAGCACTGATATCCACTGCGACTGCGCAAAAACTGATTCAGCAAACTTCAGTGCCTCCACCGGAAACTCCAATGCCACGTGTCTCTACTGCGACTGCGCATTGCGGCATTACACTGGGTTTGGCTGTCTTTGGAAAAAGGTCACGCGATGCATTACCAAAGGCCAACGAGTTCCTTTTTTTTTTCCCCCAATATTGTTTTTATATATTTCCGGACCGTGAAACAAGTATCCGTATTTTCCATAGCGCTTGCGGAGTTTTTCAAATTTCCAGAAAAAATACGGAAATTCCATGTAAGTATTTGTGGTTTCACGTGCATAACGCGGATAGGGCATATGCGGAATTAGGAAATGGGGTTACTGAGCTCGACTCGAGTTTGTCCTGTGTGCTGGTATGCGATTTAGCTAGCAGAGTCATTTTGGTTGCTATTGCATGCAGTCGGACTTTTGACAGAAGTAGAGTTGTGACTGTGTGTCAGGTTAGCGTAACGTCTTCTGGAAGGGTCTTTATTCGAAGTGTTTCGAACCACCCAAGGTCTTGTTGCCCTCGTCGGGACAAGGATGTTAAAAAGTCTGTAGTGGGAGGACTGTGACTGCCATCTATTGTGTAATATAGGTGTAGAGTTCTGTTCTAACGCTGTGTGGCCCTCTATTGGGCACCTGCTAATGCTCAAGTACTTCGCCAGTATTGAGATGTCCCAGCCATAGCTAGCATTAGCCATAAACGGATTTGAACTCTCAGACTAACCAGTGTGCTGTACTGTGTCATATAAGTGTTGTGTTGTGCAGTGTCGTGTACTGTGTCCCACAAGCCGAGAACCTAAAGGTGAGTGTGAATCCTGCAATTCTTTTCCTTAGTGGCTGTGCTCCGAGTCTGAGTACGTGAATAAATGATGGTGAATGTGGGGGAAAGGGATGTATTTTGGTAAATAGTTGTTTATCGATTTTATATGATTTTCATATGATTTTCTTGGTTTAACGTTTGTATAAATAATGTTGTTGCTGTTGTTGCCAAGAAGGTCAAAGGGCGACAACGAAGTATGCATGTTAGAGAGAGAGAGAGAGGGGTGATGAAAGGGAGACAATGTAATGCGTTGGAGAGGGGTGATGAAGGAGATGAATATGAGGGAAGCGTGTTTGTATTATATGTGAATGGGAAAAGATAATGTATTATAACGTGAAGAGGGATGATGACGATGAAGGTGTGATTGAGATGAATCGCCATGGTGTGAATGGGATTGCAGTTGTAATAATCATGTATAGTTATATAAACAACCATGTATCATGGAAGAGATAGAATTATAGAATTAAGAAATGCATTGTGTTTTGAGATGAATGTATAAACAGGTAAAGATGGCGGACGGCGAAAGGCGTATTCTGTTATGAAGTGTTTAAGTTTTTGTGGACAAGCTAGTGAGATTCCTTATTTGTCCACAGGATTGGGCTTCGATTGTAGTTCTCTCCTGTTTTATCTACTGGTACCACTACTGTTACGCCCTACTACTGGTGTAATTCTGCGACGCCTATGTGTCTCTGCGGTATCACTGTGACGGGTGACGTCAGCTTTGAGACCTCTACCCTTGCCGCTGAGGGGTGTGGATGTTGCTTGGGCTCACCGCCACCACCGTTACGTCCACTTTTGTTGTCGGCGCCTCTGCTGGGGAGTGACCCTCCATTACTGCCAGACCTACCATTGCTTCGGACGAGACGTTAATACAGCTACAGGATCTCAGCTACACCGCATCCACACACATACAGATTCGCATTCACACACCTAAAAACATATATAGTGTAAATTACTTTCTTACTTGAGTAATTAACTGCAGTATTACTCCGAGCTCATTTAATCGATAGTTAGGTTTCGAACATTGACTTTGAACTGTAAGCCAGCTAGTTCCATACGTTTGAATTTCAAGACTTTTTCTAATTGTGGATTTAATGTTGAATTGTGGTTATTTGAATTTAACTGATTGTCATTGTTGTTGCATACTGTTGTGGGTACTCTGTTGTGTATAGTTCTGGGGTTTTCAGTTAGACAAGGGAGGTAATTGTTTAGTAAATACCGGGTTGGGGGTCTTGATAGGGGTTTAAGGGTGGTTTAGTATCCCATATCCTGTCCAATATGTCTGCATCGACAACTACCTTTCTGAACTGTCCAAACTTGTCTTCGGCGTTCCTCAGAGGTTAGTTCTAGGCCTGTTTCTATTCATCCTTTACAAATCTCCTCTGTCTCAGGTCATCCAACACCATGACACTTTCCACTATTTCTACTCAGGTGATAAACAGTTCAAAAACAGTGAAACTCCTGAAAACCTTCCTTCTCTTCTGATCAAAACTTCTGACTGCTTTGAAAGCATTTCTAACTGGATGACTGCCAACAAGCTCCAGCTCAATGCTAACAAAACTGAAGTTATGCTAACAGGTACCAAACACAACCTGCCTTCTTCCCCTGTAGACACTATCACTCTTGGCCAAACCATTATTCCTATGTTATATTCTGTCAAAAACCTTGGTGTCATCCTTAACAACACCCTCTCCATTTCAGAATTCATCTGCAAAGACTGTCAAACATGCAACTTTCAGCCCTGTAGAATAGGCCTTGCCCACAAGCATCTGACCACTGATCCTACAGCCAAACTCATTTCCTCTCTTGTCCTGCACCGCTTATACTACTGTAACTCTCTTCTCGCTTATACTACTGTAACTCTCTTCTCACTTATACTACTGTAACTCTCTTCTCACTTATACTACTGTAACTCTCTTCTCGCTTATACTACTGTAACTCTCTTCTCACTTATACTACTGTAACTCTCTTCTCACTTATACTACTGTAACTCTCTTCTCACTTATACTACTGTAACTCTCTTCTCACTTATACCACTGTAACTCTCTTCTCACTTATACTACTGTAACTCTCTTCTCACTTATACTACTGTAACTCTCTTCTCGCTTATACTACTGTAACTCTCTTCTCGCTTATACTACTGTAACTCTCTTCTCACTTATACTACTGTAACTCTCTTCTCACTTATACTACTGTAACTCTCTTCTCGCTTATACCACTGTAACTCTCTTCTCACTTATACTACTGTAACTCTCTTCTCTCTTATACTACTGTAACTCTCTTCTCACTTATACCACTGTAACTCTCTTCTCACTTATACTACTGTAACTCTCTTCTCACTTATACTACTGTAACTCTCTTCTCACTTATACTACTGTAATTCTCTTCTCACTTATACCACTGTAACTCTCTTCTCACTTATACTACTGTAACTCTCTTCTCACTTATACTACTGTAACTCTCTTCTCACTTATACTACTGTAACTCTCTTCTCACTTATACTACTGTAATTCTCTTCTCACTTATACCACTGTAACTCTCTTCTCACTTATACTACTGTAACTCTCTTCTCACTTATACTACTGTAACTCTCTTATCGCTTATACCACTGTAACTCTCTTCTCACTTATACTACTGTAACTCTCTTCTCACTTATACTACTGTAACTCTCTTCTCACTTATACTACTGTAACTCTCTTCTCACTTATACTACTGTAACTCTCTTCTCACTTATACTACTGTAACTCTCTTCTCACTTATACTACTGTAACTCTCTTCTCACTTATACCACTGTAACTCTCTTCTCACCTTATACTACTGTAACTCTCTTCTCACTTATACTACTGTAACTCTCTTCTCACTTATACTACTGTAACTCTCTTCTCGCTTATACTACTGTAACTCTCTTCTCGCTTATACTACTGTAACTCTTTTCTCGACAACATTCGAGAATGGACAGTAATAACACTAAGCGAAACCATCAGGGTTGCTGAGGACAGGGAAAGATGGAGTACGCTCGTTAAACGATCATCTATGGTGCCCCTACGACCTCCAAGTTACGGGATAGGATAGGATAGGATAGGACAGGACAGGATAGGAAAGGATAGGATAGGAAAGGATAGGAAAGGATAGGATAGGATAGGAACTCTTTTCTGGCTGGACTTTCTTCCTCTTCTGTTCATCTTTTCCAACAAGTTCAGAAATCTGGTTCTCAACATGAAAAAATCATATCTTATCATATCTGATCAAATCACACCCCTCCTACCGTCTCTCCACTGGCATACTGTATCTCAGAGAATTACCTACAACAAAAGTACTTTCTGTTACAAGTGCGTCCATGGATTAGCCCCTTCCTACCTCGCCCAGAACATTCAATTCTATAAGCCCTCTAGAAATCTTCGTTCTTCATCTGACACCCTCATGCTCAATACCCCGCTACAAACTCGTCTCTGCAGGCTATCGATCCTTCTCAGTGCTCTAACCCCCCCCCCACCCCATCACCGTTCCTTCTTTCCTGATTCAGACCACCACTGTCTCACCGCATGCCCGCAGCCCCCTCAATCCTTAATTCCTCCCCCTCCCTCCCTCGTCTTTTCAGTTTACTTGTAAATATTCTTTTTCATGTTTGTAATGTCACTGCAATAATTTATTGGTGTCTCATTTTTGTTTCACTTTTTTTTGTTATGTGTTTTAATGTTAACGTTAAAAAGAACTGCGCTTTGAACTGATGTAATCAGGAAAAAGAGCTATATAAATACCCTTATTATTATTATTATTATTATTATTATTATTACTTAGATGTAACTATAGATGTACTTACGTCTGAAGACTCAATGGATGAAAAGGGCTTTCCTTTCTGCGACTGACTCAACAGACGGTTTTGAGGCTGCAAAAAAATAAAATGAAAATTATTTGCCTTTGAAAAGCAAAAAATATGGTAAAATGAAAGAAAGTGGGTAAAAGACCTTTATCAACGTGTAGTAGCTCTTTGTAGCGGTGAAGGAAACTTACTCTTAAGCTTTAAAAATACTTTCCTGCAAGTATACATTGGGATGTAAAGATGCAACCCATGGATTACTTCAACCAGCAGATGCTCATGACACTTGAACCCTTTTTCTTTGTTTCTGAACCACTTCGAGCTCTGCTTCTTTGGTTATTTATTTTTCCTTTCCCGGAAACAAATTGAGAGCACTGTCAAACTGACTAGTGTGAAATAGTGTTCCTAGCATGTGGTCAAGCTGCGAGTAATGATGATGATGTAGACTTGTATATCGCAGGTATCCACGATTACAAGGTTCATGCTCATTGAGCTTGTGGAGAGGAAACAAGAGATTAAGATGTGGCCATCAGACAACTATGTACAGCTGATTTCTTAAACGTTTATTTGGTAGATGTGAAAAAGAGTGTTTTCAAGGCTCTCTTAAAAACCTCCACAGAGCTGGATTGTTTCAAGGTCATGGGAAGACCATTCCATAGCATTGGAGCTGTGTTGGAGCGATAGCCAAATGTTTTCTTGTTGGTGTTGCCAGATTTCATGCTTGAAAGTCTTAACCGTTGTTGTGAGGAAGAACGAAGACAGCGTTGGGGTTCGTGAGGGGAGACGAGTTCTTTGAGATATTGGGGATCGGAGTTGTTCGTACAATTGTACACAATGGTGAGGAGTTTGTGGTCAATTCTTTTCTTAACAGGGAGCCAGTGAAGATCTTTCAGCAATGGCAGAATGTGGTCAGACTTTCGTTTCCGATTCACAACTCTGGCAGCAGTGTTTTGTACACGCTGTAGCCTACTTAGATCACTCTTTGAGATGCCCCAAAGGCAGCTATTGGCATAGTCTAGTCTTGACAAAATCATTGACACAGCCACAGAGTTTGCAGTTTTCTTGTTAATGAGAGGACGTAATTTTCCAATTGTACGCAGATTAAAACAGCATGATCGAGTGACGGAACTGACGTGCTCAGACATAGTCAGATGGGAATCTAAGTGTAGGCCAAGACTTCGAACTGAAGCTGACACTGGGATGCTAGCCCCACCAACCTGCACTGCCTTCACAGACACTTTTTCAAGGGCGAACTTTGAGCCACTCAAGAGCACTTCAGTCTTGTCATCATTCAGCTTGAGCCTGTTTTCTAACATCCATGCCTTCACTTCCAAACAGCAGCTCTCAATGTCTAACAGTGCTTCTTGTGTGGATTGTGGGTACATCTCTGTATCATCAGCGAAAATTTTGTGAAGGAGACCATGCTTTTCAATGATGCGGCCAAGCAACTACACATTGCAAAAGCTTGGAGACATATGGCAAGTTTGATACTGGCCTGTAGTTTTTGTGAACATTAGGGTCCAGGTTGTGTTTTTTAAGAAGAGGCTTCACGACAGCACTTTTAAAGGCTTTGGGAACGGTGGATGAAAACAGCTGCAGTTTATGATGTTCACAATAACAGGGAGAAGTAGGTCTAGATTGTCCAAGATAACTTGTGTGGGAATGGGTTCTACCAATGAAGTGGTGGGGGAACACTTTTTGATGATTTTCTCCAGATTGTCTGGGGTAACTGCCTGAAACTCAATCAGCTGGGTTCCGGCAAAGGGATTAGAAGATGGTGGTATCTCCATGATAGGTCCAAAACTGCTGTGTATCAATTTGATCTTGTTCTGAAAGTAGTCAAGGAGGGCATCGGCAGCAGACTGATGATGACACCATGTGCTAAGATATAAGATATAAGATATAAGATGACACAGATGAAACCAGATGATGGCAGGACGGGCGGTGAAAAGTTCCTACCGAGAAGACCATTTACAATGTTGAACATCTTCCTGGGATCTGAAGTGGCAGAGTTGAGCTGCTCTGTGATGTGCTGAGCTTTGGCCTTCTCCATCTCCCGTCTACATCGGTCTCGTGCCTGGCAGTACAGTTGACGATCTACTTCCAGGCGTGATGCTCGCCATTTCCTCTCGGTATGGCGTCTGGCTTTCTTAGCTGTCTGCACGCTGCTGGTGTACCAGGTGGTTTCTGGCCACTCCACAATACACTTTTGGGTTTGAGGGGCGTACTTGTCCAGCAGAGTCAGTAGC
Organism: Oncomelania hupensis; assembly: GCA_036898135.1. Taxonomy (NCBI): domain Eukaryota; kingdom Metazoa; phylum Mollusca; class Gastropoda; order Littorinimorpha; family Pomatiopsidae; genus Oncomelania; species Oncomelania hupensis. The sequence goes on from CM072526.1 coordinate 55,832,163, forward strand.
GTCGAGTTGTACAAGGACGTCAGCAACTCGATATCATTAGGGGGTGACGTAAACAACTGTGAGGTCTGAAGGTCCTGCCTAAATGCCTCAACATCCATACCCTTGATGTTGCGGGTGGTGACCACCTTGACGGGGCGAGCAGGTCGCTGCAAGACAGTGACGACAGTCACCAGGTAGTGGTCTGACACTTGCAAATCCTCCACTTCCACAGACTTGACAAGGCCAGGACTGAGACTACCACCAGAGATCACCCAGTCCAATATGTGACCTCTCTTCTGAGTGGGCACCTTCCCATGTTGTTCGAGGTCCAGAGATTGCAGCAGCTGAGATACTTTCTTTGTGTCTGGATCTGAAGGACTGTCAATGTGAATGTTAAAATCACCCAGAATAAGCAAGTATTTGGCTGAAGTTGCAAGAGAAGTAAGAACTGGTATAATCTCCTCGAGAAACATAGCATTAGTGACTCAAGTTTTTGGAGTATGGCGGATGGTACACACACAACACCCGTACAGTAACTTTGCCACAAGTTAAAGTCAAATTTAAAGCTTCAAATGTTTCATAAGTTTCATCTCCCAATACAGCAACAGATAAAGTTCTTTTGTAGATGACAGCGATGCCACCACCTGATCTGGCTTGTCTGGCTTTGTGCACACACACACATAGCTAGGAGGGGTCATCTGTGTTATTACTGTCTCATCGCCTTTCTCTAAAAGCCATGTCTCTGTGATCACAAGAACATCCAAGACTTTATGATAATATCTTGAATGTCATAACTTTTCTTGGATGTGGACTGAGCATTAAACAGACCCACAGCAAACTCATTACAAGATTTGGTAGGTGATACACTGGAGGTGGTGGAGGTACTGATATTCACAGAAATGTCAAATGAACTGTTGTCTAGAGACCCACCATGGAATGGAAGTTCAGGTGATGAAAATGATGAAGAAGATAAACAAGTTGCATTAGTAGACACATTAGGAACAAACTCGGTATGATCTTTAAAATGGTCAGAGACAGAAGGCTGTCTGCTGGCTTTCACTCTCCTTAATGTGAGTATCATAGGTGGGTGATGCATACACCTCCACAAACCCTGTACTTGCTACATCTCTGATACTCTGTAGGTCAAGAGGAGACGAGAAGGTCATGTTTAATGGAAATTGGCCTTTTGGGGGAAGAAAAGAATTAAAACAAAATGTGGAGGGGTTAAAGCTAGTTTAATAGAAAAAAAATGAGAAGAAGCTTAGTTTATAGAAGGTGAGATGGCTTAACTCTTTGCCTGCCAGGCATGTTTCCACGTTTGTGTCAGACATTTCTCTGGCACCGGAAAGAAAGTTCAGTACCTTAGGGATTTAAGCTACTCTTCTTTCAATAATAGTTGTTAAATAGACATATTTCATATCAAATTAAAGGTAAAAGAGTGAAGAATAAGAAAAAAACCCACATAAATGTTAATTTGATTATGTTATTGAAATATGTGTTTTGAAAGCATGTTGATCTTTTTGAAATGATAAAATAAAATAAAAATATTTCTACATACCAGTGATAAAAAAAATCTGGAGGAATAATTCCAATCACTGAATCAGCTTCACACACCAGAAAGAAAATTTATTTAGGATCAAAATACACTTTACAGTTTGAAATTATATTGATTATTAGCAGAGTTTGACACACTGTCGATTGTGCCCATCACAATGTTTAGTAAAATGCACAAAAAAAACACTCTAAAAACGAATCAATTTGAAAAAACCACGCGCGTTTCGATCGAGAACGAAAGTAGAAAGAGTTATCTCTCTTTGGTTAAAATAAAACCTGGATTGGACTGCGCAAAAAAACCGGAACGAAACGGAATACTGAAATCGACGATATATCGTCGATTGGCACAAACATGGCGGTTCAGATCGACGATATATCGTCAATTGGCAGGCAAATAGTTAACAACTATGAGGACACAGCTAAGCACATATAAGATGAGGACACAACTAAGCACATATAAGATGAGGCAATATCTTAGCACATATTATAACATGAGGAAATAGCTAAGAGCATATAAGATGAGGACACAGCTATTGATTTAATTGATTGATTTACTGTTGCTTTAGGTCCAGCGGACTCTTCCGAGCCAAATCAGGACCGGACAACCCCCGATCCGCATAAAAGATCTGCCGAAACAACCCTAGTGGGAAAATTGAATGCCCTCCACCGGCCAGTCACTTTACAATAAAGACATCCCACGCGGGGGACGGCTGAGGGTTGACCTCAACTACGCGAACACCCCGGTTACAAAAACAAAATAGAATACAACCATCATTATAAATCATCAACAAAAAACATGATACATATAAAATGCCTATAGTGCGAAATAATACAATCATAGGAAGCCCTAGTGACCACCCGGCAGAAAGCGTCCAACACTCCCAAGCTGATCCAACAGACCTCATACACAAACAAGGAGTCTTGTCCAGGAAGAGTTTTCAAGAAAAAAGGTAGGTCAGTGATCTAGCGAAGAAGAAGAAAGTATAGCAGAGTGATAGGACAGATCAGGAATGGGAAAGAGCAAATGATGAAGACAGCGACAGTGGGAATTTAAAGCACTAAATTTCCAGAAAGTGGGGATACTATTTATACTGAAACCCCCGGCACTCCAACGGGGGGAACTGTTGCCGCAGTGAATTAGTCATGCCTACAAAGGCAAGACAGGTTTTCAACTGGGGCTTTCACTGTTCCCTTTATAGGTTAGAACAATCTACAGTGACAAGATTGCTCATGACCCCAAGGGGTAGGACACAGCTAAGCACATATAAGATGAGGAAATGGCTAAGCACATACAAGGTGAAGAAATAGCTAAGCACATATAAGATGAGGAAATAGCTAAGCACATATAAGATGAGGAAATAGCTAAGCACATACAAGATGAGGAAATAGCTAAGCGCATATAAAATAAAGAAATAGCTTAGCACCTATAAGATGAGGAAATAGCTAAGTACATATCAGACGAGGTGGGGCAAACACTTACTCGTTTGAACTTCTTGCCCTGTTTTTTCATGATGAGTTCATCCACCATACTCTGAAGACACATGCTCATAAGCATTGCCTGAAAACAACGTCACAACAAAATAATCAAGCTCTTATAAGTAAAAACAAACTGGTAACACCTGTGATATTTCTAACCAAATGCCAGCAAAGACCACAGCACTGAATTTGGTAAGGATGCACTACATATGCTAGCCATCAGGATGCAAAGGTCTGTGCCATCAACGCTTGCTACCAACAGCAAACACAATCTTTTAGAAATACCGGCAGATTACACAACAAAAATTAGACTGCGTGAGGGTGGTGAAAGCACTGACCCAGGCCCCACATGGCAGTAACGTCTTGTACAGATGACCTAATCCTTGTTTTGTCACTCTTTCCTTATTGACAGCTGGCCGTATCTCTGTCCACTGTCACTGTTTTCTAATTGTTTACAAATAAATACATGTTATTGCGTTGAGCTGTTATTCAGTTTTTCCTTCCCATTTTTGTCATAATGCCTGGTTGATGAAAAGTGCCGAGACTGTGCAATGAAAATAGACTGAAACACTCTTATAACACCTGGTTGATTAAAAGTGCTGAGACTGTGCACTGAAAATAGATTGATACACTCTCCCAGCAACTGGTTGATTAAAAGTGCTGAGACTGTGCACTAAAAATAGACTATGCACTGAAAATAGATTCATACACTGTCCTAACACCTGGTTGATTAAAAATGCTGGGACTGTGCACTGAAAACAGATTGATACACTCTCCTAACACCTGGTTGATTAAAAGTGCTGGGACTGTGCACTGAAAATAGATTGATACACTCTCCTAACAGCTGGTTGATGAAAAGTGCTTGGACTGTGCACTGAAAATAGATTGATACACTCTCCTAACACCTGGTTGATGAAAAGTGATGGGACTGTGCAT
>CM072526.1:55841107-56060614 GCA_036898135.1 Oncomelania hupensis
GTGGCACTCTTACCTTAATTTGCACCCTGAAGTTCAACTCTCTGCCCCCAGCCTCCACAATGACATGTGTGTTGGGTTCTGGGTAATCAGTGATGCATGGGTAGAACTGAATGTAGCCATAGTACTTCAGTGTTCTGGCAAACCTCAAGTACTGCACACACATCCATACACATCATTGGAATCACAGGCACAGGCTTTGAACATTTCATTGTGAAATTTGGACCAGCATTACAAAACTAATGTATCCTGTCAAACTTTATTAATGAAGTACGACTATCATTATAAAATGTAACTACTGCAGGGACTCCCATCCACAAATACACTTCAGTAACTCATTTTAGACAGCACCTGACAAACTGTCATCCACAAACATACTTCAGTAATTCATTTTTGACAGCATCTGACAAATTGTCATCTACAAACATGAGAGGTTATTCTCAGTTTAATTGTCTGTTTATTGTAATACATGGCCATATCATACAATAAATGGGCATGTATTTACCTCTTTTTTTGATTTTCGACTCATCAGTTTCTGCAAGTGCTCCATCTGTTCCTTGGTTGCGATCATCCAGCCTCTGTCCAAGTCATTCTGAACCTGATAAACAACAAAGTATATGGGGAAACAAATATCTGTATAGCCAAGTGAACATACACATGGAATACACTTGGGTCAATGCTACAGCACAGTCACAGATAAAACTGAGGTACACACTGACAACACAAGGAATACACTTGGGTCAATGCTACAGCACAGTCACATATAAAACTGAGGTACACAATATGACAACACAAACACAAGAAAAGAAGATGAAGTTTACTGTCAAAGTCAATTTGGGTACCTGTGCTTTCACTACTGTTTCTTTTGCCAGTGGGCAAAAAAGGCACATGCGCGGCATGCGTTTAATGCCGAGCCCAGTGATTATGCTGAGTAAAGCATGTAGTTAGTCAGTCACTATTTCTACATTGAAGACAGTGGTTGCTCTTCGTTGTAGGGGGTCGGCCATGTATTTTGCGCTGTACCGGGTTTTGGGTGTTGGACACTTTAGAAAGAATAAGTTGTTCTTCAGCCAGTGAGTGACTGGAATTGTCGGTGCTGCCGGGAATACGTGTTATACTGGGGGGTGTTGAAAGTTTCAAGGTGTGGAAGTTTTCTTCTGCCAGGAAAAAGAGGTTGCAACTTTCTTCACAGGCCGGTTGGGTGAGTCAAGCAAACGGTAGGATAGTTTGTTTGGGTTTTTTGTGTTTCCAGGTTCTGTTGGCACTGACCGAGGGTGGCTAGGAGAGGCAAGCGCATCGGTTGAATGTATCTATGTCAGTCTTTGCATGTTCAATGCCAATGTATGTGTTGTTGCATAGATAGATGTTGTCTAATGGCTAATATTTTCAGATTTTGTGTTGTTGCATAGATAGATGTTGTCTAATGGCTAATATTTTCAGATTTTGTGTTGTTGCATAGATAGATGTTGTCTAATGGCTAATATTTTCAGATTTTGTGTTGTTGCATAGATAGATTTTGTCCAATGGCTAATATTTTAAGATTTTGTGTTGTTGCATAGATAGATGTTGTCTAATGGCTAATATTTTAAGATTTTGTGTTGTTGCATAGATAGATGTTGTCTAATGGCTAATATTTTCAGATTTTGTGTTGTTGCATAGATAGATGTTGTCTAATGGCTAATATTTTCAGATTTTGTGTTGTTGCATAGATAGATGTTGTCTAATGGCTAATATTTTAAGATCTTGTGTTGTTGCATAGATAGATGTTGTCTAATGGTTAATATTTTAAGATTTTGTGCTGTTGCATAGATAGATGTTGTCTAATGGCTAATATTTTAAGATCTTGTGTTGTTGCATAGATAGATGTTGTCTAATGGTTAATATTTTAAGATTTTGTGCTGTTGCATAGATAGATGTTGTCTAATGGCTAATATTTTAAGATCTTGTGTTGGAATTTTTTTTTTCATAGCAACGTTGTTGAATTAATGATTCAGCTGCTAACTTTTGTTTACATGTTAAAAATAGTTATTGAGCAACGTATTTGTCATGATAATGTTTCATGTGCAAAAGGTTCATGCAAACGGTGACAATTGTGGTGCTGAGGGTGGTCAACAGTGGGGTGAGGAAATGTGTACTGTGCAGAGGAGTTGGTGTGCCCCAAAACTTGGCACTTCATATCTGGTGTGCAGGCCTACTGCTTTATGTTTACCACATCACACTGCATCCACGTTTTCATCTGCATGTACCTTACCGCCAGTGCCTAACTAACTGTCGCTGGCGGGGTCATGGATGCGACTACGGGGGTCATCTACTGGGATGACAGTAACGGGTGAGCCAAGGGACGGACCACTCAGTACGCACTAATGCCAGACTGGGGCCAGAACTATCTTCCCAGGGTAGACTTTCGGACTTTACCTCGGAGACGAGAGGGAAGGACGAATTCAACAGGTTGTACACAAATGCTCGACACCAAGATTGGGACGCTTGTTTCAGGGAGCGTATCAGAGATAAGTACAGTGCCTGTTTCCTTCCTGTCTGTTTGACACTCTCAAACCAGCCCTCTGTTTCCTTCCTGTCTGTTTGACACTCTCAAACCAGCCCTCTGTTTCCTTCCTGTCTGTTTGACACTATCAAACCAGCCCTCTGTTTCCTTCCTGTCTGTTTGACACTCTCAAACCAGCCCTGTTTCCTTCCTGTCTGTTTGACACTCTCAAACCAGCCCTCTGTTTCCTTCCTGTCTGTTTGACACTATCAAACCAGCCCTCTGTTTCCTTCCTGTCTGTTTGACACTCTCAAACCAGCCCTCTGTTTCCTTCCTGTCTGTTTGACACTCTCAAACCAGCCATGTTTCCTTCCTGTCTGTTTGACACTCTCAAAATAGCCCTCGGGTCGTTCAGAGAACTGTGAACTACTTAGAACAATTGAACAATTACCTAGGAAGGTGATACTTTAAGACTGTGTGTTCAAGGTGGTCAAAACGGATTACAAACACAGAATTGAATTTGTGACTACAATATAAAGATTGCTTCTTCTTGCTGGAATTTTTTTTTTTTTTTTTTTTTTTTGGGGGGAGGGTTCTTTTATTATATTATTAGTTTTATTCATATTATGAAACTCTGCTGAATGTGAATATAAATTGCATTTTTTGCTAGAAGTGACTTTTTGTTGTTATTCATGTTCCATGTTGTTGCATCCTGTGTTTGTGTTGGTTTTCTGGTTATCCGAAAAATCCCTCGTCTGACAGTCGTCCAGTGCCCTCACTCTGGCCACTGTGACATTTACACGCTGACAACACAAATATATATATGATATAATATAGATCTAGATCGGTATGCAAACTTGTTTTTTCCAACCTAGTTCCAGTCATTCGCCCAAAAAGGGAATCACCGAAGTCGAACGAAGCTCTCCGATGTGTTACGAAATGATGCTTGCATGACTACGACTAGTTGACATTAAAAATGATCGCTGTTGCTTCTAATTCTGTTCGATGTACACAGACAAGCATTTCGCAACGTATACTTTGTTATTATCGACCATATTTAATAGTTGCGTTCCTTGATTTGCATTTTGTTAGTTCTCAGCAGTTGGCTAATAATAACATTCCCCATTTCCTGCCTAGAACCAAGTAGACACTGTTATACAGTATACATATATACATAGGCTTAATCTACATTATAGAATTATTATTCGCAGCTCCCTAGCTGAATATAATTATTAGACCTGTATTGTTTGTTTTATACGTAAATAAATGTATAAACTATATATATTCTAATTAATAATATTTAGGTCTATACTTTATAATATTTGAATCTTTAAATTTCCGGTGAAGAACGAGTAGGCTAAGCGAATTTTTTTTTTAATAACTCGAGATCAGAGTTAAATTAATAATTAGTTAGTTATTCATTGCTTACAGGGTCCAGCGGACTGCAAAGAGCCGAATCAGGACCACAAAATCAAGACAACTCGAGATCAGAGTTAAATTAATAGCTAATTAGTTATTCATTGCTTACAGGGTCCAGCGGACTGCAAAGAGCCGAATCAGGACCACAAAATCAAGACCACAACTTCGCTAGTAGTAGTAGTAGTAGTAGTAGTAGTAGTAGTAGTAGTAGTAGTAGTAGTAGTAGTAGTATAGTTATTTGTGTTGCAGCATGAGAAAACCAGGCTAAAGTGTCAAAATATGAAAAATTACTTATTTATTTATTAACAAAGTACTAAAAATAATCTTCAAAATGCAAAAAACCAAATCGTTTTATCTTTATTGGTTGATAATTTATGATTTTTTTAAATATTTTATTTTCTCGGGGGCTAATTTCCAGAAATTGCCTTTAAAGTTTTAAATTGTAAAATGATCATTACTTCACAACCAGAATTTTCCCATGCATGTATTTGGTATCAAAACAATCAGGAAGATGGCAGCAATATGGCGGTGAGTTGAGATAAGATGAGAAAATTCACAATATACACCATCCACACAATACTGAACATAAACAAATTAAAATAGTACGCACAATTTTATTCTGTACCCATCCATAATGCATAGTGTTTTTAAACATATTAGAAATAAAACAAGTGTTTAGCAAGGCTATAATAACTAAAACACATAATAATATATCAAGAACATGGCCTGAATCAATCATTTTTCTAAAATAAACCCTATCATAATGCCCCCCCCCCCCCCTCCTTCCCCTTAAATCCCTCGTCCGTCAAGTAATCTTTTGTTTAATTGCAAGCAGCTACATCAGCTCAGTTCAAATAGTCAAACAAAGATTACAAACCTAAAACAAAAGTTTCATTAGGTAGTTTTCAGTCCTAATAATCAAGCTTTAATAATTCCCCAATTCTCCACTCCCTTCCACACGTCGAATAAATCTGTCGCGTCACAGGTGTAAATCAAAATAACATGTAATTTTGCTCTATAAAGTTTAAATAAACACAAATATCAAAGCAAATACAAATTACTAGTAATTTGGTAAATAGTCCTCATGTTCATTTCCTAAAACAGACAAACCAACAATAATAAATACTGAGAACATAGCCAACTTGTCATGCTAGTAATATTGAATGCAGGCCTGACTACTTACCATTTCAACCCTCCCCACCCCACCCCCAACCAACAAAATATCCTATCCTATCCTATCCTGTCCCGTAACCCGAAGGTCGTAGGGGCACCACAGATGATCGTTTAACCAGCATACTCCATCTTTCTCTGTCCTCAGCAGCCCTGATGGCTTCGCTCAGTGTCAAACCAGTCCATTCTCGAATGTTGTCCTCCCACCTCTTTTTCGGTCTCCCTTTTCTTCTACCTCCTTGCACTGTGCCTTGCAGAATAGTCTTTGCAAGGCCTGATGATCTGGTGACGTGGCCATACCACCGAAGTTTCCGTTTCTTCACCACTGTTAGCAGGTCATCATGTTGTCCAATAGCTTGTGTGATGGTCTGTCGGACTTCGTCGTTGGTGATGTGTTGGGTATAGGAAATGCCCAGAAGTCTTCTGTAGCACCTCATCTCCATGCTTTGTATTCTTCGTTGGAGATCTGCTGTGAGGGTCCATGCTTCGCAAGCATATAGGAAGATGGAGATGACCAGAGAGCGCAGCAGTCTTACTTTGGAATGTAGACTGATGGTTCTGTCTTTCCAAATGGGCTTCAACCTTGTCAGGGCAGCAGTTGTTTGTGCGATCCTGGAGAGGACTTCCTGTCGGGACCCATTGTCTGATACAATGGCTCCTAAATATTTGAAGCTATGCACTGTGTCGAGGGATTGGCCTTGGACTTTGATGTCCGTATTGATGCCATTGGTGTTGTTGGTCATCATTTTGGTCTTCTCTGCACTTATTTCCATTCCATAGGCTTTGGAGGTGGTGTCAAGCCTCTGTACCAGCTGTTCAAGTTCTTGTTCCTCTCCAGCCAATCCATCAATGTCATCTGCAAAACGAAGATTGGAGATTGCTCTACCCCCTATGCTGACTGTGCCTTCATGGTCTGCAAGAGCATCCGACATGATGCGCTCTAGGAAGATGTTGAAGAGTGTTGGAGAGAGTAGGCATCCTTGACGCACACCGATTGTTGTTCTGAACCAATTCCCAATGGCTCTGTTGTGGAGGACTGCACTGGTAGCCTTGTCATACAGGCTTTTGATGACTTCAATAATTTTTGGGCTGATGTTGTACACTTTCATTGTTGCCCATAGAGCTGCATGCCAGACTCGGTCAAACGCCTTCTTGAAGTCTATGAACACATGATATAGATGTTGTTGGTGCTGTAGGTATTTCTCACAGATTATTCTGAGGTTGAAAATCTGCTCAGTGGTACTTCGCCCTGCCCTGAATCCTGCTTGTTCTTCAGCTATGATTTGTTCAGCTTGGGGTTTTAACCTGTTGAGTATTATTTTCAGGAGGACCTTGCTGGGATGGCTGATATGGCTGATGGTGCGGTAATTTTCACACTCCTGAAGGTTACCTTTTTTGGGAAGAGTGATGACAAGCGACTGGGTCCATGGTATAGGCCACTCCCCACTCTGCCAGATCTTGTTACAGATAATGGTGAGGGCATCAATCATCGCTTCTCCTCCTGCTTGTAGCAGTTCCGCGGGTATGTTGTCCACTCCTGCTGACTTCCCTTTCTTTAGCGCTTGCACTGCTGCCTCAACTTCTTCCCGGAGAATTGGGAGGATTTCTTCTTCTTCTCTGTTCTCTGGACATGCTAGAACTGATGGGTCTCCATTTGGTGTATGGTTGTAAAGGTCAGAGCAGTACTCTGTCCATCTATCCAAGACTTCTTGTTCTTCTGTAAGGCATATGCCAGACTTGCTTTGGATAGTGGAGACTTTGGGCTGTTTGACACTTGTCAGTCGCTTCACAGTCTGGTAGGCCTTCTTGCTGTTGTTCTTGTTCAGACTGTTCTCTATTTCCTGGCATTGATCTTCTATCCAGTTCTCCTTTGCTGTGAGCATGCCTTTTCGGATGTCATTGTTGATTTTTCGGTAGACATCAGCTCCCTGTGAGGTGTTCTTTTTCTTTTTCATCTCTCTTCGTTTATCACACAGATCCAAAAGTTCAGGTGTGATCCACAGCTTCTTCTTTGGTCGGTGCTTGCCAAGGATCTCAGTGGCGGCATCTGTCACAGCTGAGTTGAAGGTGGTGGTCATGGTGTTGACATCTACTTCACCAGCCCCCAAAATGAGCAGTGGTGCAAATTTCCCTCCAATTGTGGCCTGAAATAGTTCTGCCACCTCCGGGTCTTGCAGTTTGTCCAGGTCGAACTTCAGTCTAGTGCACTTTGCTGTATTTACTCTCTTCAAGTGGAGCCGGAAAGACATCATCACGAGATCGTGGTCACTTCCGATGTCTGCTCCTGGAAAAGTACGTGTCCTGCCAATGTTGATGCTTGATCTGAAGCGTTTCTTGACCATGATGTAGTCTATTTGGTTGTGATGCTCCCCGCCAGGACTGTGCCATGTCCATCGTCTGGAGTTTTTGTGGAGACCAAGCGTGTTTGCCAGTATCAGATTGTTGTATCTGGCAAACTCCAAGAGTCTCAGACCCCTGTCATTTGTCTCGTTGTTGCAGTGGGGTCCACATGTGTCTCCCCAGTTGCGGTGCGCATCTTGGCCAACCTTGGCATTCCAGTCGCCTTGCACTATGACTATGTCCTTCTTCGGCACTTGGTCAAGGACCGCCTGTAGATTTTCATAAAAATCCTCCACTTCGCTGTCGTCATAGTCTGATGTTGGGGCGTAGGCCTGGATGATGGTGATGTTGAAAGGGGCTGCTCTCAGACGGATGGTAATGAGTCTACTGGAGACTGGGCGGCAACCCATGACAGTCGCTAGAATGTTCTTGTGGACCAAGAATCCAACGCCGTGTTCGTGCCTGTCATCCCTACCGCTGAAATAGAGCTTGTGGCCTTTGTCGGTCGTTGTTTCACCTAGGCCTTTCCATCGCAGTTCGCTGATACCTAGAACGTTCCATCGATAGTGGTCCAACTCGTGGGCCAGTTCTTCTAATTTTCCTTCCGCAGTTAGGGTCCTGACGTTCCAGGTTCCTATGATGATGTTGTTTCTCGTGCGGATCTTGCTAAATTGTCCATCAGTAGCATACTTAACACCTCCGTCCTGGTGGCCAACGGAAGGCGTGGTCCTTGTGCCGGGTGACGGCCCGGGCGACGACCGATCCGGTATGGAATTAGTGGATTGTGTCATCATGTAGTGTGTCTTGGGCAAAAAAGACGTGGCGGTGCCCAATCCTCTCCAGGCTGTTGGCCACAGCCGAAATCCACGAATACAGTGTGGCTCGCCTTGGCCCTGAGCACATGGTCGTTGAACCTGTAGTAACGTGAGGTTCCTCCGCCCTGGCCGGTGACTTCTGTGTAGAAGACTTTCGCCCAGTGATGCCGTGCTAACATCACCCCTGTTAGTCGCCTCTTACGACACGCCGGGAAACGTTGGGTCTATTCTATTTAATGCCCGAACCCACAGAGCTAACAAACTATATATACAAAATATACTACTGAAATATTTTCCACACTCCTACTGTAATTCTTTCACTGATATCGCCTTTTCAACCTTTACCTAAATCTATGCAAGTAGAATGACGGATTATTAAAGACACGCCTATAGCGAAGAGGCCTACGAAACATGAATCATTGAATGAAAACAAACGGTATCGTTTAATAACGGGATCAAGCTTCTACTCGTCAGAAGCATAATCCTCATCACAGTTCCCACCAGTCTTGGAGCTCTTCAGAAGCAAAACCGGGTCGATACAAGGCCCTAGCTACTCTAGCAGACGACACATCTACTGACGCTGGAGACGAAGCCATCACTTCCGGTTTCCAAAAAGAATTGGTCACTTACTTTGACAAATTGTTTCTAACAAATGCAACATAAATATTGCAAGAAAACACTTGAAATAGATGTAAGATGAGTTTATCTACATTAAAAAATTCACTTTGAACTAAAAATCGTCGAAAATCTATAGGAAACACTTTCTGTTTTTCACGACTCGGCAAGAGACGCATTCGAACACAACTTGTGTCACAAGCAAGCTTCAGAACAAGGAATTTCATGAAAAATTCATATGACACACACTTTTAAGTACCAAAAAGTAGTACCAATAGGGACTTTTCACTCCCCAGACGTTATATATCAATCCACATTGGGGATTTCCCTTCATAGTCGGACAAGAAAAGTTGGGGTATCGGAGGTCAATTAGTGCCTTTGTTTTAGCAAGGTGTGATCAACACCCTTATCAAAATCAACAAAATAAACAATGTTTTAGTAATTTTTTAACAAAATCCGTTTGGGATATTAAAGAAAAGTCTTAAAAAGACAAAGAGGCAACAATCTTAAAATTGATGGGGTAGCCTATTTTTAGTGTTCTACGGCTGTAGCAGCGAATCAATCCTGGCGTCTTTAGCCGGGTTTTGTCATGGGGCGACACATTTAGTTAAATCTGTAATTTATTTATTTTTTTAATATTATTATTATTATTATTATTATTATTATTATTATTATTCCTACTTTAAAAAAAAAAAGGAATAGTGTGCTGCTGTGCGTGCTCAATGGTGTAAATATGGTCAGTGACGTTTTGTTTGTTTTTGCTGAAGTTGGGTGTAACCCGAAATATTCAGATGGTGTTACTGGTTATTTTTTCTTACAGATTTACCAAAGTTTTCAGATGATTTATGGAAATTTCCGCCTGCCACACAACATTTTTTTTAATACGTGTTTCTCATTAAAATACATATCATTGAAATACATATAACAAATTTACTGTATCAGTTAAAAAGAATAATATTATTAAAATAAATAATTGCTTTGGTGCTTGCAATACAAAAGTGACGTTTTTTTTTTAGACCATTATAAACTTGCTTTGCCTTGTGCTGAAGGGACATCAACGTATCCATAGCGCTTTGAAGTTTTGTCATGGTTTTATTGTTGATATAGATGTGAAATCGTTGTATGTGTGCATTATGTGTTATGTATTATTTTTTCTCTTTATTACTAATTGTGTCAGTATATTAATCATACATGTAAAATAATAATAATACTAACTGCTTCGAAATGCGAATCTCGACTTGACTTAGAGCTTGAAGCTGTGCAGATCGAAATAGAATTAGATCTAGAAGCAACAGCGGCTATTTTTATGCACGGATGTTTCACCACAGGCTCTGAAGTCTTTTCTTTCGTCTTTGTAAACTCGTGGGCCTCCTACATACGTACGTAGTATAGTATGTAATTGAGGCCTACGAAAGACGAGACTTCCCAGCCTGTGGTTTCACGTAGTCCTGCCAGCATTCGTTCGTAAAACATCGGATAGCTTCTCTCGACTCGGAGAGCTTCGTTCGACTTCGGTAATTGATTTTTTCGGCGAATGACTGGAACTAGGTTGGAAAAAACAAGTTCGCGATCGGTATAGATCAATAGCTTTTACTCAGAACTTTTGACCAGGCCTACTTTACTACTTTCACAAACTGCACGGGCGATGTATGTTGAAAAAACCTAGCGCAGCTGGAACTTGCGGTGTGCCCAAGCAGTGTCCAGTCTGCTCTAAAACGCCTGAAGAAATGGAGCACATACCACACTAAGGAAGGAAACGGCATGCCCTAGTGTGGGAAACAAAAACCTGTGACCCAGATCTACAGTGGGGAAGGAGTAAGGAGGTAGGGGTCAAACTAACATGACACACAACAAAGTTAACAATACACCATGACACACAACAAAGTTAACAATACACCATGACACACAACAAAGTTAACAATACACCATGACACACAACAAAGTTAACAATACACCATGACACACAACAAAGTTAACAATACACCATCATCATGAAGATGTTACTAGTCACCATACTTTGCACACAATACATCTCTACATCACAAAGATGTCAAAACAGAGATTACCACAGCATGCCATTCACAACTTGCCCCATCTGCTGTGCTGTGCTTTGTGTGTGCTTTCTTAAGACTTTTGTCCATTGTACAACACACTTGTAAATGTCTGCACAGTTGAGGTGAGGTTATAATCTGCAAAAGCTTATGAATATCAGAATATATCTTAAATTTGACAGAAGCCAGTTATATTTAACATTACATGGTGCTCGGTACGGCCAAATCATTGATACCAGTACTTTAACTCTTCATGTGCTAATGACTTTATTTCATTCAAATCCCACTCAACAACAAAAACTAATAAACATAATTAAATTATTTTTACCTGAACGAAAAGGAGATTGAGGGTGACCTTGTTGTCCAAAAGGTCATCATCAAATATGGAATCCCAGTAACTGGACATTAAACAAACACACCTCAAAATACATCATAATAATATTTACAATTTATACAGCGCTCAATTCAAAAAAAAAATTGCTCATGTAACTTTCCAGAGCATTTATGCATACACAAGCACAATACACACATAAATGTCTGTAAATGTCTGATTTAAGAAAAAAAAACACAAATACTCACATGATATTTCACACTATGGACAATACACACATCATATTTACATTGTGTACAATACACACATCATATTTACACTATGGACAATACACAC
Source organism: Oncomelania hupensis (assembly GCA_036898135.1). NCBI lineage: Eukaryota > Metazoa > Mollusca > Gastropoda > Littorinimorpha > Pomatiopsidae > Oncomelania > Oncomelania hupensis. The sequence continues at coordinate 55,852,664 of CM072526.1, forward strand.
ATCATATTTGCCCTATGCACAATACACACATCATATTTACATTGTGTACAATACACACATCATATTTACATTGTTTACAATACACACATCATATTTACATTGTGTACAATAAACATATCATATTTACACTATGGACGATACACATATTTACATTATGAACAATACACACATCATATTTACACTATGGACAATACATACATTTACACTATGGACAATACACACATATTTACATTGTGTACAATACACACATCATATTTACACTATGGACAATACACATCATATTAACACTATGGACAATACACACATTATATTTACATTATGGACAATACACACATCATATTTACACTATGAACAATACACATCATATTTACACTATGGACAATACACACATCATATTTATACTACGGACAATACACACATCATATTTACACTATGGACAATACACAAATCATATTTTACACTATGGACAATACACACATCATATTTACATTATGGACAATACCCACATCATATTTACAATACACACATCATATTTACACTATGGACAATACACACATCATATTTACACTATGGACACACATCATACATATGAACCACACATCATATTTACACTATGGACAATACACACATCATATTTCTCACTATGGACAATACAAATCATATTTACACTATGGACAATACACACATCATATTTACAATACACATCATATTTACACTATGTACAATACACACATCATATTTACACTGTGCACAATACACACATAATATTTACACTGTGGACAATACATACATCATATTTACACTATGGACAATACACACATCATATTTTACACTATGGACAATATACACCTATTTACACTATGGACAATGCACACATCACATGTACACTATGTACAATACACACATCATATTTACACTATGGACAATACACACATCATATTTCACACTATGGACAATGCACACATCATATTTTACACTGTACCAGGTCTCCCCATTATGCCAAGATTGGGCGTAATCACACAGTCTTAGACCTTCAAAATCAAGCCTTAGAATTTGCGATCAGAATGTGAGAAATATGTCTCAAATGTTACAATTGGTGCTGAAAACATTGCTGAAAAATCTATCTACAAAGTTCGTGAACATGATGTTAAGCGAGGCAAAAAGGCTTTTTTTATGAGCAAATGTCTGAGTGAAGAGCGTTACTGTTTCTGGAAGAATCGTATCTAAAATAAGCATGGCCATGTGACTGAAAAGTTAGCTTGATGTTCTTTGGTTTACCTTCTGCATAATCAAACAATCACAAAGCTCCTAATTCGTCACGCTTTGCTTAGAAACGGACGCCATACTTTGATGTGACGTAGTTTGTGACGCATTGTACGCAGTGGTTACTTTCCTCGATTCATTACGAATCCCATCAATCGTGGCCTTTGTCCATCGCTTCTTTTTTTCCCGCTCCTTAAAACGCTTAGCAAGGAGTACAATAATCCTTAACATTTTAAAAGTGAGCCCACTTCTTAGATCCATTGCAAATGGGGAGGCCTGTGTACAATTGTACATTTTTTTAACTTATTAAAGCCAGTACAGTACATGTTAAAATGTATTGTGCAGGTCTTTGTGAAATGTCTGACAGGTTTTTGTGACAGTGAGGTTAGTGACAGTGGCATCTGCTTGAACAGACATATTTTGTTTACCCTAATTTGTTGATAAAATAAGGACATAATAGATGTTTTGAAAAGTTATTTTAAACACTCATCTTGGGAAATTGTTCACAAATCTGCAACATCTGGAGAAAAAAATAATGGAGATGGGGGTTTGGAGAGAGGGCGGTCAAGTACAAAATTGCTATTTTGTGTTACAAGTGCGTCCATGGCTTAGCCCCTTCCTACCTCACCCAGAACATTCAATTCTATAAGCCTTTTAGAAATCTTCGTTCTTCCTCTGACACCCTCATGCTTCACATACCAAGCTACAAACTCTCCTCTGTTTCGCTGTCGAGCTTTCTCAGTGCTTGGCCCTTCAACTTGGAACTCTCTTCCCCACTTTCAAATCCAACTAAACTCATCTCTTCCTTAAATATTTCTGATCTTGCCTCCCATCATCATCGTCGTCATTCCTCCATTTGTTTTGTTTTGGTTTTTGTTTTGATTCAGACCACCGCCACCACCCACCCCATCACCAGTGCTTCAGATTGTTTTCAGACATCATGGGCCCAATGACCCATGGCCATTGAAAAATGATGGGTCAATTTTGAAAAAGATGGGTCACTGATAATCGAAGGTATTCGTATCGTATGTTCACCTAGTCCTTCTTGAACAGATATGGTGCGGCCGCTGGTTTTCACTTTGTTTGAGCTTTTTCTTCGGTGGCATCTTGTCTTTAGCAAAAAGATTACTCGATTCCACAAGTGTTGAAAAGTCAGACGATTTCGCCTTTGCAAGGTAAAACTGATAGATGTTCGCTGATTGGTTGTTGTGCTTGGCTGCCAGCCAATCACACACAGCGATGCTATGCAAGCCACGTGTGCATGGTGTGGCTTAGTGGTACAGACAGACCGAGGATCAAGACAAGTTGGCGATTTTTATGACGCGCCAGGCTGGCACATTCACGTTGACTGTTACGCGCCATTCTGATAAAATATGCGCCAATGGTGCGGGTGCTCCAACAATCTGAAGTACTGCATCACTCATCCTTAGCTCTCCCCTCCTCCCTCCCTCCCTCGTCTCTTATTTGTTAGCAAGTATCTGATTTTATTTGGTATGAAGCCAGATGTTTAGTATGAATGCATGAGTACTGCGCTTTGAACTGATATTGTTAATTGGGAAAAAGCGCTATATAAATATCCTTATTATTTATTATTAGTATTAAGTACACAAGACTGATACATGAATTGCAAGCACATGCGTAAAATGTGCAAAATTAGGTTTTAGGAGCAAATACACAGACTGATACTGCTGAATGTGCAGTTTAAAGTGTGTACCTCTTGCGAAGAACAAGTCTGTGGAGTCCACCATCTTTACTAGCTGTGCGTAAGGAAATGAACGGTGCCTCAAAATCCTGCAGTCTGCGCACAACTGCAATCATGCACAATAACATAGCTTTTATTATGGTATATATAACATGTAGCTTTTACCAAGGTATAAATAACATGTAGCTTTTATTATGGTATATATAACATGTAGCTTTTACCATGGTATATATAACATGTAGCTTTTATCATGGTATAAATAACATGTAGCTTACATCATGGTATGAATAACATGTAGCTTTTATCATGGTATATATAACATGTAGCTTTTATCATGGTATAAATAACATGTAGCTTTTATCATGGTATAAATAACATGGAGCTTACATCATGGTATGAATAACATGTAGCTTTTATCATGGTATATATAACATGTAGCTTTTACCATGGTATAAATAACATGTAGCTTTTATCATGGTATAAATAACATGTAGCTTGTAAACATCATGGTATGAATAACATATAGCTTTTATCATGGTATATATAACCAAAGAACGTACAGCTTCACAAAGAAGGATCATAACGCCACACCGCTATATAAAAAGTGATGACAGATGCGTTTGGCGCGCACCAAGCGGATGGTCTGAACACTCGTTGCAAGGGACGTAATCCTCTGCTTAGCAATACGTAAACAAACCTTGCCGCAGGACTTTTTTGAACCCTAAACATTATCCTTTTGTAGTAAAACGAACTCAAAAATGTTTTATTTATACAAGTAAATACTTTTTTTTTAATTCACATTAATTACCAAATCTGTTCGATTCATGATTTTATGCAGACCTATCACACAGTAACTGACCAGCAAAAAAGTGTGACATTAAAAACAAACACGGTGCTTGCCTTTATTATAGATTCATTAGTGCGCAACCACTTGGCAACAAACCTGTTAATTAATGCAATTATTCAGTATTACTGAATTGCTCTTGTTGTGCAGTTATTGCCTTGTTTTCTCCTTTATATGAAATTAAGTGTGAATCTGCCTATTAATTGAGTGCATGACTGCGTGTGTATTAATTTGCGCTGTAGGCCTACACATGCAACAGGGTTTTTTTCTTCTGAGAAAGCTCGAGTGCATTTATAACTTTTGTCTGAACTTGTTATGAAATAACTTCATAATGCATTCCTGTGTAGCCTACTCAGGCCTGTATGTGTGCAACTGTATAATAGGCATATTTGCCGAGAAAAAGAAATCGCGGTGACCATTCATATAATAAGACAGGGAAAAGAAATCAGTGACCAGACAGTTAAGAAGACGGACAAGCAAGTGAAAATGAACAAAAACAGTGCATTACTGAACTTGCATGTCATTTAATTGTATTACAATACAACATGCAACAAATTGAAACATAGCCATGTAAAGTGCCAAAGCACAAAAACATGCCCAAACTTAATTGATAAGAATTTAGAGAAGCAATATGAATTATTAGGAAATCTACACACACACACACACACTTGATTCTGAAGAAACATTTTGATTTTAATAATTCACTTCACTTTTAAGATTCCTACAAACTTGATATTAGTTTGTAAACTGTTTTTAATGTTTCAATTTCACATATACACGCATTCATCAAAAGGCCTTTCTTATAGAATTACTCAAGTTAAGACAGGGAGATAAACTAGAAACACTGAAGACGCAAAAAATACACAACAGTTGGAACGCAACACCAATTTACGTTTTGCTAATTTGATGGTTCTCTTCTTCCTCACATAAGATAATAGAATAATAATTAAAACGGAATTCAAAAAAACTATATTCAAGAAAACTATAAGTCTTATAGTAATAAAATAATAAGTATTAAGTAGCTGAACTTTAATATGAATTTATCTCTCTCTGAAACAACCCCGTTCCGGTCTGACAGACAATTACGTTTATGAAAATATGAAAACATTGTTACAAACTTAGTTTCAATATTATATTTTGAACAAGTAAATCATAAAAATATAAATATTCAAATTACCGTGTCTGTCATGAACAGAATCCAGAATCACCACAGTGAAAAATAGAAATAGCATACACCACAATATTTTTGAGTCGCTAAGAATAGCATTCACTCTTTTTTTTCACAGTCTATCTTTCATTCCAATTTTTCTATCCTAGCCCTACTTCATCTGCATGCTTGCAACCTCCCGCAGCTTCACACATGCTGTCCACCATGTTATCAACACTAGCCGGCTAGCAAAGCTTCAGACCCCCGCTTGGGGGCGCTGTACTCTCGATTTTGCACGCTTTTGAGTTATGCACCTTCTTTGTAAAGCTGTACGTTCTTTGATATAACATGTAGCTTTTATCATGGTATATCATGGTATAAATAACATGTAGCTTACATCATGGTATAAATAACATGTAGCTTACATCATGGTATAAATAACATATAGCATTTATCATGGTATAAATAACACATAGCATTTATCATGGTATAAATAACATGTAGCTTACATCATGGTATAAATAACATGTAGCATTTATCATGGTATAAATAACATGTAGCTTTTATCATGGTATAAATAACATGTAGCTTACATCATGGTATAAATAACATATAGCTTTTATCATGGTATATATAACATGTAGCTTTTATCATGGTATAAATAACATGTAGCTTACATCATGGTATAAATAACATGTAGCAGACCTGCCTACCCCACTCAGAGTAAAAGCGGGAGACATTATATAATAACAATGGGACATGACATTAGCGTTAAGCAGGACGTGTTTGCACACAATAAAAATGTAATAATATGTATTTCGTGACATGTCAAAAGCGTGAGTCTCCCGCCAAAAGCGGGAGAGTAGGCAGGTCTGATGTAGCTTACATCATGGTATAAATAACATGTAGCATTTATCATGGTATAAATAATGTGTAGCATTTATCATGGTATAAATAACATGTAGCATTTATTATGGTATAAATAACATATGGCATTTATCATGGTATAAATAACATGTAGCATTTATCATGGTATAAATAACATGTAGCATTTATCATGGTATAAATAACATGTAGCATTTATTATGGTATAAATAACATATGGCATTTATCATGGTATAAATAACATGTAGCATTTATCATGGTATAAATAACATGTAGCTTACATCATGGTATATAGCTTTTATCATGGTATAAATAACATGTAGCTTACATCATGGTATAAATAACATATAGCTTTTTCATGGTATAAATAACATGTATCTTTTTCATGGTATAAATAACATATAGCTTTTTCATGGTATAATAACATGTAGCTTTTTCATGGTATAAATAACATATAGCTTTTTCATGGTATAAATAACATGTAGCATTAATCATAGTATAAATAACATATAGCTTTTATTATGGTATTCATAACAAGTAGCTTTTATCATGGGATAAATAACATATAGCATTTATCGTAGATATCAACATTTTTTCTACTGTTTACTGTGCCTGCGTAAAGCAAACAATTTCAGCAATAATTATTAATTAACCCCCACGCTCTTCCACAAAGAATGAGGAAGAAAGCAAAGAGCGTATTATAGAAAGAGGGGGAACTTGGTTCAGAACCGCGAGACGGAAGATACGAGTTACGCTCCCTTGTCGACATGCTAATAATGGCTCGTGGCAGAAAGACAAAAGGCGACCGAGTAAAACAGGGAGGTGACTTTTGCACAGCCATCAATTGCCGTAATGCCAGATACAAGAAAAGTTGTGATGGCAAGTTCTTATTCAAGTTTCCAAGAGACAAAGAAAGGTAAATTGCAATCGAAAAACTTCTTTTTTGTGTGTTTATATAGGCCTAAACCAAGACCGCTGCAGTGTTGTTAAAACAATCGGGGAGAGGCTTCAGTGATTCATGTTTTATCTATTCTATGTGCTAAAAATAAATAAAAACTGTTTGCTTGCTGACAGTTTACGTTCAAAAGGTCGCTCACTGTTTACGCTGTTCTAGGTTGTTTGACTATTATATTTGTGCTTACATTTCAAAAGTAGATGTTGTCAGATTGGCAGTTTGGCTTCGTCAAACTGCTTATGTTAACAAGTTAAATTAGACTGTCTGTTTTCTCCTTGTGATCAAATACTGTGCAAGATAACCCCTTACCTAGGCACAAAAATGGTCCTTGATCTGTTGTAATCCCTTTTCGTTTGAGTGTAAACTGGAAAAAGAATGTAATGTAGAAACTCAGTCCTTGTTCTGATCTGTGAATTTCTGCGCATTAGATCTATATTGCGTGGAATGTTGTAGTCTAGGTTCTGATTGTTCTGTCTGATTAATTAATTATTTTCCATGAAGTGACTGATGTTATTAAGCCAGTGATGTGGGAGGTGAGAGGGTTGGGGGGGGGGGGGGGGGGTTAGGGGGACACCTGATATAAATTAAATTCACACTATTAGTGAAACATTTTTTTATTGTGCTTTATTGTGATTAATTGATTGAATGACAGCGCTCTCTCTTCCCCCAACCTCTCTCTCTCTCTCTCTCTCTCTCTCTCTCTCTCTCTCTCTCTCTCTCTCTCTCTCACGATTACGGATTTACACAGTTTAGGATAAATGAAACAGTCTGTCATGAATATTTTAATTTTAAAATATCTGTCGTTGATTAAAAAATAATAAATTCCAGGGCAGAAAACGAACCTATGACATAGACACATCATAAGCAGCATAAAAGCACCTAATAAATGTCAATAAGTAAACATAAACAAAAAAACAAAAAAAGACAGCAGTAGCGGAATGTTAATAATAATGATGGTTAAAAGTTTGGTTTTTGCAAACGTTGCCATAAAAATGTTCTTTTGCAATGGCATAGGCTCAATAAGTACCACGCATAGATCATTCATATAGCAGATGATGAAATATAGCCAGCCCGAGCAAAGGGAAATAATCCGTGAGAGCGTCTCGCATTTTTGTATAGGACATAATGGAAGTTCCCCCTCTTTCCATAATAAGCTCTTTGAAGAAAGCCAGAGAGGGAGACATATAGGATATATCCTGTAAGGATTTCAAGTTTATTGCAATAAATTGGGTTATGAATTTGAAAAAATTGCAAAAAAATTATTTATTGTCACATTAACTTCATATTTTAGGATATGTTTACAAAATGGTTATTCTATGTACCCAAAGAACCATTTTGACTTTAGTACTATTTTTACATGTTGGAATCTTGTAATTAATTCATAATTACAGGTATTTTATGGACTATGTTAATAAAACAACAACAAGACAGTGTGGATTGCATGTGAATGTGTGCACAGACAGTCAACACAGACAAGAAAACTCACTCTGGTTGTCTACACCAAGTCCTTGTGCTCTTTCAGCAATAAGCTCATCAATAAGGTTACCAAACTCACTATTACTGTCGGAGCTATCCCCTGCCATCATGGCCGAAAATTTCGCAAACTCAAACCTCAAACAAAATCGTTATAAAGTACACAAAACCACGTCAAACTTGCGAAAACGATAGTGGAAAACACACGGGAACCTTTCCAGAAGTTGACTAAACCTTCTCTCACACACTGGAGAGTTCCTATTTCCTGTGATTTCATGACTAAAAGGTGCACTAACGAGGCGCGCAGTACCGCGCTTTAGGACGCTAAGAGTTAAATTATTAACACTACAGGTGTTTTTTGCTGAAAACTTTAAATTATTTACACTATTTATTTGCTGAAAACTACTTATAAAACAAAGAAATGGAATAAATTGTCTTTTCTTTACTAATTACCATAAAGAGAGAGGAAGAGAACTTGGTTTGTACGCTAATTAAATCTCGCATTGCAGTGTTGGAATGTACTTGATATACATTTATTCTTATATTCTTATGTATTATCATTCTGATATAAATAAATATCTTAATTTGTATCAGTGTTCTTAAGTTATTTTTCATTTGACTTTGTGTTGTTTTGTAACACTATTTATTTGCTGAAAATACATGAGATAAAGCAAATAATTGGAATAAATTGTTGTCTTTTCTTCACTAATTACCAGATGCCTTATTGTAAACTTATTTATCTCATTTTTAAACTTAAAAAAAATAAAGTTGATGGTGTACCGTAACTTGAGTTACGTTGTCACATAATTCAAACCTTTCAAAATCATTATTTTACTTATTCAAGAAAACAAAAACTTATACAAAACATAGTTATTTAAAAAAAGTAATTATATAAAAAATTATTATTATAAATTAATACTTTTTTACAAAATATGTCACGCTGTAATGCAAGTTACACCTTCACATGTCTGCACTACTTGCTCCTGTATTTTAGAAACCGAAAGCAGTAGTGATTTACTTTTTTATATATTTGAAAAATATACACTTTAATGTTCATTTAAGGATATTTTCAACATATTTTATTAAGTTTTAAAATTTGGGTCAATTTTCCACTTATTGTCTCCAATAGCAAAGAATGACTCATATAAGAGAGAGACAGAGACAGAGACACTGAGACAAAGACTGCGAAAGACAGAGAGAGAGAAAGAGAAACTGAGATAGAAAGAAACTGAGACAAAGAGACAGACTGAGAGAGCGAGGGAGTGGGAGGGAGAGAGAGAAACAGAGAGAGAGAGAGAAAGATGAGAGAGGGAGAGAGAGAGGAAGGGAGAGAGAGAGGAAGGGAGAGAGAGGAAGGGAGAGGGAGAGGAAGGGAGAGAGATAGAGAGAGAGGCACAGACATAGACACAGGCACTTACTTGACATACTTTCAGCACCTTCCTTTTTCACCAAGAACAGGCCAAAGTAGAAGACTAGGTCATTGGGGATTTCAATCTGAGATGCCACGGCCTGCAATCAACAAGTTCAACACTGATCATGGCACAGTTCTATCATCAACTGTTGTCACTAGCAGACCACTACAGCAGTGACAACATCATTAGAAGTGTTATAAACTGCATCATGATGTCATCAATAGATACTGTACATCACAGTGCTGGCAGTTTGTGTCAATGAATGCTGTTTGATGTACTGCCCTTGGAGCTTCTTGCCATGAGGGATATACATGTAATTTAGAAAAAATATATTAACATAAGTTTATCCCCAAACATCCAGCATAATAAAATTCAGATTGTGGATTTTGAAACAGATTTGTCATCCAAGAGATTAAAGTCTGGCTGATTTGTTTGGAGACAAAGTAGTTTTGATAAAATTGGGTTTACGTAATATGTGCAGCAGTTCCAGCCCAGTTACCGGTAACTACAGAATAACAATGTAGTCACCTCTATGATGTCATCCGTCTGGTCCGTGGACATAACACTGACTGTAATCTTGTGACCGTTCATCAAGCACACATCTAAGGTCACTTTCTCTGGCGTTTCTTTGATGGAGTCCTGATGCAGGCAACAAAACCACAACATTGCTTGCAAGTCAGAAGGGTTTAAGATGAAATAACAAAACACACATCATGTTTAGAACATTTATGGATCTATCTATTATACACACACACACACAAACACACACACACTCGCATGCACACAAAAGACACAACCCCCCCCCCAATATTTTATTTTTCCATTGGAATGCTTGGTGAGGAAAGTGATAACAATGCTAATTACACTTAGTGGGGAGAATGATAACAAAGCTATTTACCCATGATGGTGATAGTGATAAAAATGCTATTTACCCTTGATGGTGATAGTGATAAGGCTATTTACCCTTGGTGGTGATAGTGATAACAATGCTATTTACCCTTGGTGGTGAGAATGATAACAATGCTAATTACCCTTGGTGGCCTAATGGTAGAGCTTTGGCTTGCAGATCTGAAGGTCCCGGGTTCGAGCCCAGGCCGGGGGATTGTGTTGTGTCCTTGGGAAAGACACTTTACTCACGTTTCCTACTCCTTCGGATGAGAGTATAAACCGAGGTCTAGTCTGTGTCGCATACATTCCATCGGACTTTAAAGATCCTGACGCTCATGTCCTAGACGGGTGAGTGCCGGTGACAAGAACACACCCAGCATGCACTTAGGTCCTTCTCCCCCATCCCTGGCTGCCCAGGATTGTGCTCAGTTGTACGGGCGTCAGACCATGCGCCCAAAAGCTGCGGGTGGGCGTCTCGGGCGGCTTGAGTTAGATCCTGTATCGGCCAGTGCCTTGAGCAGCTCTTGAGCTGGTAAAGCGCTATATAAGAACGATATAAGAACGATTAAACAAAATAAATGAGAATGATAACAAGGCTATTTATCCTTGGTGGTGAGAGTGATAACAATGCTAATTACCCTTGGTGGTGAGAGTGATAACAAGGCTATTTACCCTTCTTGGTGATAGTGATAACAATCCTAATTACATTTGGTGGTGAGGATGATAACAAGGCTATTTACACTTGGTGGTGAGAGTGATAACAAGGCTATTTACACTTGGTGGTGATAGTAATAACAATGCTAATTACCCTCAGTGGTGAGAATGATAACAAGGCTATTTACCCTTGGTGGTGATAGTGATAACAATGCTAATTACCCTTTGTGGTGAGTGTCAAAGATTCAAAGTTATAGATTTTGTATATATATTATATTGTATATATATTTGTATATATATTATATTTTGTATATATATTAGCTATAGCACTATACAGGCTCGCCAAATTGTCAAGATTCAAGGTTATATGTTTTGTATATATTTATATATATATATATATATATATATATATATATATATATATATATAAATATATATATATATATATATATATATATATATATATATATATATATATATATATATTTATTTATTTATTTGTATATATCCTGGCAAATTGTCAAAGATGGTGTTCTAAACATTCACGCGCACGCACTCATATAATCCCCAACGAAACTAAATTATAAAATGTTAGTTTGTATATTCATTCCCTCCACACACACACAAACACTGACAACAACGACTCCTCAGAAAACACAACAAGTATCACTTCAAAGGTCATAGTTCCGTATAATCAAAACGAAATGTTATCTGTATCTGACTACCACACACTGGTCAGGCGTCCATCGTCGAAACGAAACTGTTAGTCGGACAGAAGACCAATGGAAACGATGTCTTCACATTCCTGTAGAGCATGCCAACCAAAAGCAGCATACGTGGGTCAGAAAATCAATTAATAATGTTAGGCGCAAACAGATTCCTTCTTTCAATAGTTGCCAGTAACCTTTAGCACAAGTAAAAGGATGTTTAGTAGAACAGCTCAACCCGTCGCCACATAGTGCTTCCGCTCTCGGATGGCATCTGGCGCCGAACAACAACTTACATATATATTGCGTGCCGGGGTCACAGATCAAACCGTCCTCGCACAGTCCATCTGTCCTCTCGTAAAGCTGCCGTGCTTTGTAATAACACTTTTTGTTTCTAGGATTGCATGTGAGTTCGGGACGGCAGGTCCTGAGTCCGGGTGCTGAATGACTGTTTGGTGTCCAATGTACATAGATTGGTGGAGTTTGGGAAACCAGCGTCGCACACCTTGCCGATGTCAAAACACTTTTGTCCCTTCTGGCATGGTGAAGTAGAAATCCACCAACATTGTTTATCCTATTTTGCGAACTACAATAAAACAATTGACGGTAGGACAAACAGACACACGACTCAGTCACTGCCAACAACGAACTAAAACAACATATCAAAACTTTTGGTCATGCATGACGAAACTTAAAACCCTGACGTCAAAATTATACAAACTACAAGTACAGGCATTAGAAATAACAATTATAACTTCTTAATTTGAAATCGTCACTTTGTGACTGCTGTTCAAAGCGATACAAGTAACTGTCCAACTAAAAATCCGGTTTGTTGATTGATTGATTGATTGATTTATTGTTGCTTTAGGTCCAGCGGACTCCTCCGAGCCAAATCAGGACCGGACAACCCCCGATCCACATAAAAGATCTGCTGAAACAACCCTAGTGGGAAAATTGAACGCCCTCCAGCGGCCAGTCACTTTACAATAAAGACATCCCACGCGGGTGACGGCTGAGGGTTTACCTCAACTACGCGAACCCCCGGTTACAAAAACAAAATAGAATACAACCATCATTACAAATCATCAACGAAACATATACATATAAAATGCCTATATTGCTAAATACTAACATCATAGGAAGCCCTAGTGACCACCCAGCAGAAAGCGTCCAACACTCCCAAGCTGATCCAACAGACCTCATACACAAACAAGGAGTCTTGTCCAGGAAGAGTTTTCAAGAAAAAAGGTAGGTCATTGATCTAGCGAAGAAGAAGATAGTATAGCAGAGTGATAGGACAGAGCAGGAATGGGAAAGAGTATATGAGGAAGATAGCAACAGTGGGAATTTAAAGCACTAAATTTCCATAAAGTGGGGATACTATTTATACTGAAACCCCCGGCACTCCAACGGGGGTACTGTTGCCGCAGTGAATCTGTCATGCCTACAAAGGCAAGACAGGTTTTCAACTGGGGCTTTCACTGTTCCCTTTATAGGTTAGAACAATCTACAGTGGCAAGATTGCTCATGACCCCAAAAGGTATCCGGTTTGTTACATCACCCCATTCTCCGGGGAAAAAAATTATTTGTTTAGAATAATTTTTTTTTCAAAACATTCAATAAATAATAAGTTTTTCATTATTAAATGGAAACTAAATTCGTTATAACAATTATGATAACAAAATTGTCATACCTTTTTCGTGAAGAGTACAGCTTTAGACCAACAACAAAAGCTTATCCAGCATGAAAACAAACTGTCCTCTACAAACAGGAACAGTATAGGGCCCTCCACTAGTGCACCGGAATGCAGATAGATGGACAAGATACCCTTAAAATCAGCGCACACCACGTGCACTCAAACAATAAGCACTTTACAATCGTGTTGTCTAATTAAGCATCCCAGTAAATAACAGTACATTGTTAACCAGGCCAAATGCTCAATCAAAATACTGTCCTCTACAAACAGGAACAGTACAGGGCCCTCCACTAGTGCACCGGAATGCAGATAGATGGACAAGATACCATTAAAATCAGCGCAAACCACGTGCACTCAAACAATAAGCACTTCACAATCGTGCTGTCTAATTAAGCATCCCAGTAAATAACAGTACATTGTTAACCAGGCCAAATGCTCAATCAAAATACTGCACACAACAGGCAGTCAAATACCATGCTAGAAGCCAGATTGGACATTAAACCAAAAATGTCTCAATCCAAGTACCAAGGCCCACTTTCACTACTTCAGATTTAAACAATTTCATCTATAAATAAAAAATGCTGTTTTTTTTTTTTTAAATTCAAGAACAAAATTTCATTTAATACATTTCCTCTTACAGAAAACAGTTTTATACATATAAATGCAGAGGTTGAATACAATCATCATATGTCAATATCTATACCGTCAATCGTGACAACACATCTGCCTCAACATTGTGGGAACCAGAGATGGGAACGACTGTGAAGCTATATTCTTGTAGGGCAAGAGCCCATCGCATTAAGCGGCCATTCGTTGTTTTAGACCTTTTTAAATACGTCAACGGACGATGGTCTGTCTCAACAAAGAAATGTCTGCCGAAGAGATAACAGTGAAACTTGTCAATAGCCCACACAAGGCCCAAGCACTCACGCTCCACAGTTGAGTACCGCATCTCTCTTTTCAACAACTTCCTACTGGCAAACAAAACTGGGTGGAATGCACCATTTGAATTCATCATATCTATGAGTCAACAAAACATATAGTTTACAATCAGAAGAAGGTTCAGATTAACTTTTACAAATTAATACTAAAACGCAGGCTCGCCAAATTGTCAAGATTCAAAGTTATATGTTTTGTATATATTTATATATATATATTTATTTGTATATATCCTGGCAAATTGTCAAAGATGGTGTTCTAAACATTCACGCGCACGCACTCATATAATCCCCAACAAAACTAAATTATAAAATGTTAGTTTGTATATTCATTCCCTCCACACATACACAAACACTGACAACAACGACTCCTCAGAAAACACAACAAGTATCACTTCAAAGGTCATAGTTCCGTATAATCAAAACGAAATGTTATCTGTATCTGACTACCACACACTGGTCAGGCGTCCATCGTCGAAACGAAACTGTTAGTCGGACAGAAGACCAATGGAAACGATGTCTTCACATTCCTGTAGAGCATGCCAACCAAAAGCAGCATACGTGGGTCAGAAAATCAATTAATAATGTTAGGCGCAAACAGATTCCTTCTTTCAATAGTTGCCAGTAACCTTTAGCACAAGTAAAAGGATGTTTAGTAGAACAGCTCAACCCGTCTCCACATAGTGCTTCCGCTCTCGGATGGCATCTGGCGCCGAACAACAACTTACATATATATTGCGTGCCGGGGTCACAGATCAAACCGTCCTCGCACAGTCCATCTGTCCTCTCGTAAAGCTTCCGTGCTTTGTAATAACACTTTTTGTTTCTAGGATTGCATGTGAGTTCGGGATGGCAGGTCCTGAGTCCGGGTGCTGAACGACTGTTTGGTGTCCAATGTACATAGATTGGTGGAGTTTGGGAAACCAGCGTCGCACACCCTGCCGATGTCAAAACACTTTTGTCCCTTCTGGCATGGTGAAGTAGAAATCCACCAACATTGTTTATCCTATTTTGCGAACTACAATAAAACAATTGACGGTAGGACAAACAGACACACGACTCAGTCACTGCCAACAACGAACTAAAACAACATATCAAAACTTTTGGTCATGCATGACGAAACTTAAAACCCTGACGTCAAAATTATACAAACTACAAGTACAGGCATTAGAAATAACAATTATAACTTCTTAATTTGAAATCGTCACTTTGTGACTGCTGTTCAAAGCGATACAAGTAACTGTCCAACTAAAAATCCGGTTTGTTACAGTGAGTGGTGAGAGTGATAACAATGCTAATTACCCTTGGTGGGAATAGTGATAACAATGCTAATTACTATTGGTGGGGAGAGTGATAACAATGCTATATACTATTGGTGGAGATAGGGATAACAATGCTAATTATACTTGGTGGGGAGAAAGTTAACAATGCTAATTACACTTGGTGGGGAGAGTGATAACTGCTAATTATCCTTGGTGGAGAGAGTGATAACAATGCTAATTACACTTGGTGGGGTAGTGATAACAATGCTAATTACCCTTGGTAGAGAGAGTGGTAACAATGCTAATTACCCTCGGTGGGGAGAGTGATAACTGCTAATTATCCTTGGTGGAGTGATAACTGCTAATTACACTTGGTGGTAAGAGTGATAACTGCTAATTACACTTGGTGGGGAGAGTAATAACTGCTAATTACATTTGGTGGGGAGAGAGATAACAATGCTATTTACACTTGGTGGTGATAGTGATAACAAAGCTATTTACCCTTGGTGGTGAGAGAGATAACAATGCTATTTACAATTGGTGAGAGAGATAATGCTAATTACACTTGGTGGTGAGAGTGATAATAAAGCTAATTACCCTTGGTGGAGTGATAACTGCTAATTACACTTGGTGGTAAGAGTGATAACTGCTAATTACACTTGGTGGGGAGAGTAATAACTGCTAATTACATTTGGTGGGGAGAGAGATAACAATGCTATTTACACTTGGTGGTGATAATGATAACAAAGCTATTTACCCTTGGTGGTGAGAGAGATAACAATGCTATTTACAATTGGTGAGAGAGATAATGCTAATTACACTTGGTGGTGAGAGTGATAATAAAGCTAATTACCCTTGGTGGTTATGCTATTTACACTTGGTGAGAGAGAGATAACAATGCTATTTACACTTGGTGGGGAGAGAGATAACTGCTAATTATCCTTGGTGGGGAGAGTGATAACAAAACTAAGTACACTTGGTGGGGAGAATGATAACTGCTAATTACCCTTGGTGGGGAGAGTGATAACTGCTAATTATCCTTGGTGGTAAGAGAGATAGCTATTTATACTTGGTGGGGAGAGAGATAACTGCTAATTACCCTTGTTGGGGAGAGAGATAACTGCTAATTACCCTTGTTGGGGAGAGTGATAACTGCTAATTATCCTTGGTGGGGAGAGTGATAATGGTAATTTATTTATATGCATACCAGGACTGACATATTTTGTGAATATTTTTATTGGTTTTGACAGAGGACACCCATGTTCATGACAGTTCATATTCAATTTATGATACCATCCTAATTTATTATTATTTTGAATAAAATGTTTATTACCTCATAAATGAATTTTGAGTTCCGGGATAGGACATGATAGGAAAGGAATTATGAGTAGTTAATATAATGACTATGAATGTGCTACCCAGACACAAAGCCAACAGCGCAAGTGCCACTTAACTTTTAAGACAGCAACAAATCAATGAACAGACTGATTACCTGTTGAGCAGAGTGTAGGAATGTGTTGAAAATGTTGCTAGAGCCCATGGTTGGATCTTGGCTTACTGCAAACACAAATAACAAAACTATACCCAACCAGCATATTTTCTCATGCACTCACATAACCTTAACATAACATTCATTCATTTCTTAAGTTTTCTCATGCACTCACATAACCTTAACATTAATTCATTTCTTAAGTTTTCTCATGCACTCACATAACCTTAACATTAATTCATTTCTTAAGTTTTCTCATGCACTCACATAACCTTAACATTCATTCATTTCTTAAGTTTTCTCATGCACTCACATAACCTTAACATTCATTCATTTCTTAAGTTTTCTCATGCACTCACATAACCTTAACATTCATTCATTTTTAAAGTTTTCTCATGCACTCAGATAACCGTAACATTCATTCATTTTTTAAGTTTTCTCATGCACTCAGATAATCGTAACATTCATTCAGTTTTTAAGTTTCTTAAAAGCTCTTTTGAAGGATTTTTAGCATAGAATCTTCATCAATTTCATATTGTTCAGTGCAGTGATTATAAATATAAATATCTGGTTCATAAAGCATGCATTCGAAAAATATTTTCCAATGTTCATCTTCTAACATTGTCATGTGTGGGGTAGCAAAATATTCCATCAAAATACTTTCCAAGCTCCTTAATGTGTCCGTCACTTTTATTGTTATGTATTTTCTTACATAGGAAGCTTTAATGGCTCAGTATCATCATGGCAGGGCGAAGTACCACTGAACAGATTTTCAACCTCAGAATAATCTGTGAGAAATACCTACAGCACCAACAACATCTATATCATGTGTTCATAGACTTCAAGAAGGCATTTGACCGAGTCTGGCATGCAGCTCTATGGGCAACCATGAAAGTGTACAACATCAGCCCTAAAATTATAGAAGTCATCAAAAGCCTGTATGACAAGGCTACCAGTGCAGTCCTCCATAACAGCGTCATCGGGAACTGGTTCAGAACAACAATCGGTGTGCGTCAAGGATGCCTACTCTCTCCAACACTCTTCAACATCTTCCTAGAGCGCATCATGTCAGATGCTCTTGCAGATCACGAAGGCACAGTCAGTATAGGGGGCAGAGCAATCTCCAATCTTCGTTTTGCGGATGATATTGATGGATTGGCTGGAGAGGAACAAGAACTTGAACAGCTTGTACAGAGGCTTGACACCACCTCCAGAGCTTATGGAATGGAAATAAGTGCGGAGAAGACCAAAATGATGACCAACAACACCAATGGCATCAACACGGACATCAAAGTACAAGGCCAATCCCTCAACACAGTGCACAGCTTCAAATATTTAGGAGCCATTGTGTCAGACAATGGGTCTCGACAGGAAGTCCTCTCCAGGATCGCACAAACAACTGCTGCCCTGACAAGGTTGAAGCCCATTTGGAAAGACAGAACCATCAGTCTACATTCCAAAGTAAGACTGCTGCGCTCTCTGGTCATCTCCATCTTCCTATATGCTTGCGAAGCATGGACCCTCACAGCAGATCTCCAACGAAGAATACAAAGCATGGAGATGAGGTGCTACAGAAGACTTCTGTGCATTTCCTATACCCAACACATCACCAACGTTGAAGTCCGACAGACCATCACACAAGCCATTGGACAACACGATGACCTGCTCACAGTGGTGAAGAAACGGAAACTCCGATGGTATGGCCACGTCACCAGATCATCAGGCCTTGCAAAGACCATTCTGCAAGGCACAGTGCAAGGAGGTAGAAGAAGGGGGAGACCGAAAAAGAGGTGGGAGGACAACATTCGAGAATGGACTGGTTTGACACTGAGCGAAGCCATGAGGGCTGCTGAGGACAGAGAAAGATGGAGTATGCTGGTTAAGCGATCATCTGTGGTGCCCCTACGACCTTCGGGTTATGGGACAGGATAGGATAGGATAGGATTATTCTTATTATTATAATGATGATGATGATGATGATGATGATTATTATTATTATTATTATGATCTAGGATGGATCTAAGGCATGGAAGAATGGGTGAGTGTTGTAGTTGTGTATACATATACTGTGGAATAATTATCTGTGTGTTAAATGTGTACGCATGGGTTTGTGGCTGGTTATCTGTTTATGCATGTGTGTTAGTGTTTATAGATTGGTATTTTGGTATGGAAGTTGTTTTTGATAGTATATCAAATGTATCAATATTGTATGTCCATGTTTGTAATAATTTTGATGTTGTTATCCCCTTCCTTATTGCACTGCTAAACAAATATCCATGCCTTGTGTTTTGGACAATAAAGAATCTTGAATCTTGAATCTTGAGAAACTATCTGTAATTCCTCTTTTACTAAGTTTGTTTGCGGTGTTTTGTGATCAATTTGTCTTAAATAATAGACTGGTGGATTGGTAGACACAACTCAGTCAACTTCATAAATACTTGGTGACCGCACAGGATCTGTTGCTCCTTTTTTTTTACGTCATTGGCAATCCCACCCCCCTGTACTCGCCCCCGGCTGATATAAATATCTCACTTTTGCATTAACTTAAGCAAACTTAAATCGGGGCGACCTTCACCTAGCTTAGGAGTATTGATCTGTTTAATAGCTTCAACCGGTTTCAATATAGTTTGAGTGTCAGAATTAATTTCTCTCAAAATGCGAGGTAGTCTAGTTACCCATTCTGTGTTAGTGGTATCAGTAAACAACTCCTTAGAATACTGATAAGTATAAACAGTCTCTCTGCTAGTTGGCAATTGAAGTTTTCTACGAGACCTTGAGATCAATGTAACCCAGGAATTCCTCTTCATATTGTGACATTATGTTTTAATAACAATTGATTCACCGCACCCTTGAATTCTGATCCATCGTCACATTGAATTAGTCTGGAAAATCTAAGAGGGCCTCTAGAATAAAATGCATTTAATGCAAGAGAAACCTCTAATGCACTTTGGGTTGTTAGAGGTTCAGCATCTTTGTACCTCCAAGCAAGATCAATAACAGTTAGGGCAGACTTCAATTTTTTCAAAGGTATTTTGCCAAACCGCTTATTTAGTTAACCACTGTTTGTTACACTCAAATCGATGTTGGTGTTTTCCTTTATCAGTATCCGATTCAGCCCCAATGCTGAATTCCTGATAAGGTGTAACTCAGATTCGTTTATCCACGCAACCCGTCCAAACAGCATACAAGTCACAAAGTCGACGTATGAAGTTTTCCACTTTTATTCAGCACACACCAACAACTGCATACAATTCTCAACTCAACTCAACAACTTTCACAGCAACTCTCCTTACAACACACAAAGCATCGAATATATAATTTTTTCTATCCTTCGAGATGACGACAGTTTGTTCTAGAAATGACGCATTACAACTAACCAATCAGAATTAAAGATCGTCATCACTGACTTACGTCATTCATCTCTCCACACATACCCCGAACCTTCTCTTACTTCGACAATCATCCCGAAACTTCGATCGATAGTAAACAAGGAGATCCAGAGTATTCTCTAACAATATCGACCAACGAAAATTATCCACAAAGCCTCTCCTAACAACAATGCAAACTCAAATCAAAGGTAAATAAACTCCATTATTGAATACTTTGCAAAACGAAACGATTAGATCTATCGTGCGCGCTTCCGACATACTTTCGTACGCGTTTCAACGTAACATAACCCCCCACTCAAGAAGAAATTTACCCAATTTCTTTCAACAACTTTGAAACGTAATGCACAAACAATATACAGAATTAAAACTTACTTCAGACTGTCTCATTTACTGTCAATGTTCTCAGTTTATATACACAGAGTCCATGTTTTTCATCCGCAAGTCTTTCTGGATACTGTCAATGTTCACAGTTCATTCACACAAGGTCAATGTTTCTCATCTGCAAGTCTGTTTAGATATTGCCAATGTTCTCCACACAGTCAATGTTCTTTCAACCGCAAGGAAACGACGCCCTCGTCAGTTGCGGTCGTCATCGGCCCAGGGTCAAAGACAGTGATCTCGTGGGCTTTCCTGGAGTCAGTGCATCCTCCGTTGTCTTCCTCTTCCGCCGGATGTCCGACGCAGTCGACGTTGTCAGCTCCCAGGATGCATTTGCTGGGTCTCACGGTCAGGTTGGCTTCTGCGGGACGGTGGAACGGCTCCCTCAAGGTCTGCAGATGCTCCTTCCAGGTCTGGGTGTGGACTTCATGTTCGACTAAAGTCGTAGAGCCTGGGACATCATTGAAGTTATGGGGAAACTCGCCCATAAGGTCCTTGAGCTCCAACTTTTGACCTTCCGTCAAGCCTGGTCCTAGCTTAACATCATTGATGCCTTCTTTGCTGTGGAAGTCTCCCAGTTCCAACAGTTCCTCACTGTCAAAGCTGTTGTCGATCTCAGCTGCTGTTGCTGCATGCACAGTCTCTGATGGCCTTTCCACGTACAGCTTAAGGAGGTTGGCGTGGTATATCTTGGAATGCTGGCCGACCTTCACCTTGTAGTCGTTGATCCCCACCACAGTCTCTACTTCGTACGGGCCTTTCCACTGCATCAGCAACTTATTGTGATCAGTAGGTAGCAGCACCAGCACTTTGTTGCCAGGTTTAAACTTCCTGTTCACAGCCCTACGGTCATAGTAGTACTTTCCACAGTCCTGGGACTTCTTCAGGTTTTCTCTGGCTATCTCGAGAGTCTGCTCCAGCTTCTCCCGTAGCTCAAACACGTACTGGTAGCTGTTCTTCACCTCTGGGGTGTCTACTTCTTTCGTCCACAGTTCTTTTAGGATGTGCATCGGCCCTCGGATGGTTCTTCCGTATAGCAGCTCGAACGGAGAAAAGCCGGTGGACTCCTGCGGCACTTCTCTGTAGGCGAACAGTAAGGCGTTGATGTAACGATGCCATTGTCTGGGCTGCTCGCTGCACAGTTTCTTCAGGGTGGACTTCAACGTAGCATTGAACTTTTCGACAAGCCCGTTGCACATCGGATGGTAGGGTGTCGTAGTCAAATGCCGGATGCTCAGCAGTCTGTTGACCTCCTTCATGCAGTCAGAGACGAACTGCGTCCCGAGGTCTGTAAGAATTTCTTCAGGCACTCCAAGTCTACTGAACATGTCCACTAGTGCCTCTGCTACAGTTTCAGTGTCAATCTTCTTCAGTGGCACTGCTTCTGGGTACCGAGTCGCATAGTCCACTAAAGTCAGTACCCATCGATGACCTTCTTCACTCGGAGGTCTTATTTCGCCGATTAAGTCTAAGGCCACCCTCTTGAAAGGTCGGTCGATCAGAGGCATCCTCTGCATAGGCACTTTCGGGACCCTTCCTCGAGGAATGGTCTTCTGGCAAATGTCACATGATCGGCAGAAACGGCTGACGTCCGCATGAAGCCCTGGCCAGTAGAACACCGCCTGGATTCTATCCGACGTCTTCTTGATACCCAGGTGACCTCCCATGATTGAGTCATGTGCTACTTCCATCACTTGGCGCCTTAGGGGTAACGGTACCAAAACTTGACGTAGTGGTTTACCTCCGTTGACCCTCGGGTGCTGGAAGATTCGATACAGGATCTTGGCCTTCACCTCAAAATAGACCGTACCACTGCCTTTGGTCACGTGGTCTTGGCGGTTCCTGTACTTGTTTAAAGTGCTATCAGCTTCCTGGAGCTGGATCAGCTTATCTCTGTCCACGATGGCAGCTTTGGAGTTGTCGGCGACCCTCAGTGGCGTAGACATCTTGTCTCTCTTGGCCTGGGCCCTGGTAGTAACAGCACTGACGATCTCTGGTCAGCAGGGCTGAGCCGGAGTAACCACATTGTCCCGTAGCAGCTCTGTAAGGTCTCCATCGGGAAACGGCAATGGATCCTCCTCCACAACTTCGACGCGTTGGGTTGAGGCAGGACTCCACTCTGGATCGGGGTTGTCGGGTTGTCTCGCGCCGTCGATATTCCTGATCATCAAATCATACAGCGGCTTCTTCAGGCAAACCGCTTCGACTTCGCCTATGTAGAGAGGGGTGTTGACATGAATTTTCGCAACTGGCGCTTTCAAACATTTGCTGTCGGCCATAAGTGTCCATTTTCCATTACATATTCTGAACGATCTTCTTCTCTCAACTGACTCAGGCAACATCTCCCTTCTTACCCTACTCGATCTCTCTGCCGCCTTCGACACTATTGACCATTCTATCCTCCTCCACCGCCTTCAACACTCCTTTGGCATCACTGACTCCGCTCACTCCTGGTTTCTTTCCTACCTCTCCGACAGACGGCAGTCCGTTATCATCGATGGCATATCCTCTGACCCAGTTAGGCTCTCCTGCGGAGTTCCTCAGGGATCTGTCCTGGATCCGGTCCTTTTTACACTCTACACCTCCCCTCTGACCAACATCATCCAGTCTCATCACATAAACCACCACTTCTATGCTGACGACTCACAACTACAAGACAAAGACAAACCTGACAACATTCAGGCACTCCTGACTCGCACGGCCGACTGCTGTGAAGACGTGAAGGACTGGATGACAGCAAACAAACTTAAACTGAACGACGACAAAACGGAAGCCATGCTGGTAGGCACACGCCAGAAACTCCCTCAGCTCCCCTCCTCTCTCCATCTTCAGCTTGACGGTACCTCTATCCCTCTCTCCGACTCTGCCAAGAACCTTGGCGTTATCCTTGACTCTTCTCTCTCAATGACTAGCTTTGTCTCTGCAACCGCCCGGGGCCTGCTACTTCCACCTCCGTCGAATCAGTCAGATCAGAAAATACCTCACCACTGAAGCTGCCACCAAACTTGCTGTCTCCCTCATCCTGTCTCGCATCGACTATTGCAACTCCCTTCTTTCCGGCCTTCCCCGCTCCACCACTCTCCCTCTCCAACGCGTTCAAAACAATACTGCCCGCCTCGTCCTCAGAAAGAAGAAATCTGACCACGTCACTCCCTTGCTCAAAGCCCTACACTGGCTTCCCATCTCCCAACGCATTCAATACAAGACCTTGTCTCTCTGCTACAAGTCCCTCAACAACTCCGCTCCTCTCTATCTCTCTGACTTACTTCACCCATACATTCCCTCTCGCTCTCTTCGCTCTGCCTCCGACCCTCTCCGCCTCCGCATTCCTCGCTCCAAACTCAGCACGTTCGGGTCCCGCTCCTTCTCTGTCTACGGCCCATCCATCTGGAATACTCTTCCACTCTCTCTCCGTCAGAAACCCTCTCCCACCTCCTTCCAGTCTGCCCTCAAAACTTACCTTTTCAAGCAGTTCTAACACTATGACCTCACTACGCACCCCATCGCCAGCTGTCTCTTACATATAGTGTCTGGTCTGTTTGTGGTATGAGTATATTTGAGTGAATGTATTTTTTGCGTAATTGTTACATGTGTCATTGTCTAAAGCGTGCACATGCGTGCGTGAGTTGTGAGTGCGCGCTTAGAGTTATAATTATTATAAGATAAGCGCATTATAAATACAGTAATTATTATTATTATTATTATTATTTTGAATCGCCAGTAAACTGTCCTTTAGCGATTAGGTCTTCTCTGACGATGACCCCACTACAGCCAGAGTCTCTTAAGACAGTCACTTCATGATTTCCGACGCGTCCCTTTGAAACAGGCATGTTCTGGACGGTCACAGCTGCGCTGGCGACGACGGGGATGGATTTTCCGTTGGCAAGGAGAAGTTGGCCATCGGTCATGCACTCTTGCACGTCCGCAGGGGTAGCTGTGCGCTCGGTCTCACTCGGAAGAATGACGCTCCCGCCGCACACCTGATGGTCAGATCTACTGGTTTGCCGTTGATTGGAGAACCGCCTCTGCCGGTTGCCCGCCGCTGCGTTGTCCGTACTGCTCCGCTGTCCGCTACTTTTGTTTTGAGGACAATTAGCCGCCCTGTGGTCTGTAGCGTTGCAGGTGAAACAGCCTCTTGAATGCCCTTCCCTGGGAGGAGGCGTGGAGTCCGTCTGTCTCTGGCTCGTCTGACTCCCTTGGATCTGGTTCCCATGGTTTGCAGTCTTCTGAAAATGTTTCGTCGCGCTGGGTGGCCCCAGGGTTTTCCCATGAGCGATAAGATATCTTTCAGCAGCCTCAGTCACTTCTTTAAGCGTCTGCAGCTTTTGTTCTTCTAAGTAGGTCGCTAGGTCCTTGTGACAGGCATTGAGAAATTGTTCCTTCATGATCAGGTCATGGAGACTGTCGTAAGACTTCCTTTCGCCTGATAACTCCACCCACTTGTGTAGATATGACGACAGGCGCTCCACAAACTGCTTTGGCGTCTCATCTGACTTAGGCCGGCATTCACGGAAGCGTTTACGGTAGCCCTTCTCTGTAAAGTTGTAGCACTGCAACAGGGCCTCTTTCAAGACGTCGTAGTTTTTGGCGTCATCGTTCGACAGTCTGGTGTAAACTTCGAGAGCTTGCCCCGTCAGAAGTGCACTCAGTCGAATTGCCCAGTCTTGAGGTTGCCAGTTAGAGCTTTCAGCGAACCTTTCGAATCTCGCCAGATAACTGTCAATCTGCTCCTTCCCGTCGACGAAAGCTGGCAATTTTGGAGCCGTATGGTCGTTGGTGACTTGTGGCGCATGCTGATTGTTTTGGATACGCGCCAACTCTAGCTGGTACTGACGCTCGCCTTCAAGACGCTTCAGTTCGAACTCTCTTTCTTCTCGGCGTCGCTGCTCCTCTATTTCTCTTTCTTCACGACGTCGTTGCTCTTCTTTTTCTTGCCGCTGCTGTTCAATTTCTAGACGCTTCTGTTCTAGTTCTAGTTCTTTTTCTAGACGCTTCTCTTCCAATTCTCTTTCTTCGCGGCGACGCTGCTCTTCTAATTCTCGTTCTTGTATTCTCTCCTGGGATTTGACGTACTCCGTCAGCTGTTTGCCCTTTAGATTCAGTTGAATCCCTTTCTGCCAGAAGTCAGCCATCTTGATGCTTCCGGAAAGTTCTGGAAAGTTCTTTTTCTAGAAAGTTCTATTCTGGAAAGTTCTTGACTGTGCTGTACCTTTCTAGACTGTTCTAGAACAGCACGCTTTCTGCACTAGTCACTAGTCGCCTTCACTGATGCAGGCCCCGCTGTCCTCGTCGTATGCGACGCTGCACCACGCTGGTGTTGATGTACACGCTCCTGTGCTGAAGTAGACGCGACGTCCGCTCGCCGCTCTCTGTAACACTGGCGATGTAGCTCCGAGACTGTCCCTGGACGTAGTCCTGCGGCAGCCACGTAGTCCCGATCTGTTGTTCGCTCACGAAGCAACTCTTCAGCGACTACACGCCCTTGCAGTCAACCCGAACCTATCGGTGATGTAGTCCCAGTATGTTGGCCCCTCTCAACGCAACTCGTTGGTGGCTACCCTCGATGACTGCCTCTCGTAATGTTGACTCGCTTGTTGTAGCAGTTGAACCCTTGGCTATGGCGTGAATCGCGGCTTGACCCCCAAAATGTTACACTCAAATCGATGTTGGTGTTTTCCTTTATCAGTATCCGATTCAGCCCCAATGCTGAATTCCTGATAAGGTGTAACTCAGATTCGTTTATCCACGCAACCCGTCCAAACAGCATACAAGTCACAAAGTCGACGTATGAAGTTTTCCACTTTTATTCAGCACACACCAACAACTGCATACAATTCTCAACTCAACTCAACAACTTTCACAGCAACTCTCTTTACAACACACAAAGCATCGAATATATAATTTTTTCTATCCTTCGAGATGACGACAGTTTGTTCTAGAAATGACGCATTACAACTAACCAATCAGAATTAAAGATCGTCATCACTGACTTACGTCATTCATCTCTCCACACATACCCCGAACCTTCTCTTACTTCGACAATCATCCCGAAACTTCGATCGATAGTAAACAAGGAGATCCAGAGTATTCTCTAACAATATCGACTAACGAAAATTATCCACGTTATACAAAGCCTCTCCTAACAACAATGCAAACTCAAATCAAAGGTAAATAAACTCCATTATTGAATACTTTGCAAAACGAAACGATTAGATCTATCGTGCGCGCTTCCGACATACTTTCGTACGCGTTTCAACGTAACACTGTTTAACAGTCTTTTCTGGCAGTCTTGTTTTTTCTTTTAGTTTATCGACGGCCGTTTTTCTTTTCCAATACCCTGATTCAGAATATACTTTAGACAAGCATGAAGCAGTCATTTTTATTTAGCAAAATTTTTTTAACAAGATAATAAAGTACTACCGTCCCAAATACATTTAAGACTAATTCTCCAGTCTGTCATTGTAGTAATTAGATAACACTGGTTGCAATGTTTTATCAACATGTCATTCTTCTTTCGTTCTTTTATTAATGAAATCAAGATGCAATAGTCTGTTTTTCTCATATTTAGCTTCATCTTGTGATAATTTTTCCATTGCAAAGTTATGATGTTTAGATTTTTCTTTATTGTCTAGTTTTGAAACAAATAACTTTAGCCTGAAAAGGCTAATGCATTGACAGCAGTTGTGCCAAGAACCATAGCAGGGCCAGCCATATTTTAATTAGTTTTTAAATTTGTTTGTTCCTATTAAAAGTGAATTACGAGAAGTTGCTTACCAAAAGAACCATTAATGTTACAGCCACCAGTGTTGACGGTTATGCAGGGAAAAGAGAGAGGTGATGAGTTGATTGCTTCAGGAAAATCATAATTATATTTATGTGTTGACTTAACACCTCAACAAGCACAATGACTAAAACCTGAAGAAATCATTACTTTACATGATAGATTACGACAAAGTGCTCGGTGCACAAATGGTCAAAAGTTTGGAGAGGTCTACATGTATTATAAAATTATATATAAAAGCTGTTTCAGTGTTACTTGTTATAGATTCTGAAGAAGATTTATTTCATAATTTGAATCCAGATCCTGTTATTAATAATTGTCTTAGCGAAGTGACAAGGACTCTGTATTATAAGTTTGGAGGTTTGTTGGCACCATTTTCAGCTGGGCTAATTACTTTTCAATTTCTCTGCCATTAAAAATGGACTCTTCCAATCTGGAGATGATTCAGAACACAGAGACACAGAAGACTGTGCTACAGGAGATGATTCAGAACACAGAGACACAGAAGACTGTGCTACAGGAGATGATTCAGAACCCAGTCAATCATCGCTTCTCCTCCTGCTTGAAGCAGTTCCGCGGGTATGTTGTCCACTCCCACTGACTTCCCCTTCTTCAGTGATTGCACTGCTGCCTCAACTTCTTCTCGGTTAAGGTTACCTGAGTTAGTTATTCATTGCTTACAGGGTCCAGTGGACTGCAAAGAGCCGAATCAGGACCACAAAATCAAGACCGCAACTTGGCTGAAAGAGGCCTCACCCATGATCTGCATAAAAGATTTGCTGAAACAACCCTAGTGGTAACACTCCACCAGCCGGTCACTGTACAATAAAAACATCCCATGCAGGGGACACTGAGGCTATACTCTAATTTATCAAACCCCCATTTACAAAAACAAAATAAAGTACAAACATCATTATAAAATATCAACAAAAAACATATATATTTAAAATGCCTACATTGCTAAATTTATAATAATTATTAATATCATAGGAAGCCATAGTGACCATTTGGCACAAAGCGTCCAATATGCCCAAGCTGATCCAACAGACCTCACACACAAATGAGGAGTTTTGTCCCGGAAGAGTTCTCAAGAAAAAGGGTAGGTGACTGCTCCTGCGAAGAAGAAGATAGTATAGTACTATAGTAGATTAATAGAAAAGAGTAGGAATGAGAAGGAACAAAGGAGAAAAATAGCGACAGTGGGATTTTAAAGCACTAAATTTCCACAAATTGGGGATACTATTTATACAGAGACCCTCGGCATCTCAGGTTACCAAATATGTTGGTGTTTCTGAATGAATAATATTTAGGAAATCCCAGATTATAAATAGTTTAAAGTGAGTATGTATCCACGAATACAGTGGATATTGGCTGTGGCCAACAGCCTGTAGAGGATTGGGCCCTGCCATGTCTTTCCTGCCCAAGGCACACTGCATGATGAATAAAACCATTTACTCCATACCGGATCGGTTGTCCTCTGGGTCACCAAGGACCACGCCTTCCGTTGGCCACCAGGACGGAGGTGGTAAGTGTGCTACTGATGGACAACTTAGCAAGATCCGCACCAGAAACAACATCGTCATAGGAACCTGGAATGTCAGGACCCTAAATGCGGAGGGAAAATTAGAAGAACTGACCCACAAGATGGACCTTTATCGATGGGACGTTTTAGGAATCAGTGAACTGAACTGGAAAGGCACAGGTGAAACAACGACCAACAAAGGCCACAAGCTTTATTTCAGCGGTAGAGATGAAAGGCACGAACACGGTGTTGGATTCTTGGTCCATAAGAACATTCTAGCCACTGTCATGGGTTGCCACCCAGTCTCCAGTAGGTTCATTACCATCGGTCTGAGAGCAGCCCCTTTCAACATCACCATCATCCAGGCCTATGCCCCAACATCAGACTCGGTCCTGATTTGGCTCGGAAGAGTCCGCTGGACCTAAAGCAATAATCAATCAATCAATCAAACATCAGACTATGACGACAGCGAAGTGGAGGATTTCTATGAAAATCTACAGGCTGTCCTTGACCAAGTGCCGAAGAAGGACATAGTCATAGTGGAAGGTGACTGGAATGCCAAGGTTGATACATGTGGACCCCATTGCAACAACGAGACAAATAACAGGCGTCTGAGACTCTTGGAGTTTGCCAGATACAACAATATGATACTGGCAAACATGCTTGGTCTCCACAAAAAATCCAGAGAATGGACATGGCACAGTTCCGGCGGGAAGCATCAAAACCAGATCGACTACATCATGGTCAAGAAACGCTTCAGATTAAGCATCAACACTGGCAGGACACACACCCTTTTCCAGGAGCAGACATCGGAAGTGACCACGATCTCGTGATGATGTCTTTCCGGCTCCACTTGAAGGGAGTAAACACAGCAAAGTGCACTAGACTGAAGTTTGACCTGGACAAACTGCAAAACCCGGATGTGGCAGAAATATTTCGGGCCACAATTGGAGGGAAATTTGCACCACTGCTCATTTTGGGAGCTGGTGAAGTAGATGACAACACCAGGACCACCACCTTCAACTCAGCTGTGACAGATGCCGCCACGGAGATCCTTGGAAAGCACCGGCCAAAGAAGAAGCTGTGGATCACACCTGAACTTTTGGACCTGTGTGATAAACGAAGAGAGATGAAAAAGAAAAAGAACACCTCACAGGGAGCTGATGCCTACAAAAAAATCAACAATGACATCTGAAAAGGCATGCGCTCAGCAAAGGAGAACTGGATATAAGATCAATGCCAGAAAATATAACAAGAACACCAGCAAGAAGGCCTACCAGACTGTGTAGCAGCTGACAAGAAGTAGACAGATGGACAGAATACTGCTCTGACCTTTACAACCACACACCACATGGAGACCCATCAGTTCTAGCATGTCCTGAGAACAGAGAAGAAGAAGAAATCATCCCAATTCTCCTAGAAGAAGTTGAAGCAGCAGTGCAATCGCTGAAGAAGGGGAAGTCAGCAGGAGTGGACAACTTACCCGCACAACTGCTTCAAGCAGGAGGAGAAGCGATGATTGACGCACTCGCCATTATCTCTAACAAGATCTGGCAGAGTGGGGAGTGGCCTACACCATGGACCCAGTAGCTTGTCATCACTCTTCCCCAAAAAAGGAAAAAAAGGAATGTGAAAATTACCACACCATCAGCCTCATCAGCCATCCCAGCAAGGTCCTCCTGAAAATAATACTCAACCGGTTGAAACTCCAACCTGAACAAATCATATCTGAAGAACAAACATGA
Source organism: Oncomelania hupensis (assembly GCA_036898135.1). NCBI lineage: Eukaryota > Metazoa > Mollusca > Gastropoda > Littorinimorpha > Pomatiopsidae > Oncomelania > Oncomelania hupensis. The sequence goes on from CM072526.1 coordinate 55,883,794, forward strand.
TTCAGGGCAGGGCCAAGTACCATTGAACAGATTTTCAACCTCAGAATAATCTTACAAGAAAAGCCTACAGCACCATCAACATCTATATCAGGTGTTCGTAGACTTCAAAAAGGCATTTGACCGAGTCTGGCATGCAGCTCTGTGGGCAACCATGAGAGTGTACAACATCAGCCCTAAAATTATTGAAGTCATCAAAAGCCTGTATCACAAGGCTACCAGTGCAGTCCACCACAACAGCGCCATTGGAAACTGGTTCAGAACAACAATCGGTGTGCGTCAGGGATGCCTACTCTCTCCAATACTCTTCAACATCTTCCTAGAGCGCATCATTTCAGATGCCCTTTCAGATCACTAAGGCACAGTCAGCATAGGGGATACAGCAATCTCCAACCGTCGTTTTGTGGATGACATTGATGGATTGGGTGGAGAGGAACAAAAACTTGAACAGTTGGTACAGAGGCTTGACACCACCTCCAGAGCCAATGGAATGGAATTAAGTGCAGAGAAGACCAAAATGATGACCAACAACACCAATGGCATCAACACGCACATCAAAGTCCAAGGCCAATCCCTCAAACACAGTGCATAGCTTCAAATATTTAGGAGCCATTGTATCAGACAATGCGAACTAACAGGAAGTCCTCTCCAGGATCGCACAAACAACTGCTGCCCTGGCGAGGTTGAAGCGAATTTGGAAAGACAGGACCATCAGTCTACAGTCCAAGGTAAGACTGCTGCACTCCCTTGTCATCTCCATCTTCCTATATGCTTGTGAAACATGGACCCTCAAAGCAGATCTACAACGAAGAATACAAAGCATGGAGATAAGGTGCTACAGAAGACTTCTGGGCATTTCCTATACCCAGCACATCACCAACGACGAAGTCCGACAGACCATCACACAAGCCATTGGACAACACGATGACCTGCTCACAGGGTGAAAAAACTGAAACTCTGATGGTATGCCTACGTCACCAGATCATCAGGTCTTGGAAAGACCATCCCTGCAAGGCACAGTGCAAGGAGGTAGAAGAAGAGGGAGACCGAAAAAGAGGTGGGAGGACAACATTCGAAAATGGACTGGTTTGACACAGGGTTGCTGAGGACAGGGAAAGATGGACATCATGGAGTACGCTGGTTAAACGATCATCTGTGGTGCCCCTACGACCTCCCGAGTTACTGGATAGGATAGGATAGGAGTATGTATGCTCACATCACACTAGAAAAGTTTTTGGGTCAAGGCTTTCTGAGTGCGTGAGAAATGTCAGTGTGAATAGTAAACACAGTAGTATGATTGTATGTACTATTAAAACCAGCTAGCTTAGTGTGCATGTGTACAAAAGGAGACGAATACACGGATTGTCAAAGGCATGGTTTCCATTGTGTAGGACAGTCTATTAATTTACAAATTGGCTTGGCAAGTGCAGGGTTTATTCTTGGCGTCGGTCATCGGTCATTGACGCATAAAAGTCTGAAATGACTGATTGTTTTGCCAGCCAGCTGGTCAAGTGACCTATTGATTTTACGATCGGGCGGTCAAACTTTGCGAAGATTTGTCATTTAAAAAGTCCTATACAAACTGCGAACTCAATAAAACTTAGCGCAACCATTACCGAAACGAAATTATCTCCCCTTTCAGTATAATACAAACTTTTCCGATCCATAGTTTTCATTGCTGACATGCAACGCGCCAACGATGACAATGTTAGTACTCTCGGGTTCATCAAAAGATGATCCTTAAAATAAACTATAATTTTCAAATTAAATTCGAAGAAGACCCCCCCAAAAAAAAAAGATTTTAAAAAAATTACTTTTAGTACAGGTAGTAAGTAGCAAAGACTAATAGACTTTACTATAGATAATGAAACCGGGAATAATACATGTAGCAAATTTGGAGACACGAAATGCAGATTACCAGATTACGTCACTCCTGTTTGCATGGTCTTAAACTTTCGGCTCAAAGCATTAACAACATGGTGTTTAGGCCTATAGTAATACTATAGCCTAGTTGTTTTTTTTTTACATTTAAAGATGCAAATTATTATATTATTAGTAATGTCATTATTATTATTATTATTATTATTATTATTATTATTATTATCTAACTAATAATTTACGGATCTATTTACATTTATGTACTTTGGCACTGTTGGATTGTCTCCCTCTTTTGGCAGGGCACAGATTGTGTAGCATGTACTAATGATGTCACACATGACGTAGATTATTTGTTTGTGGGTTATTTTAAACTAATGTATTTTTTTATTTAATTATTTATTTAGCAGACAAATTAAAAAGGATTGAATTTCTCCTTATAACTGGGTTCATCATTCAGCATGTCATTTAAACAATTTAGAAAGGCTGAATATAAAATCGGTTAAAGCCTTAGCGTTGTTATTTTGTACCATTTGTACTGATAAGCGATCGTATGACACTGTGTGACTTATTGCTTTCCAAAATGACCTATTGTTTTCCCTGTGAACTGGTCAAATGACCTATCATGGTCACTTTCAAGATTAATCCCTGCAAGTGCTTATGTTTTTAATTCCCATTCTCTTTTCTTTCTCTCTGTATCCTTTTCTCAGTATTTGTGAGAAAAGTGTAAAAAAAAAATTTTTTTAAATATAAATTTATAGGTGTTTTGAGGAAGAGAGAGAGGCGAGGTTAAAACTAATCAAAAAGCCCATATTTTAAGAGAAAAGTGCCATGATTCCAGATTGTTGGGAGTAATTTGGCGCGGATCTGTCGTTTCATCATTCTCTACTGTAAAATGACCTTGCACAGTTCCAGCTGAGGAAGGAAAGAAAGTTATGGTACAAAGTTAGGTACCTAATTGGATGTAGCGTTCCAGCATCGCTCTCCTATCCTCCACCTCATGGGATGCCAGTGACAACAACTTCTTTGGCGGGAAAGGAGGCAAACCTTGAGGGCCAAACTCTTTCCGCAACTGCACAGTTATTTACCATATTATTCCCAGAATTTAAAAACAAACAATAACAATTACAAAAATATAAACAATAAAGTTGTGTAACTCATCAACTTATTATTATGGTATAATTATTTTGCTAACAGTCTCATCCGCAACCTTATAGTTACACACCACTGGCTCTGCATTACATTCAATGAACAAGTAAAATGTTTTAAAAATCTTTTGTAGTGGTAAAGATTTATTTTTTTACAAAAATTACACTCACAATTATCAGCATCTATGCTAAGTATATTTACTTAAAAACATGTAGCTCTGAACATCAATGGTAGCACACTATCAGTATCCATGTTAAAATAAAAGTATACATGCCCCATTTACATAGGTGTTATTCCAAAACTCACTGAACCATAAATGATAAAGCAGAAAGGGAAAAGGTTGGCTCAACAGTAAACTAGAAAGCAACAATCCAGCAGTATTAACTGCTAGATCCAGTCACAATCAGGTGAAATCCTATGGTGCACAAAACATTTGCTCACTGTCCTACATAAAAAGGGCTTTTGATCGCAATATATTATTGCATATGAATGTGACATTTCTACAACCAAATACACATGGTGATGAAACCTAAATAAGTAATAACACCACCAGGCAGAAAAATGGATTGCCCCATTACATGCATGAATAAAACATGTTTCATACTGGTTTTTTAAAATTATTATTATTATTATTATTATTATTATTATTATTATTATTATTATTATTATTATTATTTATTAATTTTATTATTATCACAATAAGATTATAAAAGTGTAATTATTCATTCAAATTCTTAGCATCTAATTTATATTTGTACAAACCTGTTCGTGAAACTGGCGGAGCTGCTTGTACCTGGCACTACAATGAAATACGCCATTGATGTGTATGTTGTACACCTGTAAACACATGAAAGAGCTGCCACTTGTTATCAATTACCCAAACAAGATAACATTCAGTTTCACCACGTACTACTATTAGTATTAGTATAACAGCAACAGTATGTCCGAGGAACCATAAAACAAAATATCACATACACTGATAGTCTGAACATAACACAGATGCATAGAACAAGCTTGCATCACCAATAATAAAATCCTCACAAGGCCTACCAGATACCCCTCTAGTATCTATTGCAACTTGCCAAGGGATACATGAAGTGAACTAGCTGATAGAGCACAGCATCTTTTGAACACTTTTGGTAGATCCCTCACCGTGTACAATGTTCCTTGAGCATCCTTGAGCTCCTGAGTATCTGGTATTGAAAAATGCATATTATAAGAACTTTTTCACTTTCAACAAACAATAAAAACAAATGGTGAAGCGGAGTTTAGCATGTCCGGGAATTCAGGAACCCTCCCCTTCTTCCATGTTCCAAAGTTTTGATCACGTAATAGCACTGACTTATGCTCTACACCAAAATTAAATAATAAGAATCGGTAAATGTGTCTAAAATTTCAAATAAAATTGCACGTATATGAATACAAAATGTATACTAAATCCGAATATTGTAACAGGAAATTTATCTGATAGTCGTTGCCCAAATCTCACATTATTAAGAGATTTGTTATTGAGAGTAAATTGTAGAGAACCTTACTTCCGGTTAGAACTGAAGGTCGTCTGCGCTCGTGGATACTTGATTTCTTAACCCGATTTGCAACAGTGAAAATGCCGGCTGTTCCTTCACGCGCAGTCAGAAACGAACCTGATGGCATCAATGCCGTACTTCTTGGTCCACCTGGATCTGGAAAAGGCACACAGGTAAGACCATGCGTGTCACTCTGTGCAGTTCGCAAGAAGCCGACTTTTCTTACGATACTCGATAGGCAGATGATAGGTCAAGATCATCCCTTTCAATTCATCATTATCCCCTTCACTGGACTCTGTCACTCTAATTGTATAATCAGTCGACTTGAACCCATTTATTGCAAGAAAGGAAGTTAACATTTTGAAACTTAACATTTGAAAGAGTGAATCAGAGTGACACCATATTCTATCACTATCAGCCCTGCTTGTAAGACTAAGAACTAGTAGTAGTAGTAGTATACCTATAAGTAACAAATCCAAGGATATAATGCATTAATGGTCCCCTTCTTTAAGGCCCTTATACGTCCCATCTTGGAGTATGCTAACCCCGTCTGGTGCCCATATTTAAGGAGGCATGTTGACTTGATCGAGGGTGTCCAGCGCAGATTCACCAGAAAGATTTGTGGAATGTCAGGACTCTCATACGAGGAGAGACTGAAGTCACTGAGGTTACCCAGTTTAGAATATATAGGAGAGAGCGTGGTGATTTAATCGAAATTTTTAAAATTGTGCACAAATTGTATGATCCTTTAACCACTTGTTCTCTTTTAAATTTTAATGAAGTTGGTTTAACACGAGGTCACAAATTTAAACTTACTAAAACTTTTAATAATACTCGCAAATTTAACAAGTATTTTAGTATTTTACTAATAGAGTGGTAACCCCTTGGAATAACCTGACTGCCGAGGCTGTGGATGCTGGATCACTTAATGTGTTCAAGAATAGTCTGGACAAATTATTTAAGGATAGCATAGATCTACTCCACCAATTTGGAGGCTAAAAAAAATCTAAATTGGTAGGCACTGATGCCAGGGGGTGGGTCTTGGGACCCTCATTAAGATCAATTATGAGGGCCAAAGGCCTTTTAGCCTGCATGCCGTATTTTGCTATGCTATCCAATCCCGTAACTCAAAGGTCGTTGGGGCACCACAGATGATCGTTTAACCAGCGTACTCCGTCTTTCTCTGTTCTCAGCAACCCTCATGGCTTCATTCAGTGTCAAGCCAGTCCATTCTCGAATGTTGTCCTCCCACCTCTTTTTCTGTCTCCCTCTTCTTCTGCCCCATTGCACCATGCCAGGCAGGATGGTCTTTGCTAGGCCTAAAGCTCTGGTGAGGTGGCCAAACCATTGCAGTTTCCGCTTTTTCACCACTGTGAGCAGGTCATCGTGTTGTCCAATGGCTTGTGTAGATCTGCTGTGAGTGTGAGGGTCCATGTTTCGCGAGCGTATAAGAAGATGAAGATGACTAGGTAGCACAACTAGCAGCCTTACCTTGGAATGTAGACTGATGGTCCTGTCTTTCCAAATGGGCTTCAAACTTATCAGGGCAGCAGTTGTTTATGCGATCCTGGAGAGGACTTCCTGTCGAGACCCACTGTCTGTAATAATGGCTCCTAAATATTTGAAGCTATGCACTGTTTTGAGGGCTTGGCCCTGGATTTTGATGTTCATGTTGATGCCTTTGGTGTTATTGGTCATCATTTTGGTCTTCTCTGCACTTATTTCCATTCCATAGCCTATAGGCTCTGGAGGTGATCAATGTCAAGCCTCTGTACCACTACCAGCTGTTCAAGTTCTTGTTCCTCTCCAGCCAATCCATCAATGTCATCCGCAAATTAGAGGTTGGAGATTGCTCGACCTGCTATTCTAACTGTGCCTTTGTAATCTGCAAGGGCATCTGACATGATGTGCTCTAGGAAGCTGTTGGAGAGAATAGCCATCCTTGACGCGTGCACCAATTGTTGTTCTGAACCAGATCTCGATGGTGCTGTTGTGGAGGACTGCACTGGTAGCCTTATACAGGCTTTTGATGACTTAATAATTTTAGAGCTGATGTTGTACACTCTCATGGTTGCCCACAGAGCTGCATGCCAGACTCAGTCAAACGCTTTCTTGAAGTCTACAAACACATGAGATAGATGTTGTTGGTGCTGTAGGTATTTCTCGCAGATTATTCTGTTAAAAATCTGTTCAGTGGTACTTTTCCCTGCCCTGAATCCTGTTCTTCTGCTATGATTTGTTCAGGTTGGGGTTTCAACCTGTTGAGTATTATTTTCAGGAGGAACTTCCTGGGATGGCTGATGAGCTTGTTATATATAGATAATGATGAGGGCATCAATCATCGCTTCTCCTCCTCCTTGAAGCAATTCTGCGGGTATGTGGTCTACTCCCACTGACTTTCCCTACTTTAGTTATTGCACTGCTGTCTCAACTTCTTCTAGGAGAATTGGGAGGGTTTATTCCTCTTTTCTGTTCTGTGGACATGCTAGAAGTAGAACCGATGGGTCTCAGTTTGGTGTGTGGTTGTAATAAGTCAGAGCAGTGCTCTGTCCCTCTATCCAAGACTTCTTGTTTCTTCTGTAAGGCATATGCCAGACTTACTTTGGATCATGGGGACCTTGGGCTGTTTAACACTTGTCAGCCGCTTCACAGTCTGGTAGGCCTTCTTCTTGCTGTTGTTCTTGTTCAGTCGTTCTCTATTTCCTGGCATTGATCTTCTATCCAGTTCTCCTTTGCTGTGCGCATGCCTTTTCGGATGCCATTGTTGATTTTTTCGGTAGACATCAGCTCCCTGTGAGGTATTCTTTTTCTTTTTCATACACAGGTCCAAAAGTTCAGGTATGATCCACGGTTTCTTTGAGTGGTGCTTGCCAGGGATCTCAATGGCGGCATCTGTCATAGCTGAGTTGAAGGTGGTGGTCATGGTGTTGGCATCTATTTCACCAGCTCCCAAAATGAGCAGTGGTGAAAATTTCCCTCCAGTTGTGGTTTGGAATATTTCTGCCATCTCCGAGTCTTGCAGTTTGTCCAGGTCGAACTTCAGTCTGGTGCACTTTGCTGTGTTTTACTCTCTTCAAGTGGAGACTGAAGAACATCATCATGAGGTCGTGGTCACTTCTGATGTCTGCTCCTGGAAAAGTGCGTGTCCTGCCAATTTTGATGCTTGGTCTGAAGCGTTTCTTGACCATGATGTAGTCAATTTGGTTGTAATTAATGTAATGCTCCCCGCTGAGACTGTGCCATGTGCATCGTTTGGATATTTTGTGGAGACCAAGCGAGTTTATCGCTCAATGTCAAACCAGTCCATTCTCAAATGTTGTCCTTCCTCCTCTTTTTCGGTCTCCCTCTTCTTCTACCTCCGTGCACTGTGCTTTGCAGGATGGTCTTTGCAAGACCTGATGATCTGGTGACATGGCCATACCATCGGAGTTTCTGTTTTTTCACCACTGTGAGCACGTCACCGTGTTGTCCAATGGCTTGTGTGATGGTCTGTCGGACTTCGTTGTTGGTGATGTGCTGGGTATAAAAAATGCTCAGAAGTCTTCTGTAGCACCTCATCTCCATGCTTTGTATTCTTCAAATGTTGTAGATCTCTGATCTGCTGTGAGGGTCCATGTTTCGCAAGCGTACAGGAAAATTAAGATGATAAGGGAGCGCATCACTCCATCAGTCTTACCTTGGAATGTAGGCTGATGGTCCTGTCTTTCCAAATTCGCTTCAACCTCGCCAGGGCAGCAGTTGTTTGTGCGATCCTGGAGAGGACTTCCTGTTGGGACCCATTGTCTGATACAATGGCTCCTAAATATTTAAAGCTATGCACTGTGTTGAGGGATTGGTCTTGGACTTTGATACATGTCTGTGTTGATGCATTTGGTGTTGTTGGTCATCATTTTGGTCTTCTCTGCACTTATTTCCATTCCATAGGCTCTGGAGGTGGTGTCATGCCTCTGTACCAGCTGTTCACTTCAAATTCTTGTTCTTCTCCAGCCAATCCATCAATGTCATCCGCAAAAAGAAGGTTGGAGATTGCTCTTCCCTCTATGCTGACTGTGCCTTTATGATCTGCAAGGGCATCTGACATGATGCGCTCTCTATGAAGATGTTGAATAGTGTTGGAGAGAGTAGGCATCCCTGACGCACACCGATTGTTGTTCTGAACCAGTTTCCGATGGCGCTGTTGTGGAGGACTGCACTGGTAACCTTATCATACTCTGGCTTTTGATGACTTCAATAATTTTAGGGCTGATGTTGTACACTCTCATGGTTGCCTACAGAGCTGCATGCCAGACTGGGTCAAACGCCTTTTTGAAGTCTATGAAAACATGATATAGATGTTGATGGTGCTGTAGGTATTTCTCGCAGATTATTCTGAGGGTGAAAATCTGTTCAGTGGTACTTCGCCCTGCCCTGCCCTGAATCCTGCTTGTTCTTCAGCTATGATATGTTCAGGTTGGGGTTTCAACCTGTTGAGTATTATTTTTAGGAGGACCTTGCTGGGATGGCTGATATGGCTGATGGTGCGGTAATTTTCACTTTTCTGGAAGTTATCTTTTTTTGGGAAGAGTGATGACAAGCGACTGGGTCCATGGTGTAGGCCACTCCCCACTCTGCCAGATCTTGTTAGAGATAATGGCGAGTGTGCGTCAATCATCGCTTCTCCTCCTGCTTGAAGCAGTTCCTCGGGTATGTTGTCCACTCCCGCTGACTTCCCCTTCTTCAGCGATTGCACTGCTGCCTCAACTTCTTTCCAGAGAATTTGGAGGATTTCTTCTTCTCTGTTCTCGTCCGAAAAGGCATGCGCACAGCAAATGATAACTGGATAGAAGATCAATGCCAGGAAATAGAGAACAATCTTGGAACAAGAACATTGATCAGCAAGAAGGCCTACCAGACTGTGAATCACTGAATGGCGGACAAGTATTAAACAGCCCAAGGTCTCCACGATCCAAAGTAATAATAATGCTGGACGCAGTCGATATAAAATTTTAAAAAATAAAAATTCGATTTCTTTCCGTCTTCAATAGCGATCTCCCTGCCTTTACACCACCTGTTTGAGTGATGGATGTGTATTTGTTGTGTGTGCGTGAGGGTGGATGAGACAGGTGAGCATGTATGTTGGTACAGACCACCTCGCTTTGAGCCTGATTGATTTGGGGAAAGACGCGGATAGCATCCAGTATTATTTCTTTATTATTATTATTATTATTATTATTATTATTATTATTAAGTCTGGCATATGCCTTACAGAAGAACAAGAAGTCTTGGACAGATTGAAAGAGTATGTTGCTCTGACTTTTACAACCACACACCAAACAGAGACCCATCGGTTCTAGGATATCCTGAGAACAGAGAAGAAAACGTTCCATCCCACCGACTTGAAAGCTCCTAATGCCAATGTCCTAGATGGCGAATGCTGGCTACATTGCTTCTGGCTTCTCGCCCAGACTATGTGCCAAAAGGTGCCAAGTGGGCATCTGTGGTGGCTTGAGTTAGTTCCTGTATGGGCCAGCATCTTGAGCTGTAAGAGTGCTATGATTAGATGAGATAAGAACCATTACTTGTTATACTTAAATAAAATAATTATAGAGGGAGGGAAAAAGAGAAAGAGAGGTATACATACATATTGAGGTATTGAATATTGTTTTGGTATGGTTAACTTTCAGGCTCCACTGCTAGCAGAGAAGTACTGCGTGTGTCACCTTTCCACAGGTCAGGTTGTATTGCATGCGTTATGCCTATGTTGCTATTATATATTTTTTAGTACACATTGCCAAGGTCAAGGGTTATGGATTCAATCCCCTCTATGACAACCTTCATTACATAATACATAATTCAGGCTGCAGAACTCTCCGTAAATCCGTGATTTTCTGAGTAAGAATTAAAAAAATTCCGAGAGAAAAAGAGAAAAATCCAGATAATAATTTTTTTCCAGTTGAATACCGATCCACATTTTCATGAACATCGTCTTATTGACAGAGATGTGCGCCGCTAATACTGCTTCACTGTTATAGGCTACAACTTTTGCGGGCGCCTCTTATGCTGTACATTTCGCGCGTATTGTTGACTTAAGTACTGAAAGAAACGTACGCCGCCTGCCTATGCTATTCTCTGAGTTTCTCTTTTAGTCTATGCGCGACGAAACTTACCAGGCCCGGCAGACAATCAGATACCACCTGCAAGCAAAGGGCCAGTCTGCTGTGGAAGCACTCCGCAAGAATGATCCGATTCGGGAACCTGTCTCCAAGAGACTATGCAACAACATGAAAAATGCGTATAAAGGCAGACAGGAACGACAGCAAAAAAACAAAGCTGCGAATCACGAGAAGAGAGAGAAAGTAGGTGCTCCAATTCCTGCCTCAAAAAAAGCAGATAAAGCAGAACTTCTCAATCAGGCTTCCATTTCAAAACAGACGCACAGGCAAACACTGGAAAAAGCGGCATCTGTAGAGTCTGAAATGAGCACACAAAGCAGTTCTTCAGCAGGAAGGAAACGGCCCTGCATAGCTGTGGTTCATAAGATGGCTGCGAAAAGAAAGTGTGCAACAGATATAGTTTCTCGTGATGACCTCCAAGTCCAAGCAAAGCATACATGTATCCATTTTCTCTTTTTTTAAGAAGTAAAACCTAATCAAAATCTTTCAGTTGTGCCAACAAACAATTATCTGGGATGTTCATGGTTTTGTTACAAATAACTTTTTCCAAAACATAACTAACTATTCATTTTTCAGTACAGTGGAGTCCACCTATAACGAACCTTGGAATAACGAACACCCGCGATTAGCGTACTACCATCCATTTCCCGACACACTCCCTTCTTTGTCTTACTATTTAATCCCTTCCTATAACGAACAAATCCAGCTAGGCAAATAACGAATCTCCGCTTGTAACGAACACTTTGTGTATTCCCTTGGCCTACTTTGCCTCAATTGGCTCATCGCCAATAACGAACAGCAGCAGAAGCATGCCAGTTCGTACATAGGTCAACCAGGCCTTGAAGTCATAACTGTCATTGGCTGCTATAAATAGCCTGGAATGAAGTCATTGTTGATAAACTTCGTAGGCCTAGATCGATCTACGTACTGTATGCTGTGATGTGTACTCATCACCGGTGTGTACTTCCGTTTACAGTACAAATCTCTACAGCGAATCCCGCTTGTAACGAACCCGAAATTCCCCCCCTTGAGATTCGTTATACCCGGACTCCACTGTATTTTGATTCAGAAAATAAACAAAATAGTATGAAAGTGACAATTTTCCCATATATGTGTACATAAAAGGAACTGGTTATAACTTTTTTGATGTTGAGTATTCAAGAAAACATCTGAAGGTGTCATAAATGATTAAAATTAAAAACATTTTGCTTATTTTCCCCACCTGTTCATAGTTCTGTTAATTTTTTTTCCAAAACATTTTTTTCAGTATTTTGATTCAGAAAATACAACAAAATGGCATTTGAAAAAGCCATTTTCCTCTATTAAGTCTGTGTAAGTAAAAGAAATGAAACTTGTTATAACTTTTTTGGATGTGAAGTATTCTTTTGATGTGAATTTTTTTTCATCTATTCTATATGTTTTGATTCAGGAAATACAGGAAAATTACCTTTAAAAGTGCCAGTTTTTTTTCCTATTAAGTGTAAAATAATTAAAATAAATTTACTTTTTTCACCTGTGCTTAAAAATAAACTTAATTTTTTTCGAAAACATACATTTTTCAGATTTTTAAATTCAAAAGTCACAAGTGCCAATTTTTTTATAACTTATTTTGATGTGATGTATTCAAGAAGAAATCTGATGGTGTCAATAAATTATTTAAAAAAAATTTTTTAAGGCGATTTGCAATTTTTTTTACCTGTTCATACCAACAACAACAAAAATTTTTCCCCAAAACATAGCTATACATTTTCCAGTATTTCCATCCAGGAAATATAACAAAATGGCCCTAAAAAGTGCCATTTTTCTTTTCCTTCGGGGGTCTCTGCCCCCCTGAACCCACACCAGGGCTTTGCCCCTCGACCCCACAGGGGCCGGGGCAGCCCCTAGACCCCGGCCAAACTTCAGAGATTTTTTTTCTAAGTTGTTCTGCAGCCTGATAATTGTCACCCTGTCCAGTCACTGAGCGTTGTTCTACTAGTTGTTCCCTAATCCTCTGATACTGCTTGTGGTTGTGATTTCAGTAAATGAGCTCTCTTTGCGTGAAAATGTGTATGTATTGAACCTTTTTTTTCTTTTTTTTCCGAATGTTGTTGTTTTAACCATTCTATTAATTGTGACGGTTGCATCGTGTTGCAGGTGACATGTTAAGAGCAGTAGTGTCATCAGGCAATGAACTAGGCAAGAAGATCAAGAGTGTGATGGATGCTGGCAAACTGGTTAGCGATGACCTTGTTGTGGAACTCATCAACCAGAATTTGGACAGCCCTCAGTGTCACAATGGCTTTCTCTTGGACGGCTTTCCTCGCACCGTCAAGCAGGCAGAAGCGGTAAGTACTTGTTGCTCATACTGTGGTGTGGCATGGCTCAGACCTGCCTACCGCTACGAAAAAGCGTAGCATACTATGGTTTTTCACATCATGCTACGCTGCTATGGTTTGGTTAAAAAAACTACGCTTTTTAAAATTTTGTGGTTTTTTTGTATTTTTTTTTTTAAGCCATCAATACACAGGTGTAGTGCATGAGTTGCGAGTTGTCGATCCTGGTAACCTAGCTTAAAATATCGTGAGTGAGACTTTGCGAGATTCATCTAGCGCCATTTTGTCTCTTTTTGTTTTCATTTGCTCATGCTGTTCTCGTCAAAATGCTTAAGTCAAAGCAGCCTCAAAAACGAAAGCTTTATGAAACAGACAGTTCGGGAAGTGACGATGAAGAAAATTCTGTGAAAGCTTCAAAATGTGCACGACCAATGCAACATAGATTTATTTCAGATAACACAACACCTTGGCCCACTTTGCTACCTTCAAAAGAAATGTTCATCATGCCTACTGTATGGTATGTGATAAAGAATTTTCGGTTAAGCTTTGAAATGAACAGTAAAAGCATACTGAATAATACTTGTAGTTGATAAAATTCACACAAGTTGTACACTGTATATATTTTAATAGTTAGTATATATATCCTTCATTTCATGGTACATGTAGGCTACGTTTTGAACACTTAAACATATTGCATAATAAAATCAAGGCATTTCCCAAGGCTGAGCACTTGTAAACTTGCTGTTAAATCTGCATATGCCACCAGTTAACAAATGATCACTAAAGGGATGATGATGATTTGGTTCATAACATTCATGCTATGTATTATCTAATTTGTTTTTGTCAATAAATTTATACAATGTATAGATTTAATCTGTATAGTGTGATGCATGTAGTGTACTTTTTGAACACTTTAGCATATTGCATTATCAGATAGTGGATATTTTAAAAAGAATACTAAGATAAATGATGACACTTAATTTATTATTAAACAAATTACAGATTGAGAAAACAAAGTATTACCATATTTTTATTCTGGCACAAATCAGTTACTTATAATACTATAAGTATTGTTTTAAATTTTGTCGATTGATGAAAAGTTATCATGCTATGGTTTTTACACTAAAACTATGGTTTTACGTTCTGGCTGCTACTCTGTTTTAAAAACTAGGGTAGGCAGGTCTGCATGGCTGGATAGAGATGTTTGATGTTTGATCATGCGCAATAGCTAGTGTTCTCTATTATGTCATTGCATTATCTATGTACTCCCTGCTGTTGTATTTATTTGAAGGTGTGACATGTCTGTAATAAAAGTTGTATGCCCAGTGTGTATTGAGTGGTGACTGTAATATTTTGTTTTACAACTTATTTATTTTTTCCGGGGTTTGAAAGCAATGGTTAGATGAATGAATTGTGCTGAATGGATGTGTGTTGATTGTGTACCAACATCTGTAGCGGTGTTTCCTATGCAAGTATTCGCAAAGCAAAGTTGGTATCCTATGCTAAAATCAAAAGGATGATAAGTCCACAATGTTGGCGGTCATGATATACTCGCAGAAAAGTATATATTTTTCCAACTCACCAAAGTCACATGACAGTTTGCTTGTTTTCGCCTTGTGCAGTGGAACTCATCGCCTATTTTCGCGTGTACTCGCGAGTACCCGCTTCAAAATCTAACCCTAACATGTGGACTGTATAAAAGTGAGTCTTCTTTCGAATACAACCCAGACGTTCACACTCGAGGTCATAAGTTGAAACTCAAAAAGCACTATAGTAGAACAGATCTGTGACGCCATTTCTTGATGAACAGAGTGGCAGACACATGGAACATGCTCCACAGCGACATTGCAGACGCCTCATCATTGAACAGTTTTTAAAATCAGATTGATACATTTTTTATTTATTAACATTGTTTTTTCATTATTTAAATAATACATTCTTTTTTCTTGTTGTTTGACCTATCAAGTGCATTTTTCAGCAGATCAGATTTTTCTTCTTGGTTTCGTCGTTCTTTTCTCGATTGTGTCATGCTCGCACTACTCATAAAAAGTGTTGTTTTTTGTTTGTTTGTCTGTTGATAAATAATGAATTAAGAATGCTATAGTTTATTTTTGGGATAAATGAAAATTAATTGAGAAGGTGACTATTTATTTAACTATGGGTATTACTGTGCTTATTGGAAAAACTAAGGGATTTTGGAATATTGAGTTACACACTGGAAGTGTAAATTTTGTATACCTTTCTTTGTGTCCTTTTGTTGGTTGTTGTTTTCATAACATTCAAGTTGTTTTATATTGCCATTCATGCTTGTTTCATGTATTTCCCCAATCCCCCCATTTCCCCACTTTTGGCTAAAAAGCCCCCTGGGCGTATAGCCTTTCGTTGTATAGATGGTTAAAATCATGTGTGTCTTGAAATAAAACAAATAAAAACAAGTTTAAAACTAAAGTATGCCACCCACTAAGGCCAAAAGCTCATAAAATAAGTCAAGTGATTGAACAACAAGTGATTGCTACAAGAACCGGACAAAGGCCAATGCTCCACAAAGTCCTGGGATAACATAACATAACAAAGCAATATGCTACTGGCCAATTTTACATGTGCGTTGTCATGTGGTGCAATTAATTCTGTAGTCAGTAGGTTTGAGTTGTGCGCAATACATAAACCTGTGTATTTTGGTACAGCTGGATGAACTGCTGGATCAGAGGAAAACTCAGCTGGACTCTGTGATAGAATTTTCCATCGACGACAACCTCTTAGTTCGCAGAATCACCGGTCGTCTCATCCACGTCAAGAGCGGGCGCTCCTATCACGAAGAGTTCCACCCGCCCAAG
The DNA here is from genome assembly GCA_036898135.1 of Oncomelania hupensis. NCBI lineage: Eukaryota > Metazoa > Mollusca > Gastropoda > Littorinimorpha > Pomatiopsidae > Oncomelania > Oncomelania hupensis. The sequence goes on from CM072526.1 coordinate 55,899,642, forward strand.
AAACCCATGACCGATGACGTGAGTTCCACACTAAGTGTTTGATCAAGATGTTGTATCTTTTGGTGTTAGATTACTCTGTTTTTTGACTAGCATGCTTGCAACTGTTGCAGCCAAAATGTTGCTGATTGTGCTTATTGTGCTGACTGTATTTGCACTAGGCTAGCATACTTGTCTACAGTACGTTCGTTCACCATATTCCTATACTATTTAGCCTTGGAGTACGGTTGCAGAGCTGCCTAGTACTCCGCTTTGCGCGGAGTTTTACGCATTTTCACGGTCAACTCCGCATGACATCCGAAAAATCCGCATTTTCCGTTTCAAAAACTCCGCGTAATTTATTTTGGCGCATTTTTGTGCTTTTGTGCGCTTTTTGTAGTCAATCCCGCAAGTGTCGAATGATCTCGTCGTGTGCGATGCCTATCACGTGACTTTAGGGCAGCCATTAATTTTGTATCGTAGCACAGCAGCATTGAGATCGGCGTTTTGTATAGTTAATTCAGCGAAAATAAAAAGAACGCGTGTCCGTGAGCATGAAACGGATGACGAGGATGATACTTCTACTAAGAAGAAAACAGCCAAAGGCAAAAACAGCAGATCAGCGAGCCTCTCTGTCGGACAAAACATTGCAAAATCTGTTGGTGGTCAAATCAAGGCCAGGCTCATTTGTCTGCCGGGACTAGACTCCTGAGCAGCTGAAATCTTTGAAATCTGCATATTCAAAGAATTTAGAAAAATAAAACTAGGGGTGTTGATGAAAGTCTACCAGTACTTTGAGGGGTGGAGAGGGGGGGGGAGGTCAAGATGTAGCATTCACTTTATTACAAGATTTGATTAAAAACTTGGCAGTGTGTGTGTTTTACTCTTTGGTTTTGTGGTGTCTGGGTGTGTCACAAATACATTGTTTCAGCTAATGCTTTTTACAGTCAAACTTCGACCGCGACTACATACTCCTCATTTGATAAATAGTATCCCCACTTTCTGGAAATTTAGTGCTTTAAATTCCCACTGTCGCTGTCTTTCTCATTTGCTCTTTCTCATTCCTGCTCTGTTCTATCAATCTGCTATACTATCGTCTTCTTCTCTAGACCAGTCTCCTACCTTTTTTCTTGAAAACTCTTCCGGGACAAGACTCCTTATTTGTGTATGAGGTCTGTTGGATCAGCTTGGGAATATTGGACACTTTCTGCCGGGTGGTCACTAGGGCTTCCTATGATGTTATTATTTAGCAATGTAGGCATTTTATATGTATGTGTTTTGTTGATAATTTATAATGATGTTTGTATTCTATTTGGTTTTTGTAAACGGGGGTTCGATAAGTTGGGGTGAAGCCTCAGCCGTCCCCTGCGTGGGATGTCTTTATTGTAAAGTGACTGGCTGGTGGAGAGCTTTCGGTTTTACCACTAGGGCTGTTTCGGCAGATCTTTTATGCGGATTGGGGGTTGTCCGGTCCTGATTTGGCTCGGAAGAGTCCGCTGGACCTAAAGCAAAAATAATGTAATGTAATGTACTCCTCATTTGTATTCAAAACTCCACATTTTTAGAATGCAAACTCCTCATTTGGTTCACAGAGGTGTAGGCAGGTCTGCGGTTGTCTGGTCAGGTCGCAAAAAACCCCCAAAAAAACGATCAAGTTTTATTAATTTATTTATATTTTTCTTCTTCCGATTAAAACAAAAAATCAGTTATGCCAGAACCTGGTCAAACCTGGTCAAAGCTTCCAAAATCTGGTTTTGAGTTGCCTGGAGTACTGTCAACAAGTTTTTCAGGTAGGCAATTCTGGGCTAGACCTACCTGTGTCTAGTGTACCGACTGTTACATTACATTGGCTCGAGTTTCCGGTTGACGCCGACAGGTTGTACCAACCCGAGCTCTGTTGAATTTTGTGATTTTGCGGTGTTTACAGTGTTTTGTTGTGAGTTTTGTATTGTGTAATTGTTGTCTCATGGATCCTCAAGTAAGTGTAGCGTTGCTTTGCTTCTCTTTTTATGTTCGTTTGGTTACTCTATCTGTTTTTCGCTTCGTTCACAGTGCTTTCTTGCACTCACGTAGTCCGCCATCTTGTTCCGGCATCCCATCCACAAGCTACACACGCGATAAGCTACTGTCATTGAAGTCTACACGCACGAAGCTCGCTCCCGACCTTGTGTTCCGATTAAAAGAGTTCTCGATCGGCCGTCATTTGCCCAGAAAACGGACTAGTCATGGAGGCAAACGCAAACAAAACATCTCGTCTATCCCTGTTGTCCTTACACACAGATCATCGCCTACGCTTTCCAACGCTGACCCCATGCTTCATGTTGCATCACACCAACACGGTACCACTAGGCCTGAGACCCATCGCTGTAACACAGACAATCTCATTCACATCAACCTCTCCCCTCAACCCCTATCTTCACACCTCGATAGCCATAGCCCTCTAGGCCTACGCATTGCATCATTCAATGCTCAATCATTAGGTCCCATTGAAAAACGTACCGCTTTGCAAGATTTCATCTCACACAAGCAGACTGACATAATGTTCATCCAAGAAACCTGGTTTCGGCAGACTGGCGACGAGGGTAAATGCTCTGATTTAACCCCTTCTGACTACTCTGTATGCTCGCTGCCTCGCTCAAATCTCGGAGGTGGCCTTGCTATCATTTACAGAAACAGTCTGTCCCGTCACCTTGGCTTCATTACAGACTTCGCTTTCACCCACTCGTCCTTTGAAGTTGTTCAACTTAGCCTGTCCGTTCCACAGCAGAACATTCACTTCATATGCATATATCGCACCTTTCCAAGCAAGAAAAATAAATTAACTGATGCAATTTTCCACCAAGAATTTCCAGTCCTGCTTGATTATTGCAACACACTGTCAGGAACATACATAGTTTTAGGAGACATTAACTTTCACTTTGACCAACCCCAGCAACCTTCCACCGCAAAGATGATTGAACTTTTAGATCAGTTTAGTCTTTCTCAGTCAGTCACAGAACCCACCCACAGCCGTGGTCACATCATAGATTGGGTTATGCATAGGCCTCAAGATAATGTTGTTAGATCAACTTCAGTCACCCAGGAATTAACATCTGACCATTTCTGTGTCATGTGCGAACTAAGCGTCGCTGCCCCCCCTCCTCCCCCCATGTTCAGGAAGGCTCGCAGCCTGCGCACCATGGATAGGGATGCTTTCAAGCAAGACCTTACCGCTAAAGTGACCCCAGAACTGTGCCCCACTGTGGATCAGCTGAATAGTACACTTCAGGCGGTGCTTGATCGGCACGCTCCCGTGGCCCAGAAAAAGGTCAAGGCAACTCGCTCAGCACCCTGGTACGAGTCTATTACGGACGAGCTCTCTGAGGCGAAGAAACACCGACGCAAAGCTGAGAAAAAGTGGCTCAAATCGGGTTTAGAAGTCAGCAAGCAGATCTTCACCGCTGCAAAAAAACGGGTCACTAAAATAGTCCAGACTGCCAAAACCCGGTACTTTAGCGACAGAATTAGCAGCAATGAAACTTGTAAACAGTTGTTTGACATTTGCAATCAGCTAAGGGGTAAGAGCAATGCAACATCACTCCCATCCACACATCCAGCATGTCAGCTCCCAGATGTATTTTGTAACTATTTCACACAGAAAGTGGCTGACATAAGGGCCGCTCTTGATAGCCATGAGATCCCACTCACTAACCCATTCTCACCCTCCCTCACCACCGCAAAGATGGAAGTTTTTCAACCAGTAACAGAGCAAGAGGTCAAGAAAGTCATCTTAAGCTCAAAACCAACATCCTGCTCTCTCGACCCCATTCCTACCCCCATGTTGATAGAGAATCTTGACCCTCTACTCCCGACCATTACCCACATTATCAACGAGAGTCTGTTCTCTGGTGTTGTTCCGTCTGTGCTCAAAGCGGCTGTCATCAAACCCCTCCTTAAAAAGCCAAGTTTAGACAAAAATAATCTAAAGAACTATAGACCTGTTTCAAACCTCTCCTTCCTGTCCAAAGTCATAGAAAAAATTGTTCTCAAACAACTGTTTGCCTACCTATATGATAACGCTTTACTTTGCCCCAACCAGTCTGCCTACCGACCATTCCACAGCACTGAGACAGCCCTCCTAAAGGTAACCAATGATCTGTTGCTCGCCTTAGATAATGGCAACGTCTCCGTTCTCACCTTATTAGACCTCTCAGCCGCCTTTGACACAGTCGACCATCACATTCTCTTTAACACTCTTCAACACTATTTTGGAATCTCTGGCTCGGTCCTGGCTTGGTTCCACTCATATCTTTCTGACAGATCACAAGCAGTCACTGTCGATGGCTGTTTCTCCAGCACAGCAGACTTGGTGTGCGGCGTGCCTCAGGGTTCCGTTTTAGGGCCGGTGTTATTCACTCTGTACACCAAGCCACTGCTTCTCCTGCTTAGAAAGCATGCTGTTGAGAGTCAGTCATTTGCAGACGACACACAACTGTATAAATCCACCGCCCCCTCTCTCATTAATTCCACTGTACAGACCTTGGAGAACTGCATCACAGACATTAAATCATGGATGACACTCAACAAGCTTAAGCTTAATGACGATAAAACCGAAGCCCTCCTCATTCACAAGCACAACACCTCCTCCTCACTCTCGCCTCTCCCAACATCGCTTACAGTAGGGACAACAAACACTCAGTTCTCATCCTCTGCAAGAAATCTCGGCTACATTCTATCCGATGACCTGTCCCTCAACAACCACATCTCCAACGTCTGTCGCTCTGCATACACGGCCATACGCCAAATCAGCTCCTTTCGTCACTATCTTACAGTCCCGGCCACCAAAACCCTAGTCTGCGCTCTCGTCCTCTCTCGTCTTGACTACTGCAACTCTCTCCTCGCTGGCTCCAAAACAAAAGGTTCAGAACTCAGCAGCTAGACTAGTATTCCGAGCAAAGAAACGTGATCACATCACACCTCTACTACATTCCCTTCACTGGCTTCCTGTGCAAGCACGCATAGAGTACAAACTCTCTGTTCTCTGTCACAACTTCTTCACAGATTCTTGTCCTTCCTACCTTGCTGATCTACTGTCTGTCTATGCCCCTTCACGCACTTTAAGATCATCTGCTGACACTCGCACACTCAAGGTTCCCGTCACCCGCACTAAGACATACGGCCAACGTGCATTCGCCTACTCCGCACCTAAGCAGTGGAATTCCCTTCCCTCCCATATCCGCAACATACAATCAACACAAGCATTCAAAAAGGCCCTCAAAACCCACCTCTTCAAACTGCATTATTCAGACTGATTTGTGTCCTGCTGCCATTCTCTCATCTCTTGTCTATGTCTGATCCGTAAGTGTACACACGGCTGTAAATACTTATACTGTTTTCCTTCCTGGGCCTAACCGGGCATATAAATAGCTGTGAATAGGTTTTTGCTATTCTACTTTCTGTCTTTTTTTTTTGTCATTTGTGTACATAGTTGTAAATAGTATATTTTTGTCTTTTTTGTAATTTATGTACATAACTGTAAATAGTCTGTACCTTTACTGTCCCGTCTTTTGGTGTATTGTAGCAAAAGTGATGTTTCATCGAGTGCATGTATTTATATGTTATGACTATGTAAAGCGTGGTGAGTCTGGTCATAGGCTGGAGTACCCGCTATATAAAAAATCCGTTATTATTATATTACATTACATGATTATTGCTTTAGGTCCAGCGGACTCTTCCGAGCCAAATCAGGACCAGACAACCCTTGATCCGCATAAAAGATCTGCTGAAACAACCCTAGTGGTAAAACTGAAAGCTCTTCACCAGCCAGTCACTTTACAATAAAGACATCCCACGCAGGGGACGCTGAGGCTGTACTCTAATTTATCGAACCCCAGTTTACAAAAACAAAATAGAATACAATCATTATTTAGATTTTAATGCTTTATTGTCCCTTTTTATCGGGAAATTCTGGGCCGCCTCCCCATATGGAAGGCGTAGTCGCAGCCTGTGGCGCGCCCAAACCCAACCTACCTAACATTAGTTGTGATTTTTGAAATTTAGAAATTCTTTAAATTTTTGAAATATTTTGAAATTATCAACAAAACACATACATATAAAATGCCTACATTGCTAAATAATAACATCATAGGAAGCCCTAGTGACCACCTGGCAGAAAGCGTCCAACATTCCCAAGCTGATCCAACAGACCTCATACACAAATAAGGAGTCTTGTCCTGGAAGAGTTTTCAAGAAAAAGGGTAGATGACTGGTCTAGCGAAGAAGAAGAAGAAAGTATAGCAGATTGATAGAACAGAGCAGGAATGAGAAAGAGCAAATGAGTAAGACAGCGACGGTGGGAATTTAAAGCACTAAATTTCCAGAAAGTGGGGATACTATTTATACTGAAACCCCCGGCACCCCAACGGGAGTTGTACCGGCAGTAGCTATGCTTACCTGTGTCTGTGTACTGACTGTAGCTAGACCTTCATGTTTCTAGTGTACTAACTGTAGCTAGACCTACATGTACCTGTGTCTAGCGTGCTTACTGTAGCCAGGCCTACCTGTGTCTATTGTGCAGACTGTAGCTAGGCCTACCTGACAGGTGAGCGTGTATGTTGGTATAGGTCGCCGCGCTTTGAGCCTGAATGATTTGGGGTAAGGCGCGTATAGCATCCTGTATTATTATTATTATTATTATTACCTGTGTCTAGTGTGCAGACTGTAGCTATGCCTATCAGTGTCTAGTGTGCAGACTGTAGCTAGACCTCCTGTGTCTAGTGTACTGACTGTAGCTAGGTCTACATGTATCAAGTGTGCAGGCTGTAGCTAGGCTTGCCTGTGTCTAGTGTACTGACTGTAGCTAGGCCTACCTGTGTCTAGTGTGCAGACTGTAGCTAGGCCTAACTGTGTCTAGTGTGCTGACAGTATCTTTTTTCTCCAAGCTAGGTAGACCTAGCCCCACTGAACTTTGTATCATGCGTTGTGTTGCAATGCATTTGTACTAGGCTATATGGTGTTCCTTTGAACTGTGACAGGTAACGGGAGAACCTCTCATCAAGAGGTCAGACGACAACGAGGCAGCACTGAAGAAGCGGCTAGAGGCTTACCACCAGCAGACCAAGCCCTTGGTGGACTATTATGCCAGGCGAGGAATCCACACAGCTGTGGATGCCTCCCTACCGTCCAAGACCGTGTTTGCCACCATCACTGCCGCCTTTGCCAGGGCTACCAAAGACCAGGTCATGTTTATGAGGCAGTAATACACACAGTTGTTGTTTTCTTCTTTTTCTGCATTTGAGTGAGTAGTGAGAATGGACATTGAGGTTGAACATCTACACCCACCATTGAGGTTGAACATCTACAGCCACCATTGGCGCTATGGCAGACAGGAACAAGAGGTAGGGACCTAAATCAACACTGAACTACCAAAGCAATCATACTGCTAAAATAGACAGTGAAAAATGGCCACTTTTTATTTCGCCCACTACGGGATTCGAACCTGGGTCATCGATGTGACAGGCGAACGCTCTACCACTTGAGCTACGATGGTGGGAGTGATTAAGACTTCTGTGGGAATGTCCACTGGGTTTTATTTTTCCTTGTAGAAAGTTTTGAAGGGTAGTGATAATAACAAAGCATATGTTGAGGCAGTAACCTTTTAAATATAAACATATATTCTGGAGTAATTATGGGCTTATTGGTAAATGTTCTGACATCAATAAGGAAGTTAAAACCTTTAATAGCATATTAGCATTAGGTTCTGTGGACCTGTCGTACAGCTAGTACTTAATAAACAATTCAGAACAAACAAAATAATTAACGTAACATTAATTTGAAACTAATATATGTATATATAACAAAGAGTATTAATGCACCTAAATACCACCCCACCCCCTCCTCCACCCCTCTTCTCAACACATACACAGGCACACAAATTCACACACAATCTCAAACCTTAAATTGTCGCAGGTTAGACAATCTTAAATATTAGGAGCAAAGGGAATATACACATTTGTGCAGTCTAGTTTTATACGATGTTATGGATTTCTTTTCCTTTTCCTCTTGTGGTAGAGAATTCCACACGCTTGGACCAGAATATAACAGAGATATTTTAAATATGTCTAAGCGTGGTTGTGAAAATGTTAAATTATGTCTGAAAGATGAATAACGAGATAATTTGCTAATACATAAGGAGCATTAGGGAGGCGCGGTGGCCGAGTGGTTAGAGTGTTGGCTTGCGGATCTGAAGGTCCTGAGTTTGAGCCCAGGCCGGGGGCATTGTGTTGTGTCCTTGGGAGACACTTTACTCCCGTTTCCTACTCCTTCGGATGAGAGTGTAAACCGAGGTATAGTCTGTGTCGCATGCATTCCATCTTAACGGACTTTAAAGATCCTGACGCTCATGTCTTAGATGAGTGAGTGCCGGTGACAAGAACACACCCAGCATGTACCTTGGGTAAAGGGCTTCACTTGGGGCTGCTGTACTTTCGAAAATGAAAGTGCCTGAATTTCACCTCGATGATGATAAAGTTGTTAAAATAAAAAAAAATTAAAAATTCTTTGGCGTGAAATTGTGAGCTATTCAAATAAACATTGAATGTGATTGGTAAGGTTACTATTTTGTGGTATCCACCTTACTTCACAGATTGTAAACAATTGCTATGCATGATTTTGACAATTGTGGCGTTTGTGAACCTCCAGTCTCCTGGAATGTTGAAGATAGAAGTTTGCTTTAGTTTTACCATCTGTTGCCAATGTCAATACAGCAAAATTATTGTGTAGTATTGGAGGGTGTGAGGGAAGCAAATGCAGGATTGGGGGATGACGAGTGACTGTCAAATGAGTAATACAGAAAGAAAGAACAGTTGTTCCACCTCTTGTTTTAAACATTCATTCAAATTGTACACAGATTGATCACTCAATGAAGGTTTAAACTTATTAATATGTAGGGATCCTTCTTGAAATATGAATTAGCCTATCAGCACCCAGAAATGTAAGTATGTTTTATGTAAGAGTGGATACTGCAGTATTCATTGATGGTAGTGATATGTATTATTTAAATGGTAGTATAAATATATCATGGTGGTGGTTCAGAAAATTGTAATGGTTCTGCCTTCCAAATTTGTGTTGCTTTAATTTAACCTTTAGTTAGGAAAACCATTGAATGGACCTATATGTAAATATGAAGTGTAATTGTGCTTATATTTAATAGTTGGCAGCTTGCATTAGGGCGTGATTTTGGGTGAGATACTTTAGAGCTAGTATATGCACTATATAACAACAAGAAGTTCTAAAGGTTAGGTGTAACTTCCTATTTTGGGAAATGTATTTGATAATAGAGACATAGGTTGACAAAGATTTAAGCTGCTATATAATTACAAATAAGTTGCAGTTACAATAGTTTGCTTTGCTTGTTGAATTGACAAAATATTTGAAATGGTCAAACAATGGCGACGAGTGCTGTTTTTAGGACTTTACTGCAGTATGAAGGTTTCATGTTCAGTTTTTTTTTCAACAACTTTTCATTTTTGCTTTCCTTGTATCAGTTGAGGCTTTATGATAATTTCCTGTCTCTTGGTTTTAAATATAAATAGTGGAATATTGATTATATACAAATCATTGTTTGACAGCTTGTTAATCTTTGTTGTTGCAACTTCAAAGAAAGCATTCCAACAAGTCTGGCATGTGTTGTTAATGAAATCAAAGAAGAATTGGATTGTATGGTCAAAGGTTGTTATGGTATATGTTATATAATCCCAGTGTCCCGGACATAAACATTGGCTGTGAGCACTGGTCATCTTACTGTTATTAGTGTGATGGTTGTTTCAGTGTATAGTTTTCCCTTTCCTCCCTCCCCAGCCACATAGGATTGGGCTTAGTCTTCTGGGTGTCAGACTACACGCCTAAGGCAGCGAGTGGGCAGCTTGAGTTATAATCTGTATCAGCCAGCGCCTTGAGCAACTCCTGAGCTGAAAATGCGCTATGTAAGAATGAATTAGTGGTCTGTTTATGTATTGATTTAGTTATGTTTGTTTACTTAGGTATTTTTCAGTGTAGTTCTTTATCTTACCACATGTGATGGTTATTGATTGTGTAGCTCTAGCTGTTCTTTGTTTATCTTACCCTATGTGATGGTTATTGATTGTGTAGCTCTAGCTGTTCTTTGTTTATCTTACCCTATGTGATGGTTATTGATTGTGTAGCTCTAGCTGTTCTTTGTTTATCTTACCCTATGTGATGGTTATTGATTGTGTAGCTCTAGCTGTTCTTTGTTTATCTTACCCCATGTGATGGTTATTGATTGTGTAGAGCTGTTCTTTGTTTATCTTACCCTATGTGATGGTTATTGATTGTGTAGAGCTGTTCTTTGTTTATCTTACCCTATGTGATGGTTATTGATTGTGTAGAGCTGTTCTTTGTTTATCTTACCCTATGTGATGGTTATTGATTGTGTAGCTCTAGCTGTTCTTTGTTTATCTTACCCTATGTGATGGTTATTGATTGTGTAGCTCTAGCTGTTCTTTGTTTATCTTACCCTATGTGATGGTTATTGATTGTGTAGAGCTGTTCTTTGTTTATCTTACCCTATGTGATGGTTATTGATTGTGTAGAGCTGTTCTTTGTTTATCTTACCCTATGTGATGGTTATTGATTGTGTAGAGCTGTTCTTTGTTTATCTTACCCTATGTGATGGTTATTGATTGTGTAGCTCTAGCTGTTCTTTGTTTATCTTACCCTATGTTATGGTTATTGATTGTGTAGCTCTAGCTGTTCTTTGTTTATCTTACCCTATGTGATGGTTATTGATTGTGTAGAGCTGTTCTTTGTTTATCTTACCACATGTGATGGTTATTGATTGTGTAGCTCTAGCTGTTCTTTGTTTATCTTACCCTATGTGATGGTTATTGATTGTGTAGAGCTGTTCTTTGTTTATCTTACCACATGTGATGGTTATTGATTGTGTAGAGCTGTTCTTTGTTTATCTTACCCTATGTGATGGTTATTGATTTTGTAGCTCTAGCTGTTCTTTGTTTATTTTACCACATGTGGTGGTTATTGATTGTGTAGAGCTGTTCTTATGTATGAAGTTTAAGGGAAATGGTTGATAACATTAACACTGTACACCAACATGTTATAACATTAACACTGTACACCAACATGTTCTTTTGTCCTTTCAAGATTATTTTTTTGTTAACAAGTTTATGATTGATAACATTAACACTGTACACCAACATGTTCTTTTGTCATTTCAAGATTATGTTTTTGTTAACAAGTTTATGATTGGGTGTATTTGGAACTTGTTTGTGGCAATATGTTGTGAAAAACAAAATGGTGGCAAGTTTGTATAGTTGTTGTGATTTAGTTTTCTTACCACCATCATTCCTAACAAACAGTGACTATGGGATTATTTAGCAATATAGGCATTTTATATGTATGTGTTTTGTTAATATTTTATCATGATGCTTATATTCTATTTTGTGTTTGTAAACGGGGGTTCAATAAATCAGAGTACAGCCTCAGCGTCCCCTGCATGGGATGCCCTTATTGTAAAGTGACTGGCTGGTGAAGTGCCTTCGGTTCGGTTAGGATAGTTTCAGCAGATCTTTTATACGGAGGGGGTGAGCCCTCTTTTAACAAGTTGTGGTCGTGATTTGGTTCTTTGCAGTCCGCTGGACCTTATAAACAGTGGCTAACTAACTAAATACATTGAAGCCAATGATAATAATGATGTCCTCTTGTCTTTGTCAAGTGATGTAGTCAATCTGCTGGAAAATATCCATTCCTTTCTTTAAACATGACCACTTCTTTTCAAAGGCAAAGAACTAAGCAGATCTGAATATAGGTCAAGTTTGAGTATAAGTGGTGGGGGCATTGTGTGATGTTCTCTGTACTGTTAATAGTTGTCTATTGAGTTGTGGATGGCACATTCACTTGACATTGTCAGTACAGTTCTTCCCTTGTTGTTCAAGTGCACAAGTGATGGGACTGTTGTAACAGCATATCAATAGGTCTGCCTCCTTCCCACCATTTTGGTTTTAAACATTGCCCAACTTTGCTATGATCCATTTTTATGTTAAAAATTAGTTAAAGTCTGGATTTTAAATGAGGGTTAATGGGACGACTTGATGTTGTTAAGCTTTATTATGACGGATGTTTCTGTTAGAAAGTGACTGAGATAAAGATTTTGTGTGTTTTGTTGATATTTTATAATAATGTTTGTAGTCTATTTTGTTTTTGTAAATGGGGGTTTGATAAATTAGAGTACAGCCTAAGCGTCCCTGCATGGGATGCCTTTATTGTAAAGTGACCGGCTGGTGGAGTGCCTTCAGTGTTACCACTGGGGTTGTTTCAGCAGATCTGTTAAGAGGACCAAGGGTGAGTCTTCTTTCAGCCTCCCCCATGGAGGTGCTGGGTTTTTTAGTATAAATAGTTTCCCCACATTCTGGAAATTGAGTGCTTTAAATTCCCACTTCTTCTTTGTTCTTTCTCATTCCTACTCTGTTCTATCAATCTACTATACTATCTTCTTCGCTAGACTAGTCTGTTGCTGTCTTTCTACTTTGTTCTTTCTTATTCCTACTCTTTTCTATCAATCTACTATACTATCTTCTTCTTCGCTAGACCAGTCACCTACCTTTTTTCTTGAAAACTCTTCCGGGACAATACTTCTCATTTGTGTGTGAGGTCTGTTGGATCAGCTTGGGAATATTGGACGCTTTTTCTTCCACATGGTCACTGGGGCTTCCTATGATGTTATTATTTAGCAATGTAGGCATTTTATATGTATGTGTTTTGTTGATATTGTATAATGATGTTTGTATTCTATTTTGTTTTTGTAAACGGGGGTTCGATAAATTAGAGTATAGCCTCAGCGTCCGCTGCGTGGGATGTCTTTATTGTAAAGTGACCGGCTGGTAGATTGCCTTCAGTGTTACCACTAGAATTGTTTCGGCAGATCTTTTATGCGGATCAGGGGTGAGTCCTCTTTCACTTCTCTGGTCCTGATTTGGCTCGGAAGAGTCCACCAGACCTAAAGCAATAACCATGTAATGTAATGTAATCTTGAAAACTCTTCCGGGACAAAACTCCTCATACCCCCGTTGGGGGGGCTGGGGGTTTCAGTATAAATAGTATCACCACTTTCTGGAAATTTAGTGCTGTAAATTTTCACTGTCACAGTCTTTCTCATTTGCTCTTTCTCATTCCTACTCTGTTCTATCAATCTACTATACTATCTTCCTCTTCACTAGACCAGTCACCTACCTTTTTCTTGAAAACTCTTCCCGGACAAAACTCATTTGTGTGTGAGGTCTGTTGGATCAGCTTGGACCCCCGTTGAGGTGCCTGGGGTTTCAGTATAAATAGTATCCCCACTTTCTGGAAATTTAGTGCTTTAAATTCCCATTGTCGCTGTCTTTCTCCTTTGCTCTTTCTAAGTCCTGCTCTGTTCTATCAATCTGCTATACTTTCTTCTTCTTCGCTAGACCAGTCACCTACTTTTTTTCTTGAAAACTCTTCCGGGACAAGACTCCTTGTTTGTGTATAAGGTCTGTTGGATCAGCTTGGGAATGTTGGACGCTTTCTGCCAGGTGGTCACTATGGCTTCCTATGATGTTATTATTTAGCAATGTAGGCATTTTATATGTATATGTTTTGTTGATAATTTATAATGATGTTTGTATTCTATTTTGTTTTTGTAAACGGGAGTTCGATAAATTAGCCTCAGCGTCCCCTGTGTGGGATGTCTTTATTGTAAAGTGACTGGTTGGTGGAGGGCATTCAGTTTTCCCACTAGGGTTGTTTCAGCAGATCTTTTATGCAGATTGGAGGTTGTCCGGTCCTGATTTGGCTCGGAAGAGTCCGCTGGACCTAAAGCAACAATTATGTAATGTAATGTATGTAACAGCAGAAATAGTGACGACAAAATGTAGGAAATTAGCTTAGCGCAAAATAGATACCATCGAACGAAACTGGACATTAATTCAACAGTTATCTAAAAAGCAGCACACACATGTCAAATTAACTTCCTTGAGACAGTCACACCGCCAGCCGCTCCAGATACCATCTAACAGACTTAGCGATCCAAGACTAAATAGCATACTTTAGTCAAAACTGACCATAACGTTGTCTTCGTTAACTATCCTACTTCCCTATGACCAAAGTCACTGAAACACTAAGTAGCCTAGGCTCCGCGTAATCGTTATTGCACCTATTCTCCACTCTACCCCTGACACTCCACTTCAAGGATAATTATGCGTGTCAGAAATAGGGCAGGGGTGAAAAATATTCGAATAAAACCGTATAATCCCGTATATGAGCTAAATGATTGGTCAGAAGACTACTAGGAACTCTTGCAAATCTTTGGGGACCAAATCTCAGCTGGTCAGTCGCAAACAAACTGCCCAGCTGCGAGGGTCAACTAAAGGAACAAACTGCAGTGTCCGTCTATCTCCATCTCATCAAGAGAGTGCTAGAGACGTAACAGACGATTTCACAGATCCCAGAGTCTACAAGTAAGATAACATTAGTACAGTACTCCTCTTTTAACGTCACTACCGTTTAAGGTCACAAGGCGGATAAGATCAATCAGGTTGTTGGTCCCGGCCAAACACCTTCTTTGTACCATCCTCGCTTAGCGTCACCTCGCATAAGGGAAAACCTCGGATAACGTCAACTCCGTTTTGGTTCCCAAATGGAGGAGACTACTGCTTAAGAGAAATTGATGTCACAGATGACGTCATTTATGAGGTCACTTCCTGTTTTGAGATGGAATTCCATCCCAGAACACCTGTCATGTCCAGCCAGCATCCGCGTTATGCGACACTCTGCATTACACACGGGAACCACTTTGACAGAGAGCGACCCATGGGCGGTGTAGACAGGTGTAACTGTGATCTGCCGTGTCCCCTCCTAGCAGGACGTATTGCCACAGTGGCCTTACCCTGAATTGACTTCATTCACTAGCGATAAAGCATGTGCCGTGGCGTAGACAAAATGAACAATTCGTTAAACTTGTGTAAGGTTTTCTGCAAATACACCCATAACTGTCTTGGTGCATACTTTTTATTTTTTATTCTCATTTGCGCGCGTGCGCGTCAATGTGTTTGTGTGTGTGTGTGAGAGTGTGTGTATGTGTATGCATGCTTGCATCCGTTCGTTGAGTGTTTGAGTGTGTGCTTATGCATCATACACATGCACAAAAAATACATATACAGTAATGCATACATGCATACACGCGCACGAACGTGCACACATGTACACACACACACGCGCACACACACTGTCACACGACAAAAAAATTTAGCACCTCGTATAAGATCAAGTTTTTTACTGGTAGTTGATCTTATCAGAGGACTGTTTAGGGTGCCCCTCGAATAAGATCAAACAAAAATTTGGTCCCGTTTCGATTTGCAAAGTATTCAATAATAGAGTTTATTTACCTTTAATTTGAGTTTGCGTTGTGGTTAGAGGAAGCTTTGTATAACGTTGATAATTTTTGTTAGTCGATATTATTAACCCCCGATCCGCATAAAAGATCTGGTGAAACAACCCTAGTGGGAAAATTGAATGCCCTCCACCGGCCAGTAACTTTACAATAAAGACATCCCACGTGGGGGACGGCTGAGGGTTTACCTCAACTACGCGAACCCCCGGTTACAAAAACAAAATAGAATACAACCATCAGTATAAATCATCAACAAAAAACATAAATATAAAATGCCTATAGTGCTAAATAATACAATCATAGGAAGCCCTAGTGACCACCCGGCAGAAAGCGTCCAACACTCCCAAGCTGATCCAACAGACCTCATACACAAACAAGGAGTCTTGTCCAGGAAGAGTTTTCAAGAAAAAAGGTAGGTCATTGATCTAGCGAAGAAGAAGAAAGTATAGCAGAGTGATAGGACAGATCAGGAATGGGAAAGAGCAAATGAGGAAGACAGCGACAGTGGGAATTTAAAGCACTAAATTTCCAGAAAGTGGGGGTACTATTTATACTGAAACCCCCGGCACTCCAACGGAGGGGGGGGGGGGGGGGGGGGGGAATTGTTGCCGCAGTGAATTAGTCATGCCTATAAAGGCAAGACAGGTTTTCAACTGGGGCTTTCACTGTTCCCTTTATAGGTTAGAACAATCTACAGTGGCAAGATTGCTCATGACCCCAAGGGGTGAGTACCTGGAGAAAACCCCTGAGACGTTGCCTGAGTCGAAAGTAAATAATATTCGGAGAAACATAACGCCCAGATGCTGGATCGATCCCACACCTGTCAGGCGCCAGTGGTTTGTGGCCTGTGGACAAGGCAAGTTAGTCCCGCCTTATTCCACTTGGTGGCCTTTGGGTCTTTAGTTAGGTGAAGCAAGTTTTCAAGAAAAAAAGTAGGTGCCTGGTCTAGCAAAGAAGAAGATAGTATAAGTATAGTAGATTGATAGAACAGAGTAGGAATGAGAAAGAACAAAGGAGAAAGACAGCAACAGTGGGAATTTAAAGCACTAAATTTCCAGAAAGTGGGGATACTATTTATACTGAAAACCCCGGCACCCCCACTGGGTGCTCTCACAAACAATCCACAAAATAATTATACTTGCTAGGAGAACTCCCAGTTCCTCACCCCTTATAAGACCTTTTTAGGATTTTGTATCAGACATTGCATAAGTGATCTGCCGTGTCCCCTCCTAACGGGACGTATTGCTGGCGTAGACAAAATGAACAATTCGGTAAACTTGTGTAAGGTTTTCTGCAAATACACCCAGTAACTGTCTTGGTGCATACTTTTTATTTTTTTATTCTCATTTGTGTGCGTGCATGCATGCGCGTCAATGTGTTTGTGTGTGTGTGTGTGTGTGAGAGTGTGTGTATGTGTATGCATGCCTGCATCTGTTCGTTTGAGTGTTTGAGTGTGTGCTTATGCATCATACACACGCACAAAAAATACATATACAGTAATGCATACATGCATACGCGCGCACCAACGTGCACACATATAAAAACATACACACACACTGTCACACGACAAAAAAATTTAGCACCTCTTATAAGATCAAGTTTTTTACTGGTAGTTGATCTTATCAGAGGACTGTTTAGGGTGCCCCTCGGATAAGATCAAACAAAAATTTGGTCCCGTGGGGGGTCACCTTGAGCGAGGAGTACTGTAAAATACATTTGCCCACCTAGATGCCAAATATGCTAAAACATTCTTGAAAATGTTATTAACTTCTGATTTGAAAATTATATATAATGTAGCGGAAAGAGCCGCGACTGGTTGAGGCTTGGGAGAGAAATTGTCTACCTTGAATTTCTTTGTTAGACAAGCCTTGGGTGGCTCCTGCTTTGCAGAATCCTTTGGGGATGCCATTGGGTTATGCAGGACAAGGCGACACGACATTTGTTCTCCCCGGCTGACCATTCGCCTTCTGCTTTTGGTGGTGAGCGGGATGACATTGTCGGCAGGCTTTTTATGCAAGTCGGTGGCAGCGACTTTGCAGGAGAGTGCGTGGCACTAGTAGCCGGCCACCCGGTACTACCAACCACGCTTCACCGCCTTGCAGGGCAAATATTTTTATGTCCCTCTTTTAAGGGATAAAATGAAAATAACAGCTCGGGTGGAGCAATGTTCTCAAGGTCGTGGCCGAGAGACGGGAGTCAAACACTCCGCTCGGCTACAATAAAAACATGTTAAGGTCCCCATATCCACGACCCCAAAACCATGCTGTTTATATAAGAGGTTTTTTGGGGACGTGGATACGGGGACTTTAATATGTTTATATGGCAATTTATGGAGCTACGCTATGGAAGTGGGAGTTTGATTTCAGTCAGTTTTCAGTTAGTAAAGTGTTTGAACCTGAAGTTCGTTCTTGAGTTTCTGTGTATGAGAGAGACTCTTAACATGGTGGCAAAAACCATATTGCACAATATGAATAATGAAGTAAAACTTGCTATGAAAATGTTTTTTTAATACATTGATTACATTTCTTTAACCAGTAAAGTGTATAGGCATTTGGAATATTGAAACCCGCCTGATAAAAAGAGCAAGATTTAACAATTTCCAATGAAGAAAAAAACGAGAAGAACATTACTTACACAACAATTTTACTAACCTCTTTGTCGCGTCACCCGAGTGGGTTCCGCGACGTGCAGCTCAAACAGCGAGTGAGGGAATAGAAATTCAAACAAAAGAAACTAACACAAAATGCCAGATGAACAATCACACTCTTTTATTCAACAAACAAACACGCATACACAGGATAATGGGATACTAAACCACCCTCAACCCCTATCAAGACCCCCAACCCAGTACCTACTAAACAATTACCTCCCTTGGCTTACCCGGAATCCCAGAACTGTACACAAACAAAATGCCCACAACAATATGCAACAACAGCAATAAACACTTACATTTCAGATAACTGCAATTCTCAAACGAATAAACAATTCAGCACATCTAAGAAGTTCAATGGTATTGAGTAAGTCAGCTTTATAGTTTATTGTCACAACTTGTGACTTAACAGTCTCTTAACTGAGCTCAGAATAAACTATAGTAGTTGATCACTGAAGAATGGGTATATGTTTAGGTGCGTGAATACGAATGTGTATGTGTGTCGGTGTGGTGTAAATGGTGTCCTGTAACCCCGATGGAAAGCTCCCGGTCGTCCGAAGTAACGGGGCAAGTCCCGGCGATGATGGGGGACCACAGCCAGCAGCGGCGCCAACGACAACGAAAAGACGTGGCAGTGGTGGTGGCTTTCCGCCGTCCGCCATCTTGACCTGTTTATTCATGCATCTCAATAACACAATGCACTTATTTCTATAATTTATATCTCTTCCATAAACACAGTTGTTTATATAAATATACATAATTATTACAATTGCACTTCCAGTCACACAATCCCGATTCATCTCATCCTCATTTCCCGTTGGGGTGCCGGGGTTTCAGTATAAATAGTATCACCACTTTCTGGAAATTTAGTGCTTTAAATTCCCACTGTCCTGTCTTTCTCCTTTGTTCTTTCTCATTCTTGCTCGGTTCTATCAATCTGCTATACTATCTTCTTCTTCGCTAGACCAGTCACCTACCTTTTTTCTTGAAAACTCTTCCTGGACAAGACTCCTTATTTGTGTGTGAGGTCTGTTGGATCAGCTTGGGATTATTGGACGCTTTCTGCCTGGTGGTCACTAGGGCTTCCTATGATGTTATTATTTAGCAATGTAGGCATTTTATATGTATGTGTTTTGTTGATAATTTATAATGATGTTTGTGTTCTATTTTGTTTTTGTAAACGGGGGTTCGATAAATTAAGAGTACAGCCTCAGCGTCCCCTGCGTGGGATGTCTTTATTGTAAAATGACTGGCTGGTGGAAAGCATTCAGTTTTACCACTAGGGTTGTTTCAGCAGATCTTTTATGCTGATCGGGGGTTGTCCGGTCCTGCTTTGGCTCGGAAGAGTCCGCTGGACCTAAAACAATAATAATGTAATGTAATCTCATCCTCATCTCCATCTTCATTACCTCTCTCCACGTTATAATACATTATCTCCCTTCATTAACAATAATGTCTATCACGCTATAATACAAACACTTCCCTCTCCCTCATATTCATCAACTTCATCACCCATCTCCAACATACCCCTTGGGGTCATGAGCAATCTTGTCACTGTAGATTGTTCTAACCTATAAAGGGAACAGTGAAAGCCCCAGTTGAAGACCTGTCTTGCCTTTGTAGGCATGACTAATTCACTGCGGCAACAGTTCCCCCCGTTGGAGTGCCGGGGGTTTCAGTATAAATAGTATCCCCACTTTCTGGAAATTTAGTGCTTTAAATTCCCACTGTCGCTGTCTTCATCATTTGCTCTTTCCCATTCCTGATCTGTCCTATCACTCTGCTATACTTTCTTCTTCTTCGCTAGATCAATGACCTACCTTTTTTCTTGAAAACTCTTCCTGGACAAGACTCCTTGTTTGTGTATGAGGTCTGTTGGATCAGCTTGGGAGTGTTGGACGCTTTCTGCCGGGTGGTCACTAGGGCTTCCTATGATTGTATTATTTCGCACTATAGGCATTTTATATGTATGTTTTTTGTTGATGATTTATAATGATGGTTGTATTCTATTTTGTTTTTGTAACCGGGGGTTCGCGTAGTTGAGGTCAACCCTCAGCCGTCCCCCGCGTGGGATGTCTTTATTGTAAAGTGACTGGCCGGTGGAGGGCATTCAATTTTCCCACTAGGGTTGTTTCGGCAGATCTTTTATGCGGATCGGGGGTTGTCCGGTCCTGATTTGGCTCGGAAGAGTCCGCTGGACCTAAAGCAACAATAAATCAATCAATCAATCATCTCCAACATAGTACATTGTCTCCCTTCCTTCACATTCATCACCCCTCTCTCTCTATCTTTAACATGCATACTTCATTGTCACCCTTTGTAACCCACTTTGGCAACAACATCAATGTAACAAGAGGACCTGTTTACCCTGCACAATGTAAGCTTTTGCTGGTTTAGTCAGTGTAGATTTAGAAGGTTACTGTAGTCTCTAGCAGACGACAGAAGTGATCATGCATAACACAGTTGTAGCTTAATGTAAGCACAGTAAGTGACATCATCGCAGCCTACGATGGTGTGTCGAATTTTACATCCACTTAGATTGCTTCATCCAATCGGGACACAGCCAGGTTAGTTAGAACCAGTTCTGGTTGGTTCATAGAGAGGGATAGAACTTGAGTCGAGTTGGAAACGCTGAGTAGTACACAGTACACTCAAGCAGAAATCTCTCCTGAGAAGATTAGACAGCAGTACTTGTTGAATATTTGAATTCAGTCAAGGAGCCACGGCCTGACATTGTCGAACAGGTAAATGAACATACTTCTGTTTCATCGTGAAGTATTTATATTATTGTTAAATTATGTTTGTGGAATTTGCTATGCATAGAATTGAATTGTTAGTCCGACTTTGCGTGACCACATGGAAGAATCCGACCACGAGGCAAGCATGACCGGCTGACGCCATGTTGTATTATGTACAGATCCACAGTTGTTTAACCTATATGTATGCTTGCAGACCAGTGGCTGTACCCGAGAATGTTTATAATATTATTATTTCTTTATGTGTATAGTTAGCCACGATTTATATTTATATATGTATAAGAAATTAGAGTGGAGATTCCAGTGGACCACAGACTTAGCAGAATGTTCGTCGCTTATGTATAGAGATGTGGAGCTATCACTGAGGGCTACTTTGGCCTTCACGATGAAACAGAAGTATGTTCATTTACCTGTTCGACAATGTCAGGCCGTGGCTCCTTGACTGAATTCAAATATTCAACAAGTACTGCTGTCTAATCTTCTCAGGAGAGATTTCTGCTTGAGTGTACTGTGTACTACTCAGCGTTTCCAACTCGACTCAAGTTCTATCCCTCTCCATGAACCAACCAGAACTGGTTCTAACTAACCTGGCTGTGTCCCGATTGGATGAAGCAATCTAAGTGGATGTAAAATTCGACACACCATCGTAGGCTGCGATGATGTCACTTACTGTGCTTACATTAAGCTACAACTGTGTTATGCATGATCACTTCTGTCGTCTGCTAGAGACTACAGTAACCTTCTAAATCTACACTGACTAAACCAGCAAAAGCTTACATTGTGCAGGGTAAACAGGTCCTCTTGTTACATTGATGTTGTTGCCAAAGTGGGTTACAAAGGGTGACAATGAAGTATGCATGTTAAAGATAGAGAGAGTGGGGTGATGAATGTGAAGGAAGGGAGACAATGTACTATGTTGGAGATGATTGATTGATTGATTTATTGTTGCTTTAGGTCCAGCGGACTCTTCCGAGCCAAATCAGGACCGGACAACCCCCGATCCGCATAAAAGATCTGCCGAAACAACCCTAGTGGGAAAATTGAATGCCCTCCACCGGCCAGTCACTTTACAATAAAGACATCCCACGCGGGGGACGGCTGAGGGTTGACCTCAACTACGCGAACCCCCGGTTACAAAAACAAAATAGAATACAACCATCATTATAAATCATCAACAAAAAACATACATATAAAATGCCTATAGTGCGAAATAATACAATCATAGGAAGCCCTAGTGACCACCCGGCAGAAAGCGTCCAACACTCCCAAGCTGATCCAACAGACCTCATACACAAACAAGGAGTCTTGTCCAGGAAGAGTTTTCAAGAAAAAAGGTAGGTCATTGATCTAGCGAAGAAGAAGAAAGTATAGCAGAGTGATAGGACAGATCAGGAATGGGAAAGAGCAAATGATGAAGACAGCGACAGTGGGAATTTAAAGCACTAAATTTCCAGAAAGTGGGGATACTATTTATACTGAAACCCCCGGCACTCCAACGGGGGGAACTGTTGCCGCAGTGAATTAGTCATGCCTACAAAGGCAAGACAGGTCTTCAACTGGGGCTTTCACTGTTCCCTTTATAGGTTAGAACAATCTACAGTGACAAGATTGCTCATGACCCCAAGGGGTATGTTGGAGATGGGTGATGAAGTTGATGAATATGAGGGAGAGGGAAGTGTTTGTATTATAGCGTGATAGACATTATTGTTAATGAAGGGAGATAATGTATTATAACGTGGAGAGAGGTAATGGAGATGAGGATGAGATTACATTACATTATTATTGTTTTAGGTCCAGCGGACTCTTCCGAGCCAAAGCAGGACCGGACAACCCCCGATCAGCATAAAAGATCTGCTGAAACAACCCTAGTGGTAAAACTGAATGCTTTCCACCAGCCAGTCATTTTACAATAAAGACATCCCACGCAGGGGACGCTGAGGCTGTACTCTTAATTTATCGAACCCCCGTTTACAAAAACAAAATAGAACACAAACATCATTATAAATTATCAACAAAACACATACATATAAAATGCCTACATTGCTAAATAATAACATCATAGGAAGCCCTAGTGACCACCAGGCAGAAAGCGTCCAATAATCCCAAGCTGATCCAACAGACCTCACACACAAATAAGGAGTCTTGTCCCGGAAGAGTTTTCAAGAAAAAAGGTAGGTGACTGGTCTAGCGAAGAAGAAGATAGTATAGCAGATTGATAGAACCGAGCAAGAATGAGAAAGAACAAAGGAGAAAGACAGGACAGTGGGAATTTAAAGCACTAAATTTCCAGAAAGTGGTGATACTATTTATACTGAAACCCCGGCCCCCCAACGGGAAATGAGGATGAGATGAATCGGGATTGTGTGACTGGAAGTGCAATTGTAATAATTATGTATATTTATATAAACAACTGTGTTTATGGAAGAGATATAAATTATAGAAATAAGTGCATTGTGTTATTGAGATGCATGAATAAACAGGTCAAGATGGCGGACGGCGGAAAGCCACCACCACTGCCACGTCTTTTCGTTGTCGTTGGCGCCGCTGCTGGCTGTGGTCCCCCATCATCGCCGGGACTTGCCCCGTTACTTCGGACGACCGGGAGCTTTCCATCGGGGTTACAGGACACCATTTACACCACACCGACACACATACACATTCGTATTCACGCACCTAAACATATACCCATTCTTCAGTGATCAACTACTATAGTTTATTCTGAGCTCAGTTAAGAGACTGTTAAGTCACAAGTTGTGACAATAAACTATAAAGCTGACTTACTCAATACCATTGAACTTCTAAGATGTGCTGAATTGTTTATTCGTTTGAGAATTGCAGTTATCTGAAATGTAAGTGTTTATTGCTGTTGTTGCATATTGTTGTGGGCATTTTGTTTGTGTACAGTTCTGGGATTCCGGGTAAGCCAAGGGAGGTAATTGTTTAGTAGGTACTGGGTTGGGGGTCTTGATAGGGGTTGAGGGTGGTTTAGTATCCCATTATCCTGTGTATGCGTGTTTGTTTGTTGAATAAAAGAGTGTGATTGTTCATCTGGCATTTTGTGTTAGTTTCTTTTGTTTGAATTTCTATTCCCTCACTCGCTGTTTGAGCTGCACGTCGCGGAACCCACTCGGGTGACGCGACAAAGAGGTTAGTAAAATTGTTGTGTAAGTAATGTTCTTCTCGTTTTTTTCTTCATTGGAAATTGTTAAATCTTGCTCTTTTTATGTAGTAGTAGTAGTAGTAGTGTAGGGACTAGATCATGGTGATCATTAAGCCTCACGGCTTATTTAAATGTCCCATCTTTAGCACATATATTTCAGGTCTGATATAAGCCGGCTCAAGACGCTCAACTATCAAAATCATATTTTATAGATTTTAAAATCTCTTGTTCATCAATAAGATTTTTGAAACTGTTTAAAGTTTTTGCCTGTTTAATATTTTGTGGAAGTTTGTTCCATAGAGGTGCAACTCTATTACTAAAAGTATGTTTTCGAAGATTAGTACGGCTATGCTTAATAAATAATTTGTTAACAGAGTTTCTTGTTATATCAAATTTGTTTAGTTCAAAAAATTTGTTAGTATCTAATTCATCAATATTATTAAAAATTTTATAAGCTTGTATTAGGTCCCCTCTCACTCTTCTGGCTTTTAGGCTTGGCAGACATAATGATTCCAGTCTGTCTCTGTAAGAAATATCTTTCAGTCCTGGAACCATTTTAGTTGCTCGCCTTTGTACACGCTCAATAGCAGCGGACTGTCTCTTTAATAAAGGGTACAAAATAATATTTTATCAGGCGGGTTTCAATATTCCAAATGCCTATACACTTTACTGGTTAAAGGAATGTAATCAATGTATTAAAAAAACACATGAAACATGGCTAGAATGGTCACATATCCATGTACTAACACTTCCTGACGTTGCGTAACATAAAACATGGCAAGCATGGTCACATATCCATGTACTAAAACTTTCTGGCGTTGCTTAACATGAAACTTGGCTAGCATAGTCACATATCCATGTACTAACACTTTCTGACATTGCTTAACATAAAACATTGCTAGCATGGTCACATATCCAAGTACTAACCTTTCCTGACGTTGCTTTAAATAAAACATGGCTAGCATGGTCACATATCCATGTACTAACACTTCCTGACGTTGCTTTACATGAAACATGCCTAGCATGGTCACATTTCCATGTACTAACACTTCCTGACGTTGCTTAACATAAAACATTGCTAGCATGGTCACATATCCATGTACTAACATTTCCTGACGTTGCTTAACATGAAACATGGCAAGCATGGTCACATATCCATGTACCAACACTTCCCGACGTTGCTTAAAATAAAACATTGCTAGCAAAGTCAAATATCCAAGTACTAACACTTCCTGACGTTGCTTAACATAAAACATGGCTAGCATGGTCACATATCCATGTACTAACACTTCCTGACGTTGCTTTACATGAAACATGGATAGCATGGTCACATATCCAAGTACTAACACTTACTGACGTTGCTTAACATTAATCATGGCTAGCATGGTCACATATCCATGTACTAACACTTCCTGACGTTGCTTTACATGAAACATTGCTAGCATGGTCACATATCAATGTACAAACACTTCCTGACGTTGTGTAACGACCGCAGTTCGTACACATGTGTGTATGAAGACGTGATGACGTCACTGCGTAATTTTTCGAATAGTTTGTGAACTGTTGTTAGATCAGAGACTATACATCAGCCTTAGTGACAGGACGTGGGTGCTCTAGAAAGACCTGATTCTTTACGAATTACTTTTGCTGTATAAAGAATACAGGTATTTATAGTTATTATGATTATTAGTGGTATTTATAATGAACTGCTAAGCTATCTTTACGAAAAGGGAAAATATTGCTTTCTGTAAATTAGTACGTTTAGGGTACAGATTAGTACGTTTAGGGTACAGAAGAACCAATGTTTGAAAACAAAGTTCGATAACTCGTGTCAATATTTATTTGATCATGTGTATACATGTATGTGTGACTCAGTTTGTAATTATGATGCCATTTTTATATTCATTCATATGTGGATATGGGGCTGAAATAGGAACGTATTTCAGTGTATAATTTGTATATCTATTGATGAATGAATGGGTATAAATATGTTATAAAATTTTGGTGTTACAATATTGTACAAGTTTTGTTGCATTAAAATGTAATGGTTATGTATGATAAAACAAACATGCTATGAACAAATATTAACATAAAACATTTGGTCATATGTTAAACTACTTCCTTGCTTAAATAAAACAGCTAGCATGATTCATGTAAATTCCTGACGTACATAAACATGGCTAGCATGGTCACATATCCATGTACTAACACTTCCTGACGTTGCAAAAACAACATCTAGCATGGTCACATACATGTCAACACTATCCATGTATAACACTCCAGAATGACACATGTTATTACAAACACTAGCATGGTCACAACATCTAGTAGTACATAGCAAACATGGCAGCATTAACTAAAAACATTCCATGTATTAACATACTTACTGACGTTGCTTAACAAACATGGCTAGCATGGTCACAACCATGTTTACAACATTCCTGACGTTGCTTAACATAAAACATCTAGCATGTCACATATCCAAAACTAACACACGTTGCTTGACAAACATGACATGCTCTTTCATGAAACGTGGCTGCATATTCACATAGCTGCATGTAACATCACTGTTGCTTTACATAAAAACATTGCTAGCATGGTCACATATCCATGTACTTACACTTCCTGACGTTGTTTAACATAAAACATTGCTAGCATGGTCACATATCCATGTACTAACACTCTCTGACGTTGCTTTACATGAAACATGGCTAGCATGGTCACATATCCAAGTACTTACACTTCCTGACGTTGCTTAACATCAAACATGGCTAGCATGATCACAAATATAAGTACTAACACTTCCTGACGTTGCTTTACATGAAACATTGCTAGCATGGTCACATATCCATGTACTGACACTTCCTGGCGTTGCTTAACATAAAACATTGCTAGCATGGTCACATATCCATGTACTAACACTTCCTGACGTTGCTTTACATAAAACATTGCTAGCATGGTCACATATCCAAGAACTAACACTTCCTGACGTTGCTTAACATCAAACATGGCTAGCATGGTCACATAACCATGTACTAACACTTCCTGACGTTGCTTAACATAAAAAATTGCAAGCATAGTCAGATATCCAAGTACTAACACTTCCTGACGTTGCTTAACATAAAACATGGCTAGCATGGTCACATATCCAAGTACTAACACTTCCTAATGTTGCTTTACATTAAACATGGCTAGCGTGGTCACACATCCATGTATTAACACTTCCTGACGTTGCTTAACATAAAACATGGCTAGCATGGTCACATATTCATGTACTAACACTTCCTGACGTTCCTTTACATGAAACATGGCTAGCATGGTCACATATAAATGAACCAACACTTCCTGACGTTGCTTAACATAAAACATGGCTAGCATGGTCAAATATCCATGTACTAACACTTCCTGACTTTGCTTAACATAAAACATTGCTAGCATGGTCACATATTCAAGTACTAAACATTCCTGAC
Source organism: Oncomelania hupensis (assembly GCA_036898135.1). NCBI lineage: Eukaryota > Metazoa > Mollusca > Gastropoda > Littorinimorpha > Pomatiopsidae > Oncomelania > Oncomelania hupensis. Next base: position 55,927,078 of record CM072526.1, read on the forward strand.
GCTGCTTTACATAAAACATGTCTAGCATGGTCACATATCCATGTACTAACACTTCCTGACGTTGCTTTACATGAAACATGGCTAGAATGGTCACATATCCATGTACTAACACTTCCTGACGTTGCTTTACATGAAACATTGCTAGCATGGTCACATATCCATGTACTAACACTTCCTGACGTTGTTTAACATAAAACATTGCTAGCATGGTCACATATCCATGTACTAACACTCTCTGACGTTGCTTTACATGAAACATGGCAAGCATGGTCACATATCCAAGTACTAACACTTCCTGACGTTGCTTAACATCAAACATGGCTAGCATGGTCACAAATCCAAGTACTAACACTTCCTGACGTTGCTTTACATGAAACATTGCTAGCATGGTCACATATCCATGTACTGACACTTCCTGGCGTTGCTTAACATAAAACATTGCTAGCATGGTCACATATCCATGTACTAACACTTCCTGACGTTGCTTTACATAAAACATTGCTAGCATGGTCATATATTCAAGTACTAACACTTCCTGACGTTGCTTAACATTAAACATGGCTAGCATGGTCACATATCCATGTATTAACACTTCCTGACGTTGCTTTACATGAAACATTGCTAGCATGGTCACATATCCATGTACTAACACTTCCTGACGTCGCTTAACATAAAACATTGCTAGCATGGTCACATATCCATGTTCTAACACTTCCTGACGTTGTTTTACATGAAACATTGCTAGCATGGTCACATATCCATGTACTAACACTTCCTGACGTTGCTTAACATAAAACATGGCTAGCATGGTCACTTATTTATGTACTAACACTTCCTGACGTTGCGTAACATAAAACATTGCTGGCATGGTCAAATATCCATGTACTAACACTTCCTGACGTTGCTTTACATGAAACATGGCTAGCATGGTCACATATTTATGTACTAAAACTTCCTGACATTGCTTAACATAAAACATGGCTAGCATAGTCAAATATCCAAGTACTAACACTTCCTGACGTTGCTTAACATAAAACATGGCTAGCATGGTCACATATCCATGTATTAACACTTCCTGACGTTGCTTTACATGAAACATTGCTAGCATGGCCACATATCCATGTACTAACACTTTCTGACGTCGCTTAACATAAAACATTGCTAGCATGGTCACATATCCATGTACTAACACTTCCTGACGTTGTTTTACATGAAACATTGCTAGCATGGTCACATATCCATGTACTAACACTTACTGACGTTGCTTAACATAAAACATGGCTAGCATGGTCACATATTTATGTACTAACACTTCGTGACGTTGCTTTACATGAAACATTGCTAGCATTGACACATATCCATGTATTAACACTTCCTGATGTTGCTTAACATAAAACATGGCTAGCATGGTCACATATCCAAATACTAACATTTCCTGATGTTGCTTACCATTAAACACAGCTAGCATGGTCACATATTCATGTACTAACACTTCCTGACGTTGCTTAACAAAAAACATGGCTAGCATGGTCATATATCCATGTACTAACACTTTCTGACGTTGCTTTACATAAAACATTGCTAGCATGGTCACATATCCAAAATCTAACACTTCCTGACGTTGCATTACATGAAACATTGCTAGCATGGTCACATATGCATGTACTAACACTTCCTGACGTTGCTTAAGAAAAAACGTGGCTAGCATGGTCACATATCCACGTACTAACACTTCCTGACGTTGCTTAACAAAAACATGGCTAGCATGGTCACATATCCATGTCCTAACACTTCCTGACGTTGCTTAACATAAAACATGGCTAGCATGGTCACATAACCAAGTACTAACACTTACTGACGTTGCATAACATTAATCATGGTAAGCATGGTCACATATCCATGTACTAACACTTCCTGATGTTGCTTAACATAAAACATGGCAAGCATGGTCACATATCCATGTACTAACACTTCCTGACGTTGTTTTACATGAAACATTGCTAGCATGGTCACATATCCATGTACTAACACTTCCTGACGTTGCTTAACATAAAACATGGCTAGCATGGTCACATATCCAAATACTAACATTTCCTGACGTTGCTTACCATTAAACACAGCTAGCATGGTCACATATTCATGTACTAACACTTCCTGACGTTGCCTAACATAAAACATAGCTAGCATGGTCACATATCCAAGTACTAACCCTTCCTGACGTTGCTTTACATAAAACATTGCTAGCATGGTCACATATATAAAAAATCTAACACTTCCTGACGTTGCTTAACATTAAACACAGCTATCATGGTCACATATCCATGTACTAACACTTCCTGACGTTGCTTTACATGAAACATTGCTAGCATAATCACATATCTATGTACTAACACTTCCTCACGTTGCTTAACATAAAACATGGCTAGCATGGTCACATATCCAAGTACTAACACTTACTGACGTTGCTTAACATTAATCATGGCTAGCATGGTCACATATCCATGTACTAACACTTCCTGACGTTGCTTTACATGAAACATTGCTAGCATGGTCACATATCCATGTACTAACACTTCCTGACTTTGCTTTAAATGAAACATGGCTAGCATGGTCACATATCCATGTACTAACACTTCCTGACGTTGCTTAACATAAAACATGGCTAGCATGGTCACATATCCATGTACTAACACTTTCTGACGTTGCTTAACAAAAAACATGGCTAGCATGGTCACATATCCATGTACTAACACTTCCTGACGTTGCTTAACATAAAACATTGCTAGCATAGTCACATCTCCATGTACTAACACTTCCTGACGTTGCTTTACATGAAACATGGCTAGCAAGGTCACATATCCAAGTACTAACACTTCCTGACGTTGCTTTACATTAAACATTGCTAGCATGGTCACATATCCATGTACTGACTCTTCCTGATGTTCCTATCCTATCCTATTCTATCCTGTCCCATAACCCGAAGGTCGTAGGGGCACCACAGATGATCGCTTAACCAGCATACTCCATCTTTCTCTGTCCTCAGCAGCCCTCATGGCTTCGCTCAGTGTCAAACCAGTCCATTCTCGAATGTTGTCCTCCCACCTCTTTTTCGGTCTCCCCCTTCTTCTACCTCCTTGCACTGTGCCTTGCAGAATGGTCTTTGCAAGGCCTGATGATCTGGTGACGTGGCCATACCATCGGAGTTTCCGTTTCTTCACCACTGTGAGCAGGTCATCGTGTTGTCCAATGGCTTGTGTGATGGTCTGTCGGACTTCAACGTTGGTGATGTGTTGGGTATAGGAAATGCACAGAAGTCTTCTGTAGCACCTCATCTCCATGCTTTGTATTCTTCGTTGGAGATCTGCTGTGAGGGTCCATGCTTCGCAAGCATATAGGAAGATGGAGATGACCAGAGAGCGCAGCAGTCTTACTTTGGAATGTAGACTGATGGTTCTGTCTTTCCAAATGTGCTTAACATAAAACATTGCTAGCATGGTCACTTATCCATGTACTAACACTTCCTGACGTTTCTTAACATAAAACATTGCTAGCATGGTCACATATCCAAGTACTAACGCTTCCTATCGTTGCGTAACATCAAACATGGCTAGCATGGTCACATATCCATGTACTAACACTTTCTGACGTTGCTTTACATGAAACATTGCTAGCAAGGTCACATATCCATGTACTAACACTTCCTGGCGTTGCTTAACATAAAACATGGCTAGCATGGTCACGTATCCATGTACTAACACTTCCTGACATTGCTTAACATAAAACATTGCTAGCATGGTCATATATCCAAGTACTAACCCTTCCTGACGTTGCTTTACATAAAACATTGCTAGCATGGTCACATATCCAAAATCTAACACTTCCTGACGTTGCTTAACATTAAACACAGCTAGCATGGTCACATATCCATGTACTAACACTTCCTGACGTTGCTTTACAAAAAATATTGCTAGCATAATCACAAAACCCATGTACTAACACTTCCTGACTTTTCCTAACATAAAACATGGCAAGCAGGGTCATATATTCATGTACTAACACTTCCTGACGTTGCTTTACATGAAACATTGCTAGCATGGTCACAAATCCATGTACTAACACTTCCTGACGTTGCTTTACGTGAAACATTGCTAGCATGGTCACATATGCATGAACTCACACTTCCTGACGTTGCTTTACATGAAACATTGCTAGCATGGTCACATATCCATGTACTAACACTTCCTGACGTTGCTTAACATAAAACATTGCTAGCATGGTCACATATCCATGTAGTAACACTTCCTGACGTTGCTTTACATAAAACATTGCTAGCATGGTCACATATCCATGTACTGACACTTCCTGGCGTTGTTTAACATAAAACATTGCTAGCATGGTCACATATTCATGTACTAACATTTCCTGACGTTGCTTTACATGAAACATGGCTAGTATGGTCACATATCCATGTACTAACACTTCCTGACGTTGCTTAACATAAAACATGGCAAGAAATGGTCACATATTTATGTACTAAAACTTTCTGGCGTTGCTTAACATGAAACATGGCTAGCATGGTCACATATCCATGTACTAACACTTTCTGACATTGCTTAACATAAAACATTGCTAGCATGGTCACATTTCCAAGTACTAACCTTTCCTGACGTTGCTTTAAATAAAACATGGCTAGCATGGTCACATATCCATGTACTAACACTTCCTGACGTTGCTTTACATGAAACATGCCTAGCATGGTCACATTTCCATGTACTAACACTTCCTGACGTTGCTTAACATAAAACATTGCTAGCATGGTCACATATCCATGTACTAACACTTCCTGACGTTGCTTAACATGAAACATGGCAAGCATGGTCACATATCCATGTACCAACACTTCCCGACGTTGCTTAAAATAAAACATTGCTAGCAAAGTCACATATCCAAGTACTAACACTTCCTGACGTTGCTTAACATAAAACATGGCTAGCATGGTCACATATCCATGTACTAACACTTTCTGACGTTGCTTTACATGAAACATGGATAGCATGGTCACATATCCAAGTACTAACACTTACTGACGTTGCTTAACATTAATCATGGCTAGCATGGTCACATATCCATGTACTAACACTTCCTGACGTTGCTTTACATGAAACATTGCTAGCATGGTCACATATCCATGTACTAACACTTCCTGACGTTGCTTTACATGAAACATGGCTAGCATGGTCACATATCCATGTACTAACACTTCCTGACGTTGCTTTACATGAACCTTTGCTAGCATGGTCACATATCCATGTACTAACACTTCCTGACGTTGCTATACATGAAACATGGCTAGCATGGTCACATATCCATGTACTAACACTTCCTGACGTTGCTTAACATAAAACATGGCTAGCATGGTCACATATCCAAGTACTAACACTTCCTGACGTTGCTTTACATAAAACATTGCTAGCATGGTCACATATCCAAGTACTAACACTTCCTGACGTTGCTTAACATTAAACACTGCTAGCATGGTCACATATCCATGTACTAACACTTCCTGACGTTGCTTTACATGAAACATTGCTAGCATAGTCACATATCCATGTACTAACACTTCCTGACGTTGCTTACATAAAACATGGCTAGCATGGTCACATATCCATGTACTAACACTTCCTGACGTTGCTTAACATTAAACATGGCTAGCATGGTCACATATCCATGTACTAACACTTCCTGACGTTGCTTAACATAAAACATTGCTAGCATGGTCACATATCCATGTACTAACACTTCCTGACGTTGCTTTACATGAAACATTGCTAGCATGGTCACATATCCATGTACTAACACTTCCTGACGTTGCTTAACATAAAACATTGCTAGCATGGTCACATATCCATGTACTAACACTTCCTGACGTTGCTTAACATAAAACATGGCTAGCATGGTCACATATCCATGTACTAACACTTCCTGACGTTGCTTAACATGAAACATTGCTAGCATGGTCACATATCATGTACTAACACTTCCTGACGTTGCTTAACATAAAACATGGCTAGCATGGTCACATATCCATGTACTAACACTTCCTGACGTTGCTTAACATAAAACATGGCTAGCATAGTCACTTATCCAAGTACTAACACTTCCTGACGTTGCTTAACATAAAACATTGCTAGCATGGTCACATATCCATGTACTAACACTTCCTGACGTTGCTTTACATGAATTATTGCTAGCATGGTCACATATCCATGTACTAACACTTCCTGACGTTGCTTAACATAAAACATTGCTAGCATAGTCAAATATCCAAGTACTAACACTTCCTGACGTTGCTTAACATAAAACATGGCTAGCATGGTCACAAATCCAAATACTAACATTTCCTGACGTTGCTTACCATTAAACACAGCTAGCATGGTCACATATTCATGTACTAACACTTCCTGACGTTGCCTAACATAAAACATGGCTAGCATGGTCACATATCCATGTACTAACACTTCCTGACGTTGCATTACATGAAACTTTGCTAGCATGGTCACATATGCATGTACTAACACTTCCTGACGTTGCTTAACAAAAAACATGGCTGGCATGGTCACATATCCATGTACTAACACTTCCTGACGTCGCTTAACAAAAAACATGGCTAGCATGGTCACATATCTATGTCCTAACACTTCCTGACGTTGCTTAACATAAAACATGGCTAGCATGGTCACATATCCAAGTACTAACACTTACTGACGTTGCTTAACATTAATCATGGCTAGCATGGTCACATATCCATGTACTAACACTTCCTGACGTTGCTTTACATGAAACATTGCTAGCATGGTCACATATCCATGTACTAACACTTCCTGACGTTGCTTTACATGAAACATGGCTAGCATGGTCACATATCCATGTACTAACACTTCCTGACGTTGCTTAACATAAAACATTGCTAGCATGGTCACATATCCATGTACTAACACTTCCTGACGTTGCTTAACAAAAAACATGGCTAGCATGGTCACATATCCATGTACTAACACTTCCTGACGTTGCTTAACATAAAACATGGCTAGCATGGTCACATATCCAAGTACTAACACTTACTGACGTTGCTTAACATAGAACATGGCTAGCAAGGTTACATATCAATGTACTAACACTTTCTGACGTTGCTTTACATGAAACATTCCTAGCATGGTCACATATCCATGTACTAACACTTCCTGACGTTGCTTAACATAAAACATGGCTAGCATGGTCACATATCCATGTACTCACACTTCCTGACGTTGCTTAACATAAAACATTGCTAGCATAGTCACATACCCATGTATTAACACTTCCTGACGTTGCTTTACATGAAACATGGCTAGCATGGTCACATATTTAAGTACTAACACTTCCTGACGTTGCTTTACAATAAACATTGCTAGCATGGTCACATATCCATGTACTGACTCTTCCTGATGTTGCTTAAAATAAAACATTCCTAGCATGGTCACATATCCAAGTACTAACACTTCCTATCGTTGCTTAACATCAAACATGGCTAGCTTGGTCACATATCCAAGTACTAACACTTCCTGACGTTGCTTTACATGAAACATGGCTAGCATGGTCACATATCCATGTACTAACACTTTCTGACGTTGCTTTACATGAAACATTGCTAGCAAGGTCACATATCCATGTACTAACACTTCCTGGCGTTGCTTAACATAAAACATGGCTAGCATGGTCACATATTTATGTACTAACACTTCGTGACGTTGCTTTACATGAAACATTGCTAGCATGGTCACATATCCATGTACTAACACTTCCTGACGTTGCTTAACATAAAACATGGCTAGCATGGTCACATATCCAAATACTAACACTTCCTGACGTTGCTTTACATTAAACACAGCTAGCATGGTCACATATTCATGTACTAACACTTCCTGACGTTGCCTAACATAAAACATGGCTAGCAGGGTCATATATCCATGTACTAACACTTCCTGACGTTGCTTTACATGAAACATTGCTTGCATGGTCACATATCCATGTACTAACACTTCTGACGTTGCTTAACATAAAACATTGCTAGCATGGTCACATATCCATGTACTAACACTTCCTGACGTTGTTTTACATAAAACATTGCTAGCATGGTCACATATCCATGTACTAACACTTTCTGACGTTGCTTAACATAAAACATGGCTAGCATGGTCACATATCCATGTACTAACACTTCGTGACGTTGCTTTACATGAAACATTGCTAGCATGGACACATATCCATGTACTAACACTTCCTGATGTTGCTTTACATGAAACATTGCTAGCATAATCACATTTCCATGTACTAACACTTCCTGACTTTTCCTAACATAAAACATGGCTAGCAGGGTCATATATTCATGTACTAACAGTTCCTGAAGTTGCTTTACATGAAACATTGCTAGCATGGTCACATATCCATGTACTAACACTTCCTGACGTTGCTTAACATAAAACATGGCTAGCATGGTCACATATCCAAATACTAACATTTCCTGACGTTGCTTACCATTAAACACAGCTAGCATGGTCACATATTCATGTACTAACACTTCCTGACGTTGCCTAACATAAAACATGGCTAGCATGGTCACATATCCATGTACTAACACTTCCTGACGTTGCATTACATGAAACATTGCTAGCATGGTCACATATGCATGTACTAACACTTCCTGACGTTGCTTAACAAAAAACATGGCTGGCATGGTCACATATCCATGTACTAACACTTCCTGACGTCGCTTAACAAAAAACATGGCTAGCATGGTCACATATCTATGTCCTAACACTTTCTGACGTTGCTTAACATAAAACATGGCTAGCATGGTCACATATCCAAGTACTAACACTTACTGACGTTGCTTAACATTAATCATGGCTAGCAAGGTCACATATCCATGTACTAACACTTCCTGACGTTGCTTTACATGAAACATTGCTAGCATGGTCACATATCCATGTAATAACACTTCCTGACGTTGCTTTACATGAAACATGGCTAGCATGGTCACATATCCATGTACTAACACTTCCTGACGTTGCTTAACATAAAACATTGCTAGCATGGTCACATATCCATGTACTAACACTTCCTGACGTGGCTTAACAAAAAACATGGCTAGCATGGTCACATATCCATGTACTAACACTTCCTGACGTTGCTTAACATAAAACATGGCTAGCATGGTCACATATCCAAGTACTAACACTTACTGACGTTGCTTAACATAGAACATGGCTAGCAAGGTTACATATCAATGTACTAACACTTTCTGACGTTGCTTTACATGAAACATTCCTAGCATGGTCACATATCCATGTACTAACACTTCCTGACGTTGCTTAACATAAAACATGGCTAGCATGGTCACATATCCATGTACTCACACTTCCTGACGTTGCTTAACATAAAACATTGCTAGCATAGTCACATATCCATGTATTAACACTTCCTGACGTTGCTTTACATGAAACATGGCTAGCATGGTCACATATTTAAGTACTAACACTTCCTGACGTTGCTTTACAATAAACATTGCTAGCATGGTCACATATCCATGTACTGACTCTTCCTGATGTTGCTTAACATAAAACATTGCTAGCATGGTCACATATCCAAGTACTAACACTTCCTGACGTTGCTTAACATCAAACATGGCTAGCTTGGTCACATATCCAAGTACTAACACTTCCTGACGTTGCTTTACATAAAACATGGCTAGCATGGTCACATATCCATGTACTAACACTTTCTGACGTTGCTTTACATGAAACATTGCTAGCAAGGTCACATATCCATGTACTAACACTTCCTGGCGTTGCTTAACATAAAACATGGCTAGCATGGTCACATATCATGTACTAACACTTCCTGACATTGCTTTACATAAAACATTGCTAGCATGGTCACATATCCATGTACTAACACTTCCTGACGTTGCTTAACATAAAACATGGCTAGCATGGTCACATATCCAAGTACTAACACTTCCTGACGTTGCTTTACATAAAACATGCTAGCATGGTCACATATCCATGTACTAACACTTCCTGACGTTGCTTAACATAAAACATGGCTAGCATGGTCACATATCCATGTACTAACACTTCCTGACGTTGCTTTACATGAAACATTGCTAGCATGGTCACATATCCATGTACTAACACTTCTGACGTCGCTTAACATAAAACATTGCTAGCATGGTCACATATCCATGTACTAACACTTCCTGACGTTGTTTACATAAAACATTGCTAGCATGGTCACATATCCATGTACTAACACTTTCTGACGTTGCTTAACATAAAACATGGCTAGCATAGTCACATATCCATGTACTAACACTTCGTGACGTTGCTTTACATGAAACATTGCTAGCATGGACACATATCCATGTACTAACACTTCCTGATGTTGCTTTACATGAAACATTGCTAGCATAGTCACATTTCCATGTACTAACACTTCCTGACTTTTCCTAACATAAAACATGGCTAGCAGGGTCATATATTCATGTACTAACAGTTCCTGAAGTTGCTTTACATGAAACATTGCTAGCATGGTCACATATCCATGTACTAACACTTCCTGACGTTGCTTAACATAAAACATGGCTAGCATGGTCACATATCCAAATACTAACATTTCCTGACGTTGCTTACCATTAAACACAGCTAGCATGGTCACATATTCATGTACTAACACTTCCTGACGTTGCCTAACATAAAACATGGCTAGCATGGTCACATATCCATGTACTAACACTTCCTGACGTTGCATTACATGAAACTTTGCTAGCATGGTCACATATGCATGTACTAACACTTCCTGACGTTGCTTAACAAAAAACATGGCTGGCATGGTCACATATCCATGTACTAACACTTCCTGACGTCGCTTAACAAAAAACATGGCTAGCATGGTCACATATCTATGTCCTAACACTTTCTGACGTTGCTTAACATAAAACATGGCTAGCATGGTCACATATCCAAGTACTAACACTTACTGACGTTGCTTAACATTAATCATGGCTAGCAAGGTCACATATCCATGTACTAACACTTCCTGACGTTGCTTTACATGAAACATTGCTAGCATGGTCACATATCCATGTAATAACACTTCCTGACGTTGCTTTACATGAAACATGGCTAGCATGGTCACATATCCATGTACTAACACTTCCTGACGTTGCTTAACATAAAACATTGCTAGCATGGTCACATATCCATGTACTAACACTTCCTGACGTTGCTTAACAAAAAACATGGCTAGCATGGTCACATATCCATGTACTAACACTTCCTGACGTTGCTTAACATAAAACATGGCTAGCATGGTCACATATCCAAGTACTAACACTTACTGACGTTGCTTAACATAGAACATGGCTAGCAAGGTCACATATCCATGTACTAACACTTTCTGACGTTGCTTTACATGAAACATTCCTAGCATGGTCACATATCCATGTACTAACACTTCCTGACGTTGCTTAACATAAAACATGGCTAGCATGGTCACATATCCATGTACTCACACTTCCTGACGTTGCTTAACATAAAACATTGCTAGCATAGTCACATACCCATGTATTAACACTTCCTGACGTTGCTTTACATGAAACATGGCTAGCATGGTCACATATTTAAGTACTAACACTTCCTGACGTTGCTTTACAATAAACATTGCTAGCATGGTCACATATCCATGTACTGACTCTTCCTGATGTTGCTTAAAATAAAACATTCCTAGCATGGTCACATATCCAAGTACTAACACTTCCTATCGTTGCTTAACATCAAACATGGCTAGCTTGGTCACATATCCAAGTACTAACACTTCCTGACGTTGCTTTACATGAAACATGGCTAGCATGGTCACATATCCATGTACTAACACTTTCTGACGTTGCTTTACATGAAACATTGCTAGCAAGGTCACATATCCATGTACTAACACTTCCTGGCGTTGCTTAACATAAAACATGGCTAGCATGGTCACATATTTATGTACTAACACTTCGTGACGTTGCTTTACATGAAACATTGCTAGCATGGACACATATCCATGTACTAACACTTCCTGATGTTGCTTAACATAAAACATGGCAGGCATGGTCACATATCCAAATACTAACATTTCCTGACGTTGCTTTACATTAAACACAGCTAGCATGGTCACATATTCATGTACTAACACTTCCTGACGTTGCCTAACATAAAACATGGCTAGCAGGGTCATATATCCATGTACTAACACTTCCTGACGTTGCTTTACATGAAACATTGCTAGCATGGTCACATATTTATGTACTAACACTTTCTGACGTTGCATTACATGAAACATTGCTAGCATGGTCACATATGCATGTACTAACACTTCCTGACGTTGCTTAACAAAAAACATGGCTAGCATGGTCACATATCCAAGTACTAACACTTCCTGACGTTGCTTTACATGAAACATTGCTAGCATGGTCACATATCCATGTACTAACACTTCCTGACGTTGCTTTACATGAAACATGGCTAGCATGGTCACATATCCATGGACTAACACTTCCTGACGTTGCTTTACATGAACCTTTGCTAGCATGGTCACATATCCATGTACTAACACTTCCTGACGTTGCTATACATGAAACATGGCTAGCAGGGTCACATATCCATGTACTAACACTTCCTGACGTTGCTTAACATAAAACATGGCTAGCATGGTCACATATACAAGTACTTACCCTTCCTGACGTTGCTTTACATAAAACATTGCTAGCATGGTCACATATATAAAAAATCTAACACTTCCTGACGTTGCTTAACATTAAACACAGCTATCATGGTCACATATCCATGTACTAACACTTCCTGACGTTGCTTTACATGAAACATTGCTAGCATAATCACATATCCATGTACTAACACTTCCTGACGTTGCTTAACATAAAACATGGCTAGCATGGTCACATATCCAAGTACTAACACTTACTGACGTTGCTTAACATTAATCATGGCTAGCATGGTCACATATCCATGTACTAACACTTCCTGACGTTGCTTTACATGAAACATTGCTAGCATGGTCACATATCCATGTACTAACACTTCCTGACGTTGCTTTACATGAAACATGCTAGCATGGTCACATATCCATGTACTAACACTTCCTGACGTTGCTTAACATAAAACATTGCTAGCATGGTCACATATCCATGTACTAACACTTCCTGACGTTGCTTAACATGAAACATGGCTAGCATGGTCACATATCCATGTACTAACACTTCCTGACGTTGCTTAACATAAAACATTGCTAGCAAGGTCACATATCCAAGTACTAACACTTCCTGACGTTGCTTAACATAAAACATGGCTAGCATGGTCACATATCCATGTACTAACACTTCCTGACGTTGCTTTACATGAAACCTTTGCTAGCATGGTCACATATCCATGTACTAACACTTCTGACGTTGCTTTACATGAAACATGGCTAGCATGGTCACATATCCATGTACTAACACTTCCTGACGTTGCTTAACATAAAACATGGCTAGCATAGTCACTTATCCAAGTACTAACACTTCCTGACGTTGCTTAACATAAAACATTGCTAGCATGGTCACATATCCATGTACTAACACTTCCTGACGTTGCTTTACATGAATTATTGCTAGCATGGTCACATATCCATGTACTAACACTTCCTGACGTTGCTTAACATAAAACATTGCTAGCATAGTCAAATATCCAAGTACTAACACTTCCTGACGTTGCTTAACATAAAACATGGCTAGCATGGTCACATATCCATGTACTAACACTTCCTGACGTTGCTTTACATGAAACATTGCTAGCATGGTCACATATGCATGAACTCACACTTCCTGACGTTGCTTTACATGAACCATTGCTAGCATGGTCACTTATCCATGTACTAACACTTCCTGACGTTGCTTAACATAAAACATTGCTAGCATGGTCACATATCCATGTACTAACACTTCATGACGTTACTTTACATGAAACATGGCTAGCATGGTCACATATCCATGTTTTAAAACTTTCTGACGTTGCTTTACATAAAACATTGCTAGCATGGTCACATATCCATGTACTGACACTTCCTGGCATTGCTTAACATAAAACATTGCTAGCATGGTCACATATCCATGTACTAACACTTTCCGACGTTGCTTTACATGAAACATTGCTAGCATGGTCACATATCCATGTACTAACACTTCCTGACGTTGCTTAACATAAAACATTGCTAGCATAGTCAAATATTCAAGTACTAACACTTCCTGACGTTGCTTAACATAAAACATGGCTAGCATGCTCACATATCCATGTATTAACACTTCCTGACGTTGCTTAACATAAAACATGGCTAGCATGGTCATATATCCAAGTACTAACACTTACTGACGTTGCTTAACATTGAACATGGCTAGCATGGTCACATATCCATGTATTAACACTTTCTGACGTTGCTTTACATGAAACATTGCTAGCATGGTCACATATCCATGTACTAACACTTCCTGACGTCGCTTAACATAAAACATTGCTAGCATGGTCACAAATCCATGTACTAACACTTCCTGACGTTGTTTTACATGAAACATTGCTAGCATGGTCACATATCCATGTACTAACACTTCCTGACGTGGCTTAACATAAAACATAGCTAGCATGGTCACTTATTTATGTACTAACACTTCCTGACGTTGCGTAACATAAACCATTGCTGGCATGGTCACATATCCATGTACTAACACTTCCTGGCGTTGCTTAACATAAAACATGGCTAACATGGTCACATATTTAAGTACTAACACTTCCTGACGTTGCTTAACATTAAACATGGCTAACATGGTCACATATTTAAGTACTAACACTTCCTGACGTTGCTTAACATTAAACATGGCTAGCATGGTCACTTGCTCTGTGGGTTCGGGCAAATAGAATAGACCCAACGTTTCCCGGCGTGTCGTAAGAGGCGACTAACAGGGGTGATGTTAGCACGGCATCACTGGGCGAAAGTCTTCTACACAGAAGTCACCGGCCAGGGCGGAGGAACCTCACGTTACTACAGGTTCAACGACCACGTGCTCAGGGCCAAGGCGAGCCACACTTTATTCGTGGATTTCGGCTGTGGCCAACAGCCTGGAGAGGATTGGGCCCTGCCAGGTCTTTTTTGCCCAAGACACACTACATGATGACACAATCCACTAATTCCATACCGGATCGGTCGTCGCCCGGGCCGTCACCCGGCACAAGGACCGCGCCTTCCGTTGGCCACCAGGACGGAGGTGTTAAGTATGCTACTGATGGACAATATAGCAAGATCCGCACGAGAAACAACATCGTCATAGGAACCTGGAACGTCAGGACCCTAACTGCGGAAGGAAAATTAGAAGAACTGGCCCACGAGCTGGACCACTATCGATGGAACGTTCTAGGTATCAGCGAACTGCGCTGGAAAGGCCTAGGTGAAACAACGACTGACAAAGGCCACAAGCTCTATTTCAGCGGTAGAGATGACAGGCACGAACACGGCGTTGGATTCTTGGTCCACAAGAACATTCTAGCCACTGTCATGGGTTGCCGCCCAGTCTCCAGTAGACTCATTACCATCCGTCTGAGAGCAACCCCTTTCAACATTACCATCATCCAGGCCTATGCCCCAACATCAGACTATGAAGACAGCGAAGTGGAGGATTTTTTTATGAAAATATACAGGCGGTCCTTGACCAAGTGCCGAAGAAGGACATAGTCATAGTGCAAGGCGACTGGAATGCCAAGGTTGGCCAAGATGCGCACCGCAACTGGGGAGACACATGCGGACCCCACTGCAACAACGAGACAAATGACAGGGGTCTGAGGCTATTGGAGTTTGCCAGATACAACAATCTGGTACTGGCAAACACGCTTGGTCTCCACAAAAAATCCAGACGATGGACATGGCACAGTCCCGGCGGGGAACATCACAACCAGATCGACTACATCATGGTCAAGAAACGCTTCAGATCAAGCATCAACATTGGCAGGACACGCACTTTTCCAGGAGCAGACATTGGAAGTGACCACGATCTCGTGATGATGTCTTTCCGGCTCCATTTGAAGAGAGTAAATACAGCAAAGTGCACTAGGCTGAAGTTCGACCTGGACAAACTGCAAGACCCGGAGGTGGCAAAAATATTTCAGGCCACAATTGGAGGGAAATTTGCACCACTGCTTATTTTGGGGGCAGGCGAAGTAGATGTCAACACCATGACCAATACCTTCAACTCAGCTGTAACAGATGCCGCCACTGAGATCCTTGGCAAGCACCGACCAAAGAAGAAGCCGTGGATCACACCTGAACTTTTGGATCTGTGTGATAAACGAAGAGAGTTAAAAAAGAAAAAGAACACCTCACAGGGAGCTGATGTCTACCGAAAAATCAACAATGACATCCGAAAAGGCATGCGCACAGCAAAGGAGAACTGGATAGAAGATCAATGCCAGGAAATAGAGAACAATCTGAACAAGAACAACAGCAAGAAGGCCTACCAGACTGTGAAGCGGCTGACAAGTGTTAAACAGCCCAAAGTCTCCACTATCCAAAGCAAGTCTGGCATTTGCCTTACAGAAGAACAAGAAGTCTTGGACAGATGGACAGAGTACTGCTCTGACCTTTACAACCATACACCAAATGGAGACCCATCAGTTCTAGCATGTCCCGAGAGCAGAGAAGAAGAAGAAATCCTCCCAATTCTCCGGGAAGAAGTTGAGGCAGCAGTGCAATCGCTGAAGAAAGGGAAGTCAGCGGGAGTGGACAACATACCAGCGGAACTGCTACAAGCAGGAGGAGAAGCGATGACTGATGCTCTCACCATTATCTGTAACAAGATCTGGCAGAGTGGGGAATGGCCTACACCATGGACCCAGTCGCTTGTCATCACTCTTCCCAAAAAAGGTAACCTTCAGGAGTGTGAAAATTACCGCACCATCAGCCTCATCAGCCATCCCAGCAAGGTCCTCCTGAAAATAATACTCAACAGGTTGAAACCACAAGCTGAACAAATCATAGCTGAAGAACAAGCAGGATTCATGGCAGGGCGAAGTACCACTGAACAGATTTTCAACCTCAGAATAATCTGTGAGAAATACCTACAGCACCAACAACATCTATATCATGTGTTCATAGACTTCAAGAAGGCATTTGACCGAGTCTGGCATGCAGCTCTATGGGCAACCATGAAAGTGTACAACATCAGCCCTAAAATTATAGAAGTCATCAAAAGCCTGTATGACAAGGCTACCAGTGCAGTCCTCCATAACAGCGTCATCGGGAACTGGTTCAGAACAACAATCGGTGTGCGTCAAGGATGCCTACTCTCTCCAACACTCTTCAACATCTTCCTAGAGCGCATCATGTCAGATGCTCTTGCAGATCATGAAGGCACAGTCAGCATAGGGGGCAGAGCAATCTCCAATCTTCGTTTTGCGGATGATATTGATGGATTGGCTGGAGAGGAACAAGAACTTGAACAGCTTGTACAGAGGCTTGACACCACCTCCAGAGCTTATGGAATGGAAATAAGTGCAGAGAAGACCAAAATGATGACCAACAACACCAATGGCATCAACACGGACATCAAAGTACAAGGCCAATCCCTCAACACAGTGCACAGCTTCAAATATTTAGGAGCCATTGTGTCAGACAATGGGTCTCGACAGGAAGTCCTCTCCAGGATCGCACAAACAACTGCTGCCCTGACAAGGTTGAAGCCCATTTGGAAAGACAGAACCATCAGTCTACATTCCAAAGTAAGACTGCTGCGATCTCTGGTCATCTCCATCTTCCTATATGCTTGCGAAGCATGGACCCTCACAGCAGATCTCCAACGAAGAATACAAAGCATGGAGATGAGGTGCTACAGAAGACTTCTGTGCATTTCCTATACCCAACACATCACCAACGTTGAAGTCCGACAGACCATCACACAAGCCATTGGACAACACGATGACCTGCTCACAGTGGTGAAGAAACGGAAACTCCGATGGTATGGCCACGTCACCAGATCATCAGGCCTTGCAAAGACCATTCTGCAAGGCACAGTGCAAGGAGGTAGAAGAAGGGGGAGACCGAAAAAGAGGTGGGAGGACAACATTCGAGAATGGACTGGTTTGACACTGAGCGAAGCCATGAGGGCTGCTGAGGACAGAGAAAGATGGAGTATGCTGGTTAAGCGATCATCTGTGGTGCCCCTACGACCTTCGGGTTATGGGACAGGATAGGATAGGATAGCATGGTCACATATCCATGTACTAACACTTCCTGACGTTGCTTTACATGAAACATTGCTTGCATGGTCACATATCCATGTACTAACACCTTCTGACGTCGCTTAACATAAAACATTGCTAGCATGGTCACATATCCATGTACTAACACTTCCTGACGTTGTTTTACATAAAACATTGCTAGCATGGTCACATATCCATGTACTAACACTTTCTGACGTTGCTTAACATAAAACATGGCTAGCATAGTCACATATTTATGTACTAACACTTCGTGACGTTGCTTTACATGAAACATTGCTAGCATGGACACATATCCATGTACTAACACTTCCTGATGTTGCTTTACATGAAACATTGCTAGCATAATCACATTTCCATGTACTAACACTTCCTGACTTTTCCTAACATAAAACATGGCTAGCAGGGTCATATATTCATGTACTAGCAGTTCCTGAAGTTGCTTTACATGAAACATTGCTAGCATGGTCACATATCCATGTACTAACACTTCCTGACGTTGCTTAACATAAAACATGGCTAGCATGGTCACAAATCCAAATACTAACATTTCCTGACGTTGCTTACCATTAAACACAGCTAGCATGGTCACATATTCATGTACTAACACTTCCTGACGTTGCCTAACATAAAACATGGCTAGCATGGTCACATATCCATGTACTAACACATTCTGACGTTGCATTACATGAAACTTTGCTAGCATGGTCACATATGCATGTACTAACACTTCCTGACGTTGCTTAACAAAAAACATGGCTGGCATGGTCACATATCCATGTACTAACACTTCCTGACGTCGCTTAACAAAAAACATGGCTAGCATGGTCACATATCTATGTCCTAACACTTTCTGACGTTGCTTAACATAAAACATGGCTAGCATGGTCACATATCCAAGTACTAACACTTACTGACGTTGCTTAACATTAATCATGGCTAGCAAGGTCACATATCCATGTACTAACACTTCCTGACGTTGCTTTACATGAAACATTGCTAGCATGGTCACATATCCATGTAATAACACTTCCTGACGTTGCTTTACATGAAACATGGCTAGCATGGTCACATATCCATGTACTAACACTTCCTGACGTTGCTTAACATAAAACATTACTAGCATGGTCACATATCCATGTACTAACACTTCCTGACGTGGCTTAACAAAAAACATGGCTAGCATGGTCACATATCCATGTACTAACACTTCCTGACGTTGCTTAACATAAAACATGGCTAGCATGGTCACATATCCAAGTACTAACACTTACTGACGTTGCTTAACATAGAACATGGCTAGCAAGGTTACATATCAATGTACTAACACTTTCTGACGTTGCTTTACATGAAACATTCCTAGCATGGTCACATATCCATGTACTAACACTTCCTGACGTTGCTTAACATAAAACATGGCTAGCATGGTCACATATCCATGTACTCACACTTCCTGACGTTGCTTAACATAAAACATTGCTAGCATAGTCACATACCCATGTATTAACACTTCCTGACGTTGCTTTACATGAAACATGGCTAGCATGGTCACATATTTAAGTACTAACACTTCCTGACGTTGCTTTACAATAAACATTGCTAGCATGGTCACATATCCATGTACTGACTCTTCCTGATGTTGCTTAAAATAAAACATTCCTAGCATGGTCACATATCCAAGTACTAACACTTCCTATCGTTGCTTAACATCAAACATGGCTAGCTTGGTCACATATCCAAGTACTAACACTTCCTGACGTTGCTTTACATGAAACATGGCTAGCATGGTCACATATCCATGTACTAACACTTTCTGACGTTGCTTTACATGAAACATTGCTAGCAAGGTCACATATCCATGTACTAACACTTCCTGGCGTTGCTTAACATAAAACATGGCTAGCATGGTCACATATTTATGTACTAACACTTCGTGACGTTGCTTTACATGAAACATTGCTAGCATGGACACATATCCATGTACTAACACTTCCTGATGTTGCTTAACATAAAACATGGCAGGCATGGTCACATATCCAAATACTAACATTTCCTGACGTTGCTTACCATTAAACACAGCTAGCATGGTCACATATTCATGTACTAACACTTCCTGACGTTGCCTAACATAAAACATGGCTAGCAGGGTCATATATCCATGTACTAACACTTCCTGACGTTGCTTTACATGAAACATTGCTAGCATGGTCACATATCCATGTACTAACACTTTCTGACGTTGCATTACATGAAACATTGCTAGCATGGTCACATATGCATGTACTAACACTTCCTGACGTTGCTTAACAAAAAACATGGCTAGCATGGTCACATATCCAAGTACTAACACTTCCTGACGTTGCTTAACAAAAAACATGGCTAGCATGGTCACATATCCATGTCCTAACACTTCCTGACGTTGCTTAACATAAAACATGGCTAACATGGTCACATAACCAAGTACTAACACTTACTGACGTTGCTTAACATTAATCATGGCTAGCATGGTCACATATCCATGTACTAACACTTCCTGACGTTGCTTAACATAAAACATGGCTAGCATGGTCACATATCCATGTACTAACACTTCCTGACGTTGCTTAACATAAAACATTGCTAGCGCAGTCACATATCCATGTACTAACACTTCCTGACGTTGCTTTACATGAAACATGGCTAGCATGGTCACATATCCAAGTACTAACACTTCCTGACGTTGCTTTACATGAAACATGGCTACCATGGTCACATATCCATGTACTAACACTTCCTGACGTTGCTTAACATAAAACATGGCAAGCATGGTCACATATCCATGTACTAAAACTTTCTGGCGTTGCTTAACATGAAACATGGCTAGCATGGTCACATATCCATGTACTAACACTTTCTGACAGTGCTTAACATAAAACATTGCTAGCATGGTCACATATCTAAGTACTAACCTTTCCTGACGTTGCTTTAAATAAAACATGGCTAGCATGGTCACATATCCATGTACTAACACTTTCTGACGTTGCTTTACATGATACATGCCTAGCATGGTCACATATCCATGTACTAACACTTCCTGACGTTGCTTAACATAAAACATTGCTAGCATGGTCACATATCCATGTACTAACACTTCCTGACGTTGCTTAACATGAAACATGGCAAGCATGGTCACATATCCATATACTAACACTTCCCGACGTTGCTTAACAAAAAACATTGCTAGCTTAGTCACATATCCAAGTATTAACACTTCCTGACGTTGCTTAACATAAAACATTGCTAGCATGGTCACATATCAATGTACTAACACTTTCTGACGTTGCTTTACATGAAACATTGCTAGCAAGGTCACATATCCATGTACTAACACTTCCTGGCGTTGCTTAATATAAAACATTGCTAGCATGGTCATATATCCAAGTACTAACCCTTCCTGACGTTGCTTTACATAAAACATTGCTAGCATTGTCACATATCCAAAATCTAACACTTCCTGACGTTGCTTAACATTAAACACAGCAAGCATGGTCACATATCCATGTACTAACACTTCCTGACGTTGCTTTACATGAAACATTGCTAGCATAATCACATATCCATGTACTAACACTTCCTGACTTTTCCTAACATAAAACATGGCTAGCAGGGTCATATATTCATGTACTAACACTTCCTGACGTTGCTTTACATGAAACATTGCTAGCATGGTCACATAACCATGTACTAACACTTCCTGACGTTGCTTTACATGAAAATTGCTAGCATGGTCACATATGCATGAACTCACACTTCCTGACGTTGCTTTACATGAAACATTGCTAGCATGGTCACATATCCATGTACTAACACTTCCTGACGTTGCTTAACATAAAACATTGCTAGCATGGTCACATATCCATGTACTAACACTTCATGACGTTGCTTAACAGAAAACATGGCTAGCATGGTCACATATCCATGTACTAACACTTCCTGACGTTGCTTAACATAAAACATGGCTAGCATGGTCACATATCCAAGTACTAACACTTCCTGACGTTGCTTAACATTAAACATGGCTAGCATGGTCACATATCCATGTATTAACACTTCCTGACGTTGCTTTACATGAAACATTGCTAGCATGGTCACATATCCATGTACTAACACTTCCTGACGTCGCTTAACATAAAACATTGCTAGCATGGTCACATATCCATGAACTAACACTTCCTGACGTTGTTTTACATGAAACATTGCTAGCATGGTCACATATCCATGTACTAACACTTCCTGACGTTGCTTAACATAAAACATGGCTAGCATGGTCACATATTTATGTACTAACACTTCGTGACGTTGCTTTACATGAAACTTTGCTAGCATGGACACATATCCATGTACTAACACTTCCTGATGTTGCTTAACATAAAACATGGCTAGCATGGTCACATATCCAAATACTAACATTTCCTGACGTTGCTTACCATTAAACACAGCTAGCATGGTCACATATTCATGTACTAACACTTCCTGACGTTGCCTAACATAAAACATGGCTAGCAGGATCATATATCCATGTACTAACACTTCCTGGCGTTGCTTTACATGAAACATTGCTAGCATGGTCACATATCCATGTACTAACACTTCCTGACGTTGCATTACATGAAACATTGCTAGCATGGTCACATATGCATGTACTAACACTTCCTGACGCTGCTTAACAAAAAACATGGCTAGCATGGTCACATATCCATGTACTAACACTTCATGACGCTGCTTAACAAAAAACATGGCTAGCATGGTCACATATCCATGTACTAACACTTCCTGACGTTGCTTAACATAAAACATGGCTAGCATGGTCACATATCCAAGTACTAACACTTACTGACGTTGCTTAACATAAAACATGGCTAGCAAGGTCACATATTTATGTACTAACACTTTCTGACGTTGCTTTACATGAAACATTGCTAGCATGGTCACATATCCATGTACTAACACTTCCTGACGTTGCTTAACATAAAACATGGCTAGCATGGTCACATATCCATGTACTAACACTTCCTGACGTTGCCTAACATAAAACATTGCTAGCATAGTCACATATCCATGTACTAACACTTCCTGACGTTGCTTAACATAAAACATTGCTAGCATGGTCACATATTTATGTACTAACACTTCGTGACGTTGCATTACATGAAACATTGCTAGCATGGACACATATCCATGTACTAACACTTCCGGATGTTGCTTAACATAAAACATGGCAGGCATGGTCACATATCCAAATACTAACATTTCCTGACGTTTCTTACCATTAAACACAGCTAGCATGGTCACATATTCATGTACTAACACTTCCTGACGTTGCCTAACATAAAACATGGCTAGCAGGGTCATATATCCATGTACTAACACTTCCTGACGTTGCTTTACATGAAACATTGCTAGCATGGTTACATATCCATGTACTAACACTTCCTGACGTTGCATTACATGAAACATTGCTAGCATGGTCACATATGCATGTACTAACACTTCCTGACGTTGCTTAACAAAAAACATGGCTAGCATGGTCACATATCCACGTACTAACACTTCCTGACGTTGCTTAACAAAAAACATGGCTAGCATGGTCACATATCCATGTCCTAACACTTCCTGACGTTGCTTAACATAAAACATGGCTAGCATGGTCACATAACCAAGTACTAACACTTACTGACGTTGCTTAACATTAACCATGGCTAGCATGGTCACATATCCATGTACTAACACTTCCTGACGTTGCTTAACATAAAACATGGCTAGCATGGTCACATATCCATGTACTAACACTTCCTGACGTTGCTTAACATAAAACATTGCTAGCATAGTCACATATCCATGTACTAACACTTCCTGACGTTGCTTTACATGAAACATGGCTAGCATGGTCACATATCTAAGTACTAACACTTCCTGACGTTGCTTTACATTTAACATTGCTAGCATGGTCACATATCCATGTACTGACTCTTCCTGATGTTGCTTAACATAAAACATTGCTAGCATGGTCACTTATCCATGTACTAACACTTCCTGACGTTGCTTAACATAAAACATTGTAAGCATGGTCACATATCCAAGTACTTACGCTTCCTATCGTTGCTTAACATCAACCATGGCTAGCATGGTCACATATCCAAGTACTAACACTTCCTGACGTTGCTTTACATGAAACATGGCTAGCATGGTCACATGTCCATGTACTAACACTTTTTGACGTTGCTTTACATGAAACATTGCTAGCAAAATCACATATCCATGTACTAACACTTCCTGGCGTTGCTTAACATAAAACATGGCTAGCATGGTCACGTATCCATGTACTAACACTTCCTGACGTTGCTTTACATGAAACATCGCTAGAATGGTCACATATCCATGTACTAACACTAGTCTTCCTGACGTTGCTTAACATAAAACATGGCAAGCATGGTCACATATCCATGTACTAAAACTTTCTGGCGTTGCTTAACATGAAACATGGCTAGCATGGTCACATATCCATGTACTAACACTTTCTGACATTGCTTAACATAAAACATTGCTAGCATGGTCACATATCCAAGTACTAACCTTTCCTGACGTTGCTTTAAATAAAACATGGCTAGCATGGTCACATATCCATGTACTAACACTTTCTGACGTTGCTTTACATGAAACATGCCTAGCATGGTCACATATCCATGTACTAACACTTCCTGACGTTGCTTAACATAAAACATTGCTAGCATGGTCACATATCCATGTACTATCACTTCCTGACGTTGCTTAACATGAAACATGGCAAGCATGGTCACATATCCATATACTAACACTTCCCGACGTTGCTTAACATAAAACATTGCTAGCTTAGTCACATATCCAAGTACTAACACTTCCTGACGTTGCTTAACATAAAACATTGCTAGCATGGTCACATATCAATGTACTAACACTTCCTGATGTAGCTTTACATGAAACATGGCTAGCATGGTCACATATCCATGTACTAACACATTCTGACGTTGCTTTACATGAAATATTGCTAGCAAGGTCACATATCCATGTACTAACACTTCCTGGCGTTGCTTAATATAAAACATGGCTAGCATGGTCACGTATCCATGTACTAACACTTCCTGACTTTGCTTTACATGAAACATGGCTAGCATGTTCACATATCCATGTACTAACACTTCCTGACATTGCTTAACATAAAACATTGCTAGCATGGTCATATATCCAAGTACTAACCCTTCCTGACGTTGCTTTACATAAAACATTGCTAGCATTGTCACATATCCAAAATCTAACACTTCCTGACGTTGCTTAACATTAAACACAGCTAGCATGGTCACATATCCATGTACTAACACTTCCTGACGTTGCTTTACATGAAACATTGCTAGCATAATCACATATCCATGTACTAACACTTCCTGACTTTTCCTAATATAAAACATGGCTAGCAGGATCATATATTCATGTACTAACACTTCCTGACGTTGCTTTACATGAAACATTGCTAGCATGGTCACATAACCATGTACTAACTATTTCTGACGTTGCTTTACATGAAACATTGCTAGCATGGTCACATATGCATGAACTCACACTTCCTGACGTTGCTTTACATGAAACATTGCTAGCATGGTCACATATCCATGTACTAACACTTCCTGACGTTGCTTAACATAAAACATTGCTAGCATGGTCACATATCCATGTACTAACACTTCATGACGTTGCTTATTATAAAACATGGCTAGCATGGTCACATATCCATGTACTAACACTTCCTGACGTTGCTTAACATAAAACATGGCTAGCATGGTCACATATCCAAGTACTAACACTTCCTGACGTTGCTTAACATTAAACATGGCTAGCATGGTCACATATCCATGTATTAACACTTTCTGACGTTGCTTTACATGAAACATTGCTAGCATGGTCACATATCCATGTACTAACACTTCCTGACGTCGCTTAACATAAAACAATGCTAGCATGGTCACATATCCATGTACTAACACTTCCTGACGTTGTTTTACATGAAACATTGCTAGCATGGTCACATATCCATGTACTAACACTTCCTGACGTTGCTTAACATAAAACATGGCTAGCATGGTCACATATTTATGTACTAACACTTCGTGACGTTGCTTTACATGAAACATTGCTAGCATGGACACATATCCATGTACTAACACTTCCTGATGTTGCTTAACATAAAACATGGCTAGCATGGTCACATATCCAAATACTAACATTTCCTGACGTTGCTTACCATTAAACACAGCTAGCATGGTCACATATCCATGTATTAACACTTCCTGACGTTGCTTTACATGAAACATTGCTAGGATGGTCACATAACCATGTACTAACACTTCCTGACGTTGCGTTACATGAAACATTGCTAGCATGGTCACATATGCATGTACTAACACTTCCTGACGTTGCTTAACAAAAAACATGGCTAGCATGGTCACATATCCATGTACTAACACTTCCTGACGTTGCTTAACAAAAAACATGGCTAGCATGGTCACATATCCATGTAGGCTACTAACACTTTCTGACGTTGCTTAACATAAACCATGGCTGGCATGGTCACATATCCAAGTACTAACACTTACTGACGTTGCTTAACATAAAACATGGCTAGCAAGGTCACATATTTATGTACTAACACTTTCTGACGTTGCTTTACATGAAACATTGCTAGCATGGTCACATATCCATGTACTAACACTTCCTGACGTTGCTTAACATAAAACATGGCTAGCATGGTCACATATCCATGTACTAACACTTCCTGACGTTGCCTAACATAAAACATTGCTAGCATAGTCACATATCCATGTACTAACACTTCCTTAAGTTGCTTAACATAAAACATGGCTAGCATGGTCACGTATCCATGTACTAACACTTCCTGACGTTGCTTTACATTAAACACAGCTAGCATGGTCACATATCCATGTACTGACTCTTCCTGATGTTGCTTAACATAAAACATTCCTAGCATGGTCACTTATCCATGTACTAACACTTCCTGACGTTTCTTAACATAAAACATTGCTAGCATGGTCACATATCCAAGTACTAACGCTTCCTATCGTTGCTTAACATCAAACATGGCTAGCATGGTCACATATCCAAGTACTAACACTTCCTGACGTTGCTTTACATGAAACATGGCTAGCATGGTCACATATCCATGTACTAACACTTTCTGACGTTGCTTTACATGAAACATTGCTAGCAAGGTCACATATCCAAGTACTAACACTTCCTGGCGTTGCTTAACATAAAACATGGCTAGCATGGTCACGTATCCATGTACTAACACTTTCTGACGTTGCTTTACATGAAACATGGCTAGCATGGTCACATATCCATGTACTAACACTTCCTGACCTTGCTTAACATTAAACACAGCTAGCATGGTCAAGGTTGGCCAAGATGCGCACCACAACTGGGGAGACACATGCGGACCCCACTGCAACAACGAGACAAATGACAGGGGTCTGAGGCTATTGGAGTTTGCCAGATACAACAATCTGGTACTGGCAAACACGCTTGGTCTCCACAAAAAATCCAGACGATGGACATGGCACAGTCCCGGCGGGGAACATCACAACCAGATCGACTACATCATGGTCAAGAAACGCTTCAGATCAAGCATCAACATTGGCAGGACACGCACTTTTCCAGGAGCAGACATTGGAAGTGACCACGATCTCGTGATGATGTCTTTCCGGCTCCATTTGAAGAGAGTAAATACAGCAAAGTGCACTAGGCTGAAGTTCGACCTGGACAAACTGCAAGACCCGGAGGTGGCAAAAATATTTCAGGCCACAATTGGAGGGAAATTTGCACCACTGCTTATTTTGGGGGCAGGCGAAGTAGATGTCAACACCATGACCAATACCTTCAACTCAGCTGTAACAGATGCCGCCACTGAGATCCTTGGCAAGCACCGACCAAAGAAGAAGCCGTGGATCACACCTGAACTTTTGGATCTGTGTGATAAACGAAGAGAGTTAAAAAAGAAAAAGAACACCTCACAGGGAGCTGATGTCTACCGAAAAATCAACAATGACATCCGAAAAGGCATGCGCACAGCAAAGGAGAACTGGATAGAAGATCAATGCCAGGAAATAGAGAACAATCTGAACAAGAACAACAGCAAGAAGGCCTACCAGACTGTGAAGCGGCTGACAAGTGTTAAACAGCCCAAAGTCTCCACTATCCAAAGCAAGTCTGGCATTTGCCTTACAGAAGAACAAGAAGTCTTGGACAGATGGACAGAGTACTGCTCTGACCTTTACAACCATACACCAAATGGAGACCCATCAGTTCTAGCATGTCCTGAGAGCAGAAAAGAAGAAGAAATCCTCCCAATTCTCCGGGAAGAAGTTGAGGCAGCAGTGCAATCGCTGAAGAAAGGGAAGTCAGCGGGAGTGGACAACATACCAGCGGAACTGCTACAAGCAGGAGGAGAAGCGATGACTGATGCTCTCACCACTATCTGTAACAAGATCTGGCAGAGTGGGGAATGGCCTACACCATGGACCCAGTCGCTTGTCATCACTCTTCCCAAAAAAGGTAACCTTCAGGAGTGTGAAAATTACCGCACCATCAGCCTCATCAGCCATCCCAGCAAGGTCCTCCTGAAAATAATACTCAACAGGTTGAAACCACAAGCTGAACAAATCATAGCTGAAGAACAAGCAGGATTCATGGCAGGGCGAAGTACCACTGAACAGATTTTCAACCTCAGAATAATCTGTGAGAAATACCTACAGCACCAACAACATCTATATCATGTGTTCATAGACTTCAAGAAGGCATTTGACCGAGTCTGGCATGCAGCTCTATGGGCAACCATGAAAGTTTACAACATCAGCCCTAAAATTATAGAAGTCATCAAAAGCCTGTATGACAAGGCTACCAGTGCAGTCCTCCATAACAGCGTCATCGGGAACTGGTTCAGAACAACAATCGGTGTGCGTCAAGGATGCCTACTCTCTCCAACACTCTTCAACATCTTCCTAGAGCGCATCATGTCAGATGCTCTTGCAGATCACGAAGGCACAGTCAGCATAGGGGGCAGAGCAATCTCCAATCTTCGTTTTGCGGATGATATTGATGGATTGGCTGGAGAGGAACAAGAACTTGAACAGCTTGTACAGAGGCTTGACACCACCTCCAGAGCTTATGGAATGGAAATAAGTGCAGAGAAGACCAAAATGATGACCAACAACACCAATGGCATCAACACAGACATCAAAGTACAAGGCCAATCCCTCAACACAGTGCACAGCTTCAAATATTTAGGAGCCATTGTGTCAGACAATGGGTCTCGACAGGAAGTCCTCTCCAGGATCGCACAAACAACTGCTGCCCTGACAAGGTTGAAGCCCATTTGGAAAGACAGAACCATCAGTCTACATTCCAAAGTAAGACTGCTGCGCTCTCTGGTCATCTCCATCTTCCTTTATGCTTGCGAAGCATGGACCCTCACAGCAGATCTCCAACGAAGAATACAAAGCATGGAGATGAGGTGCTACAGAAGACTTCTGTGCATTTCCTACACCCAACACATCACCAACATTGAAGTCCGACAGACCATCACACAAGCCATTGGACAACACGATGACCTGCTCACAGTGGTGAAGAAACGGAAACTCCGATGGTATGGCCACGTCACCAGATCATCAGGCCTTGCAAAGACCATTCTGCAAGGCACAGTGCAAGGAGGTAGAAGAAGGGGGAGACCGAAAAAGAGGTGGGAGGACAACATTCGAGAATGGACTGGTTTGACACTGAGCGAAGCCATGAGGGCTGCTGAGGACAGAGAAAGATGGAGTATGCAGGTTAAGCGATCATCTGTGGTGCCCCTACGACCTTCGGGTTATGGGACAGGATAGGATAGGATAGCATGGTCACATATCCATGTACTAACACTTCCTGACGTTGCTTTACATGAAACATTGCTAGCATAATTACATATCCATGTACTAACACTTCCTGACTTTTCCTAACATATAACATGGCTAGCAGGGTCATATATTCATGTACTAAAACTTCTTGACGTTGCTTTACATGAAACATTGCTAGCATGGTCACATATCCATGTACTAACACTTCCTGACGTTGCTTTACATGAAAACTTGCTAGCATGGTCACATATGCATGATTTCACACTTCCTGACGTTGCTTTACATGAAACATTGCTAGCATGGTCACATATCCATGTACTAACACTTCCTGACGTTGCTTAACATAAAACATTGCTAGCATGGTCACATATCCATGTAGTAACACTTCATGACGTTGCTTTACATGAAACATGGCTAGCATAGTCACATATCCATGTTTTAACACTTTCTGATGTTGCTTTACATAAAACATTGCTAGCATGGTCACATATCCATGTACTGACACTTCCTGGCGTTGCTTAACATGAAACATTGCCAGCATGGTCACATATTCATGTACTAACATTTCCTGACGTTGCTTTACATGAAACATGGCTAGAATGGTCACATATCCATGTACTAACACTTCCTGACGTTGCTTAACATAAAACATGGCAAGCATGGTCACATATCAATGTACTAAAACTTTCTGGCGTTGCTTAACATGAAACATGGCTAGCATGGTCACATATCCATGTACTAACACTTTCTGACATTGCTTAACATAAAACATTGCTAGCATGGTCACATATCCAAGTACTAACCTTTCCTGACGTTGCTTTAAATAAAACATGGCTAGCATGGTCACATATCCATGTACTAACACTTCCTGACGTTGCTTTACATGAAACATGCCTAGCATGGTCACATATCCAAGTACTAACACTTCCTGACGTTGCTTAACATAAAACATGGCTAGCATGGTCTTATATCCATGTACTAAAACTTCCTGACGTTGCTTTACATGAAACATGGCTAGCATGGTCACATATCCAAGTACTAACACTTACTGACGTTGCTTAACATTAATCATGGCTAGCATGGTCACATATCCATGTACTAACACTTCCTGACGTTGCTTTACATGAAACATTGCTAGCATGGTCACATATCCATGTACTAACACTTCCTGACGTTGCTTTACATGAACCTTTGCTAGCATGGTCACATATCCATGCACTAACACTTCCTGACGTTGCTTTACATGAAACCTGGCTAGCATGGTCACATATCCATCTACTAACACTTCCTGACGTTGCTTAACATAAAACATGGCTAGCATAGTCACTTATCCATGTACTAACACTTCCTGACGTTGCTTAACATAAAACATGGCTAGCATGGTTATATATCCAAGTACTAACACTTCCTGACGATACTTAACATTAAACATGGTTAGCATGGTCACATATCCATGTATTAACACTTCCTGACGTTGCTTTACATTAAACATTGCTAGCATGGTCACATATCTATGTACTAACACTTCCTGACGTCGCTTAACATAAAAGATTGCTAGCATGGTCACATATCCATGTACTAACACTTCCTGACGTTGTTTTACATGAAACATTGCTAGCATGGTCACATATCCATGTACTAACACTTCCTGACGTTGCTTAACATAAAACATGGCTAGCATGGTCACATATCCAAATACTAACATTTCCTGACGTTGCTTACCATTAAACACAGCTAGCATGGTCACATATTCATGTACTAACACTTCCTGACGTTGCCTAACATAAAACATGGCTAGCATGGTCACATATCCATGTACTAACACTTCCATGACGTTGCTTTACATGAAACATTGCTAGCATGGTCACATATCCATGTACTAACACTTCATGACGTTGCATTACATGAAACATTGCTAGCATTGTCACATATGCATGTACTAACACTTCCTGACGTTGCTTAACAAAAAACATGGCTGGCATGGTCACATATCCAAGTACTAACACTTACTGACGTTGCTTAACATTAATCATGGCTAGCATGGTCACATATCCATGTACTAACACTTCCTGACTTTGCTTTACATGAAACATTGCTAGCATGGTCAAATATCCATGTAATAACACTTCCTGACGTTGCTTTACATGAAACATTGCTAGCATGGTCACAAATCCATGTACTAACACTTCCTGACGTTGCTTTACATGAAACATGGCTAGCATGGTCACATATCCATGTACTAACACTTCCTGACGTTGCTTAACATAAAACATTGCTAGCATGGTCACATATCCATGTACTAACACTTCCTGACGTTGCTTAACAAAAAAACATGGCTAGCATGGTCACATATCCATGTACTAACACTTACTGACGTTGCTTAACATAAAACATGGCTAGCATGGTCACATATCCAAGTACTAACACTTACTGACGTTGCTTAACATAAAACATGGCTAGCAAGGTCACATATCCATGTACTAACACTTTCTGACGTTGCTTTACATGAAACATTGCTAGCATGTTCACATATCCATGTACTAACACTTCCTGACGTTGCTTAACATAAAACATTGCTAGCATGGTCACATATCCATGTAGTAACACTTCATGACGTTGCTTTACATGAAACATGGCTAGCATGGTCACATATTCATGTTTTTACACTTCCTGACGTTGCTTAACATAAAACATTGCTAGCATAGTCAAATATCTAAGTACTAACACTTCCTGACGTTGCTTAACATAAAACATGGCTAGCATGGTCACATATCCATGTACTAACACTTCCTGACGTTGCTTAACATAAAACATGGCTAGCATGGTCACATATCCAAGTACTAACACTTCCTGACGTTGCTTAACATTAAACATGGCTAGCATGGTCACATATCCATGTACTAACACTTCCTGACGTTGCTTTACATGAAACATTGCTAGCATGGTCACATATCCATGTACTAACACTTCCTGACGTTGCTTAACATAAAACATGGCTAGCATGGTCACATATCCATGTACTAACACTTCCTGACATTGCTTAACATAAAACATGGCTAGCATAGTCAAATATCCAAGTACTAACACTTCCTGACGTTGCTTAACATAAAACATGGCTAGCATGGTCACATATCCATGTACTAACACTTCCTGACGTTGCTTAACATAAAACATGGCTAGCATGGTCACATATCCAAGTACTAACACTTCCTGACGTTGCTTAACATTAAACATGGCTAGCATGGTCACATATCCATGTACTTACACTTCCTGACGTTGCTTTACATGAAACATTGCTAGCATGGTCACATATCCATGTACTAACACTTTCTGACATCGCTTAACATAAAACATTTCTAGCATGTTTACATATCCATGTACTAACACTTCCTGACGTTGTTTTACATGAAACATTGCTAGCATGGTCACATATCCATGTACTAACACATACTGACGTTGCTTAACATAAAACATGGCTAGCATGGTCACATATTTATGTACTAACACTTCGTGACGTTGCTTTACATGAAACATTGCTAGCATGGACACATATCCATGTACTAACACTTCCTGATGTTGCTTAACATAAAACATGGCTAGCATGGTCACATATCCAAATACTAACATTTCCTGACGTTGCTTACCATTAAACACAGCTAGCATGGTCACATATTCATGTACTAACACTTCCTGACGTTGCCTAACATAAAACATGGCTAGCATGGTCATATATCCATGTACTAACACTTCCTGACGTTGCTTTACATGAAACATTGCTAGCATGGTCACATATCCATGTACTAACACTTCCTGACGTTGCATTACATAAAACATTGCTAGCATGGTCACATATGCATGTACTAACACTTCCTGACGTTGCTTAACAAAAAACATGGCTAGCATGGTCACATATCCACGTACTAACACTTCCTGACGTTGCTTAACAAAAAACATGGCTAGCATGGTCACATATCCATGTCCTAACACTTTCTGACGTTGCTTAACATAAAAAGTGGCTAGCATGGTCACACAACCAAGTACTAACACTTACTGACGTTGCTTAACATTAGTCATGGCTAGCATGGTCACATATCCATGTACTAACACTTCCTGACGTTGCTTAACATAAAACATGGCTAGCATGGTCACATATCCATGTCCTAACACTTCCTGACGTTGCTTAACATAAAACATTGCTAGCATAGTCACATATCCATGTACTAACACTTCCTGACGTTGCTTTACATGAAACATGGCTAGCATGGTCACATATCCAAGTAATAATAATAATAATAATAACGGATTTTTATATAGCGGGTACTCCAGCCTATGACCAGACTCACCACGCTTTACATAGTCATAGCATATAAATACATGCACTCGATGAAACATTACTTTTGCTACAATACACCAAAAGACGGGGCAGTAAAGGTACAGACTATTTACAATTATGTACATAAGTTAAAAAAAAGACAAAGATATACTATTTACAACTATGTACACAAATGACAAAAAAGACGGAAAATAGAATAGCAAAAACCTATTTACAGCTATTTATATGCCCGGTTAGGCCCAGGAAGGAAAACAGTATAAATATTTACAGCCGTGTATACACTTACGGAACAGACATACTCACATAGACAAGAGATGAGAGAATGGCAGCGGGATACAAATCAATCTGAATAATGCAGTTTAAAGAGGTGGGTTTTGAGGGCCTTTTTGAATGCTTGTGTTGATTGTATGTTGCGGATATGGGAGGGAAGGGAATTCCACTGCTTAGGTGCGGAGTAGGCGAATGCACGTTGGCCGTATGTCTTAGTGCGGGTGACAGGAACCTTGAGTGTGCGAGTGTCAGCAGAAGATCTTAAAGTGCGTGAAGGGGAGTAGACAGACAGTAGATCAGCAAGGTAGGAAGGACAACAATCTGTGAAGAAGTTGTGACAGAGAACAGAGAGTTTGTACTCTATGCGTGCTTGCACAGGAAGCCAGTGAAGGGAATGTAGTAGAGGTGTGATGTGATCACGTTTCTTAGCTCGGAATACTAGTCTAGCTGCTGAGTTCTGAACCTTTTGTAGTTTGTCAATGATGTGTTTTGGGGAGCCAACAAGGAGAGAGTTGCAATAGTCAAGACGAGAAAGGACGAGAGCGCAGACTAGGGTTTTGGTGGCCGGGACTGTAAGATAGTGGCGAAAGGAGCTGATTTGGCGTATGGCCGTGTATGCAGAGCGACAGACGTTGGAGATGTGGTTGTTGAGGGACAGGTCATCGGAGAGAATGTAGCCGAGATTTCTTGCTGAGGATGAGAACTGAGTGTTTGTTGTCCCTACTGTAAGCGATGTTGGGAGAGGCGAGGGTAAGGAGGAGGTGTTGTGCTTGTGAATAAGGAGGGCTTCGGTTTTATCGTCATTAAGCTTAAGCTTGTTGAGTGTCTAACACTAACACTAACACATATCCATGTACTAACACTTCCTGACGTTGCTTTACATTAAACATTGCTAGCATGGTCACATATCCATGTACTGACTCTTCCTGATGTTGCTTAACATAAAACATTGCTAGCATGGTCACTTATCCATGTACTAACACTTCCTGACGTTGCTTAACATAAAACATTGCTAGCATGGTCACATATCCAAGTACTAACGCTTCCTATCGTTGCTTAACATCAAACATGGCCATGTTTCATGTAAAGCAACGTCAGGAAGTGTTAGTACATGGATATCATGGTCACATATCCATGTACTAACACTTCCTGACGTTGCTTTACATGAAACATTGCTAGCATAATCACATATCCATGTACTAACACTTCCTGACGTTGCTTTACATGAAACATTGCTAGCATGGTCACATATGCATGAACTCACACTTCCTGACGTTGCTTTACATAAAACATTGCTAGCATGGTCACTTATCCATGTACTAACACTTTCTGACGTTGCTTAACATAAAACATTGCTAGCATGGTCACATATCCATGTACTAACACTTCATGACGTTGCTTTACATGAAACATGGCTAGCATGGGCACATATCCATGTTTTAAAACTTTCTGACGTTGCATTACAAAAAACATTGCTAGCATGGTCACATATCCATGTACTGACACTTCCTGGCGTTGCTTAACATAAAACATTGTTAGCATGGTCACATATCCATGTACTAACACTTCCTGACGTTGCTTTACATAAAACATTGCTAGCATGGTCACATATCCATGTACTAACACTTCCTGACGTTGCTTAACATAAAACATTGCTAGCATAGTCAAATATCCAAGTACTAACACTTCCTGACGTTGTTAACATAAAACATGGCTAGCATGGTCACATATCCATGTACTAACACTTCCTGACGTTGCTTAACTGTCACGACCCACACTCAGTTTGAACTTTATATTGTTGTTTGTAGATAGGTGGTCTTCTCGCAAGTGCCTATGAATCATCGTTTTGTGTGCCTTTGAATAAGCCGGGACAAAAGTAAATGAAAAGTGTGACGTAACTTATTGTCGTAGAAAAGAGGAAATGACGAAAGAGAAAGAAGACAGGTATTTTGGTCGTTACATGGAGGTCTCAGGAACAGTGAATCTAGGAGCAGTGTGTTGAATCGTTTTTCGTCCCTGCTAATCCTTTATCCGTCAACTGTACGCTTAAGGAAATACGTACGTGATATCCTCACGTAGCGGTGCCCTACGACAAGAACTTGAGTTTTCACCAGAAGTCGTTTGAGAACGATGAGGGAGAAAGAGTTCGACCTTGAAACTGGTGCAAGTTCGACTGTTTGTTTTAGTCAATGAAGATCGAGACGACTAGTAGACCTGACCGTTGACCTACCTGTACCAAAAGGAATGCTGCGGATGAAGAGACGTATCCGACCTTAGCCGCATCACCGTATCCACGGGTAGTTGAGTAAGTGTGGACTTGGGTGTTTTCACTGGCTAGTCGGGTGTCTCTTTGTTGTCATTTATTTCTGTGGTCCGTATTTTGTCGTGTCATTGTTGGTTATCATTATGTTGTGGGGCTAAAATATTATGGGGAAGTATTATACTCGAATAAGTGATACCATATTTATTACAATCATTATTCTTCCAAGCATACAAAACATTCAAGGTTGCAGTCATTCATTCATACATGCGTTAGATTTACATTTGTGATTGTTACAATACAAGAGTTAGCGATTATTATTATTAAGGAAAATGGTTGAGTTTTCAATTGCATCAGGAAGCATGTATAAATTGTTACTCAAATTCTTAGAAGATTTTGTATGGGTTATGTTGCAGTGTACCCTTCGCTTTTTGCCTTTGGTTTCATCTTCAACTTCGATTTACCTTCAACTTCAACTTTAACTTCGACTTTGTTTTTGGTTTTACCATCACTTTTCACCGATTGTATTATAATAGACTTTTTGCCAGTGAACTTTTTGCCTTCGCTTCTTCACCACAGACTTTGAAATATTGGATGACCACGGCGGATGCATCTAATCGTAGCAGCTACAGTCCCAGTGACATTCGAGGTGTATGCACTTATCGATTACATCTAGTGCATTGACAATTTTTAGTTTATTTGCCTACTGTGTTCCCGGGACATATATACATTTCACTCCTGCGTTGAGAGAGTTCATGCTCTAGTGTCTTCGGGACGTTTTTGTTATTATGCAATTTCGTATTGCAAAGGTTTGATCGCAGGAGTGTGATATGTATTTGTAAAACGGGACTTGTGAACTGAAATCGTTATAACAGTAGTAGCAACAAATTTGTAAACAGTGCATAGGTTGTGTGCGAACAATGAGTGAACAGTAGAAAAGGAAAACAAAGAGACTGAACGAGAATATTGTGTAGAACCATTTAATTTATTTAAAACAAAGAGCATTTCATTCTGTCGTTTGATTTTATCACCTTTATAAATTTTAGTTATTCATTTACGACTCCATGTTATGTTCATGTGAATAAATTGTTGTTTTATTTTGCCAACGTAATACTTGTCTCTATCTATTCATCCGTTGTTCACGTATGGTTGCATACACTGCTCAGAGTTCCCCTTTATGGTAAGAGAAACGAAGGACCGTAAGGGGGGGCTTTGACATATTTGGTGGCAGCGGTGGGATCGAACGGATGAATGGAGGAGATAGAATTACGTTGACATTGTTGTGTTATACCATACAATCAGAGTAAGTGACGTGGGTGGTTGGCGGGTGCTGGAGCGTTTTGAATCGCGTGGGCGCACTTAGAGCACCCGACAGTAATAAGGTAAGCAACCAAGCCCACACTTTACTATAATACAACTTAGTGTCATCTGAGCCAAACCGTGGTATAACTGTTGAGTTATTTGAACTCTGAGATATATAGTTGGTAAATAGATTTGTTGTTTACCAATTACACAAGAAAAGGTGGTCGGCTAGCAAAATGTCCGCCACCCGGAAAGGTACAAAACGTGCTGGAGCCAAGAAAACGATTGGTGGGGAAGGGACATCGATCACCCCTAGCAGCGACTCAGCCGATATTGTACTGGGAGCATCGGGAGAAGCGACCATGTCCAGTTTGACGAGAGAAGAGACTCTGAGTACGTCTGTCTTAGGTTTCCCTCGCATGGCGGTAGCCGTAGAACCGTCAAGGAACCAAGAGACGTCCGAAATGATTGACGTATCCGTGAAGTATAGAGAATTAGGTATGAGCCTAGGCCTGCGAGAAGAGGCGCTAGCGAGATTTGTCGTGGATGGCATCCAAAAGGAAGAAGAACGAAGAGAGCGAGAAGAAGACAGACGTTTGTGGAGAGGAAAATGGAAGAAGAGCGAAGAAAAATAGAAGAAGAGCGAAGAGAGCGCGAAGAAGAGCGAAGAGAGCGCGAAGAAGACAGACGGCTAATGGAAAGAAAAATAGAAGAAGACAGACGTCTAATGGAGAGGAAAATGGAAGAAGAGCGAAAGGAAAAAGAAGAAGAACGTCGCCGACGCGAAGAGGAAAAAGAAGAAGAACGTCGCCGACGCGAAGAGGAAAAAGAAGAAGAACGTCGCCGACGCGAAGAAGAAAAAGAAGAAGAACGTCGCCGACGAGAAGAGGAAAAAGAAGAAGACAGACGTCTGATGGAGAGGAAAATGGAAGAAGAACGTCGCCGACGAGAGGAAGAGAAAGAAGAAGAACGTCGCCGACGCGAGGAAGACAAAGAAGAAGAACGAAGATCATTAGAAATCAGAATGGAGGCAGAGAAAGGACGGATGAAAATGCAGATGGA
Organism: Oncomelania hupensis; assembly: GCA_036898135.1. NCBI lineage: Eukaryota > Metazoa > Mollusca > Gastropoda > Littorinimorpha > Pomatiopsidae > Oncomelania > Oncomelania hupensis. Next base: position 55,966,669 of record CM072526.1, read on the forward strand.
GGTGATCAGAGAAGAACGCGAAGTTTTCGCTGACCGTTCAACTCGTAGAGAACATCATGATGGTTACCGACTGAAAATTCACCCTTTCGATGGTAGAGAAGACATCGAAGCTTATCTGCGTCATTTTGAACTCATAGCTGAATCACAAGGATGGAATAGAGATTGCTGGGCAGCAAGGTTGTCTCCACTATTGTCAGGAGAAGCGCGCGATACGTATTTGCGTCTGACACCCGAACAGGCTCAAGATTTTGAAGAAGTACGCAACGCGCTGTTACGTCGTTTTCGCCGCGATGCGGAATGGTATCGCCGACAGTTCCGAGAGACCAAGAAAGAACAAAATGAAACTTTTCCGCAATTTCTCATCCGGTTGCAGACATCTGTAGAAAGATGGTTTTCCTTGGCAGACAAAGACATCGATGACGCGAAGTCTGTGTTAGACATGTTTTTGGCTGAACAGATATACTCAGTAATGAATCCTGAGCTCGAGATGTTCGTGCGTGAACGATTGCCGACAGACGCCGCACAAGCAGCCGAATATGCTCAACTGCATTTGGACGTAAAACGAGCCGTATCCCGAGGACCTGTTTTCCAAAGAGCGAGTCCACGAACACCGAGCCGTCAACCCGAGCGTAGACCGAACGAGTCACAAACGAGATTGAGGGAACCTATTAGGAGACCAGTTGTCGGTAGAGATAAAAGAGACAGGAGGAATTCAGACGAGTGCTATAAGTGTGGGGGTAAGGGGCACTTCGCCAGGCAATGCATGAAAACGCATGCAGTCAATCAGGTTACAATTGCGACCGACACCCTACCGATCTATACTCCGCCAATAGACGTCCGATCTATTAAACCCTATAACCCGTGGAGTGAGGGTCGGATCAACGAAAATACAGTACGCATCATGCGTGATACTGGAGCAGAGATGGGAGCAGTTGCTTCAAAATGGGTCAAACCTGAAGATTACACAGGGAGGAGTGTTGAAGTGTACTTAGCAGACCAGACAAAAACAGGAAAGTACCCTACAGCATGGGTGAAACTTGAATCAGGCTTTGTGACAGGGACTGTTGAACTGTTCGTCCTTGACCACATGGGACCTGACATTCTTCTGGGTAACTGGATTACATTTTCATCTGGTTACCGAAGCCCAGTTACCATTGATGGTAGTGAATGTGCCGTGGCAGCAGCAGTCGAAACAAGAGGACAAATAGAACGTGAAAAACGAGTGACAGTACCTTTGCAGGTATCGAAAACTCTAGGAGTGGAAGTCACACCGACAGAGTTGGCTGCATTGCAAGAAGAAGACGATAGTCTTAAAAAAGTTCGAGCGTTGGCTGATGCCCAGAGCGAACTGAAGTCAGGAAATGCTACAGTAAAATTCACGCAAAAGAAAGGGTTACTATACAGGTTGCATCAGTTGCGAGGAGTGGAGACATCGCAGCTAGTAGTTCCCAAGAAACTACGAAAAGAAGTCATGAGGCTAGCTCATGATCCTCCCATGGCAGGACACCTAGGAGGAAAACGAACTCGCGAACGTATATGGAATACGTTTTTCTGGCCAGGTATGTGCGCAGACGTTCGCAGGTACTGTGCATCATGCATTGAATGCCAGAGAATGACACCAAGGGGTCGAGTCAGCAAGGTACCCCTACAAAAGATGCCTTTGATGGACGAACCATTCCAAAGAGTGGCTATCGACATTGTAGGTCCGATTGCACCAAAGTCGGAACAAGGTAACCAATACATTTTGGTAGTTGTCGACTACGCTACACGATACCCAGAAGCAGTTCCGTTGAAAAGAATTGACACTGAAAAAGTAGCAGAGGCTCTGTGGACCATATGGTCGAGGGTAGGCATCCCTCGTGAAATACTAACCGACAGGGGGACGCAGTTCATGTCAGCAGTCATGGATGAAATGAACAGATTGTTGGCCATCCATGGAAAAGCCACCACACCCTACCACCCTCAGTGTAACGGGCTGGTTGAGCGGTTTAACGGCACTCTGATGACCATGCTGAGAAAACTGACTACAGAACAGCCACGGATGTGGGACCGGTACATACCAGCTCTTCTTTTCGCCTACCGAGAGGTACCTCAAGAGGCTACTGGATTTTCACCGTTTGAGCTACTATACGGAAAAACAGTCAGAGGACCGATGGCCGTGTTGAGAGAGCTATGGTCGAAGGAGATTGCTGCTGAAGAAGTGAAAGTAAGCAGTGAATACGTAGTCGATCTACGCAATCGCATCGAGGAGACGTGCCAGATAGCAAAAGAACATATGAAAGGTGTTGCAGAGCGCCAGAAACACTACTTTGACCGAAAAGCGAAACCCAGGGTCTTCAAAGCAGGCGACAGAGTGTTGCTGTTGCTACCCACTAAACATAATAAACTCCAAATGGCTTGGCAAGGACCCTATGAAGTCATAGAAAAAGTTGGCGAATGCGATTATCGCATATCAGTAGGACGGAAAACTAAACTCTTCCACGTCAATCTGCTGAAAGAATGCAGAGAAAGAGTGACAGTCGATGCAGTAGTGACAGAAGACGATCAATGGAAAGAAGAACAAGTGGGCAACGACATTCCAACGTGTCCGTTAGTGGCGACCGAGGGTCCGAAAGATGTACACGTTGACCCAGAATGTCCAGAAATTCATGAGGACATCCTAAACATAGTGTCAGACTATGCAGACATTTTCACTGATTTCCCTTTACGATGCACCTTGGATACGTGCGAGATAAAGATGATCAATGAAGAGCCAGTCCGTACAAGACAATACCCTTTACCTCATTCGCAAATGCAGGTGGTGAAGGATGAAGTAGAAACGATGATGAAATTACGGGTCATTGAGAGAGCAACGTCACCGTATAGCTCACCAATTGTGCTAGTGAAAAAAAAAGATGGACAAATACGATTTTGCGTTGATTTTCGCAAAATGAATCGTAACATCGTCTTCGACGCTGAGCCTCTACCTGATATCGATTTTTTGTTCGCGAACCTCGCAAAAGCGAAATACCTGAGCAAAATAGATTTGTCAAAAGGATTGGCAAATCCCAATGAAAAAAGAGGACAAAGAAAAGACAGCGTTCACCACTCCTGAAGGTCAGTTCCAGTGGTGCGTGATGCCTTTTGGATTGAAGACTGCCGGAGCTATATTTTCCCGAATGATGCGGAAGTTATTGGCACCCCTTCACATGACTGAAATAGACAACTTCATGGATGATTTGATGATAGCTACACAAACAAAAGAAAGGCATTTGGAATGTCTAAGAGCGTTGTGTCAGAGACTCCGCGAAGTGCAGTTAGCTGCAAGACCGTCAAAATGTTTCCTAGGATTTCAGAGTTTGGAGTATCTGGGACACATGGTAGGGCGAGGTAAGATTCAACCAGACCGTCAGAAAATGGATCGCATCAGAGAAACGTCACAACCAACTACAAAGAAACAAGTGAGGTCGTTTTTGGGGTTAGCGAGCTACTACAGGAGGTTTGTACCAAACTTTGCAGCCATAGCCGCACCTCTATCCGATCTGACGAAGGGAGGAAAAACAGGACCAGTCGCATGGACGGAAGCATGCGAAAGAGCTTTCAACACTCTGAAAGAAAGGTTGTGCTCTAGTCCTGTATGTTGTCTGCCAGATGGCGAAAAACCGTTTGTTTTGCAAACAGACGCGTCAGACACAGGTATTGGAGCAGTACTATGCCAAGATCAGGGTCACGGACTCCAACCAGTGGCTTGTGTCAGCCGGAAGTTAGTTGCCGCAGAAAAGAACTACTCAACGATTGAGAAGGAATGTTTAGCGTTGATTTGGGGACTTCAACGATTTCAGCAATATGCGTACGATCGGACAGTCATCGTACAAACTGATCACCAACCGCTGAAATACCTTCAGAAATCGAAAACTACCAGCAGCAGGTTGATGAGATGGGCGTGTTGATGCAGTCGTTTCCACTGGTTATTGAAAGTATTCCTGGAAAGGAAAACGTCACTGCAGACTTTTTGAGCAGAAACGTGTAAGTCGTGAACTTTGAGTTTGAACAAAACCAAGGTTTTGTCTTGAGGGGGGGGTATGTCACGACCCACACTCAGTTTGAACTTTATATTGTTGTTTGTAGATAGGTGGTCTTCTCGCAAGTGCCTATGAATCATCGTTTTGTGTGCCTTTGAATAAGCCGGGACAAAAGTAAATGAAAAGTGTGACGTAACTTATTGTCGTAGAAAAGAGGAAATGACGAAAGAGAAAGAAGACAGGTATTTTGGTCGTTACATGGAGGTCTCAGGAACAGTGAATCTAGGAGCAGTGTGTTGAATCGTTTTTCGTCCCTGCTAATCCTTTATCCGTCAACTGTACGCTTAAGGAAATACGTACGTGATATCCTCACGTAGCGGTGCCCTACGACAAGAACTTGAGTTTTCACCAGAAGTCGTTTGAGAACGATGAGGGAGAAAGAGTTCGACCTTGAAACTGGTGCAAGTTCGACTGTTTGTTTTAGTCAATGAAGATCGAGACGACTAGTAGACCTGACCGTTGACCTACCTGTACCAAAAGGAATGCTGCGGATGAAGAGACGTATCCGACCTTAGCCGCATCACCGTATCCACGGGTAGTTGAGTAAGTGTGGACTTGGGTGTTTTCACTGGCTAGTCGGGTGTCTCTTTGTTGTCATTTATTTCTGTGGTCCGTATTTTGTCGTGTCATTGTTGGTTATCATTATGTTGTGGGGCTAAAATATTATGGGGAAGTATTATACTCGAATAAGTGATACCATATTTATTACAATCATTATTCTTCCAAGCATACAAAACATTCAAGGTTGCAGTCATTCATTCATACATGCGTTAGATTTACATTTGTGATTGTTACAATACAAGAGTTAGCGATTATTATTATTAAGGAAAATGGTTGAGTTTTCAATTGCATCAGGAAGCATGTATAAATTGTTACTCAAATTCTTAGAAGATTTTGTATGGGTTATGTTGCAGTGTACCCTTCGCTTTTTGCCTTTGGTTTCATCTTCAACTTCGATTTACCTTCAACTTCAACTTTAACTTCGACTTTGTTTTTGGTTTACCATCACTTTTCACCGATTGTATTATAATAGACTTTTTGCCAGTGAACTTTTTGCCTTCGCTTCTTCACCACAGACTTTGAAATATTGGATGACCACGGCGGATGCATCTAATCGTAGCAGCTACAGTCCCAGTGACATTCGAGGTGTATGCACTTATCGATTACATCTAGTGCATTGACAATTTTTAGTTTATTTGCCTACTGTGTTCCCGGGACATATATACATTTCACTCCTGCGTTGAGAGAGTTCATGCTCTAGTGTCTTCGGGACGTTTTTGTTATTATGCAATTTCGTATTGCAAAGGTTTGATCGCAGGAGTGTGATATGTATTTGTAAAACGGGACTTGTGAACTGAAATCGTTATAACAGTAGTAGCAACAAATTTGTAAACAGTGCATAGGTTGTGTGCGAACAATGAGTGAACAGTAGAAAAGGAAAACAAAGAGACTGAACGAGAATATTGTGTAGAACCATTTAATTTATTTAAAACAAAGAGCATTTCATTCTGTCGTTTGATTTTATCACCTTTATAAATTTTAGTTATTCATTTACGACTCCATGTTATGTTCATGTGAATAAATTGTTGTTTTATTTTGCCAACGTAATACTTGTCTCTATCTATTCATCCGTTGTTCACGTATGGTTGCATACACTGCTCAGAGTTCCCCTTTATGGTAAGAGAAACGAAGGACCGTAAGGGGGGGCTTTGACATTAACATAAAACATGGCTAGCATGGTCATATATTCAAATACTAACACTTCCTGACGTTGCTTAACATTAAACATGGCTAGCATGGTCACATATCCATGTATTAACACTTCCTGACGTTGCTTTACATGAAACATTGCTAGCATGGTCACATATCCATGTACTAACACTTCCTGACGTCGCTTAACATAAAACATAGCTAGCATGGTCACATATCCATGTTCTAACACTTCCTGACGTTGTTTTACATGAAACATTGCTAGCATGGTCACATATCCATGTCATAACACTTCCTGACGTTGCTTAACATAAAACACTGCTAGCATAGTCAAATATCCAAGTACTAACACTTCCTGACGTTGCTTAACATAAAACATGGCTAGCATGGTCACATATCGATGTACTAACACTTCCTGACGTTGCTTACCATTAAACACAGCTAGCATGGTCACATATTCATGTACTAACACTTCCTGACGTTGCCTAACATAAAACATGGCTAGCATGGTCACATATCCATGTACTAACACTTCCTGACGTTGCTTTACATGAAACATTGCTAGCATGGTCACATATCCATGTACTAACACTTCCTGACGTTGCATTACATGAAACATTGCTAGCATGGTCATATAGGCATGTACTAACACCTCCTGACGTTGCTTAACAAAAAACATGGCTGGCATGGTCACATATCCATGCACTAACACTTTCTGACGTCGCTTAACAAAAAACATGGCTAGCATGGTCACATATCCATGTCCTAACACTTCCTCACGTTGCTTAACATAAAACATGGCTAGCATGGTCACATATCCATCTACTAACACTTCCTGACGTTGCTTAACATAAAACATGGCTAGCATGGTCACATATCCAAGTACTAACACTTACTGACGTTGCTTAACATAGAACATGGCTAGCAAGGTCACATATCTTTGTACTAACACTTTCTGACGTTGCTTTACATGAAACATTCCTAGCATGGTCACATATCCATGTACTAACACTTCCTGACGTTGCTTAACATAAAACATGGCTAGCATGGTCACATATCCATGTACTAACACTTCCTGACGTTGCTTAACATGAAACATTGCTAGCATAGTCACATATTCATGTACTAACACTTCCTGACGTTGCTTTACATGAAACATGGCTAGCATGGTCACATATTCAAGTACTAACACTTCCTGACGTTGCTTTACAATAAACATTGCTAGCATGGTCACATATCCATGTACTGACTCTTCCTGATGTTGCTTAACATAAAACATTGCTAGCATGGTCAACTATCCATGTACTAACACTTCCTGACGTTGTTAACATAAAACATGGCTAGCATGGTCACATATCCATGGATGACGCAGAATAAATTAAAACTAAACGACGATAAAACCGAAGCCCTGATGATAAGCAATAAGAAAGCATCATACACTTCTTCCCTCCCAAATAGTTTTCGTGTTGGAAGTTCAGATGTTACTTTCTCCTCATCTGCAAGAAACCTTGGATACTTTATGTCCGACGACATGTCGCTAGATACTCACGTTACTCAAGTCTGTCGGTCAGCCTACGCCGCTATACGTCAGATCAGTTCCATCCGTTGTTATTTGACGGTTGAAGCCACCAAAACCTTAGCCTGCGCTCTTGTGCTTTCCAGACTAGACTACTGTAATTCTCTTCTGTCAGGAAGCCCAAATCAGATTGTAAGTAAATTACAGAAAGTTCAAAACTCTGCTGCAAGACTAGTCCTTAAGGCCAAAAAGCGAGATCATATCACGCCATTATTCCATAAACTACACTGGCTCCCAGTACAAGCCAGAATTGACTATAAATTATCTGTTCTTTGTCACAATTTTTTTTCTGATTCCTGTCCCTCATATTTATCTCAACTACTCTCGGTCTATACTCCTTCCCGCCAGTTGCGCTCCTCTGCTGACTCGCGCACCCTGTGCATCCCTAGAATCCGCACGAAATCCTACGGAGCGAGAGCATTTGCTTATTCTGCCCCGAAACAATGGAACACTTTACCAGCACATATTCGACTTATTCCAACCACACAAGCCTTCAAGCGAGCACTTAAAACACACCTGTTCCGACAATACTACTCTGACTGATTACATTTTATTTTCTGACCCTGTGCGGCTCTCTGGGATAATGACTGTTTTGACTGATGTTCGATATGTGCTATCCAACCTGATTTTTAACTTATTATTGTTTTGTATACATGTATTGTCATTGTCAATGATTTTAGTGTATGCCGCAGATGTGTCCTGATTGTTTTTATTGTGCTATGCATGGCTTTGTCACTGCTCCTGTATTATTGTTATGACTTCATTTTTAAGTGTGAAGTTTTTACGTATAATGTGTAACATATTTTCTAAATTAAGTTTTTACGTATAATGTGTAACATATTTCTTAAATTAAGTCAATGATTTTAGTGTGTGCCGCAGATATGTTTTGTTTGTTTTTATTGTGCTATGCATGGCTCTGTCACTTGTATTATTGTTATGACTTAATTTTTAAGTGTGAAGTTTTACGTATAATGTGTTATATATTTCTTAAATTAAGTTTTAATTGTGAAGCACAGTGAGCCCGGGCATTGTTCAGGAAACTGCGCTATATAAATTTACGTTATTATTATTATTATTATTTACTAACACCTCCTGACGTTGCTTAACATAAAACATGGCTAGCATGGTCATATATTCAAGTACTAACACTTCCTGACGTTGCTTAACATTAAACATGGCTAGCATGGCATGGTCACATGTCCATGTATTAACACTTCTGACGTTGCTTTACATGAAACATTGCTAGCATGGTCACATATCCATGTATTAACACTTCCTGACGTCGCTTAACATAAAACATTGCTAGCATGGTCACATATCCATGTTCTAACACTTCCTGACGTTGTTTTACATGAAACATTGCTAGCATGGTCACATATCCATGTACTAACATTTCCTGACGTTGCTTAACATAAAACATGGCTAGCATGGTCACTTATTTATGTACTAACACTTCCTGACGTTGCGTAACATAAAACATTGCTGGCATGGTCACATATCCATGTACTAACACTTCCTGACGTTGCTTTACATGAAACATGGCTAGCATGGTCACATATTCATGTACTAAAACTTCCTGACATTGCTTAACATAAAACATGGCTAGCATAGTCAAATATCCAAGTACTAACACTTCCTGACGTTGCTTAACATAAAACATGGCTAGCATGGTCACATATCCATGTATTAACACTTCCTGACGTTGCTTTACATGAAACATTGCTAGCATGGCCACATATCCATGTACTAACACTTTCTGACGTCGCTTAACATAAAACATTGCTAGCATGGTCACATATCCATGTACTAACACTTCCTGCCGTTGTTTTACATGAAACATTGCTAGCATGGTCACATATCCATGTACTAACACTTACTGACGTTGCTTTACATGAAACATTGCTAGCATGGACACATATCCATGTATTAACACTTCCTGATGTTGCTTAACATAAAACATGGCTAGCATGGTCACATATTTATGTACTAACACTTCGTGACGTTGCTTTACATGAAACATTGCTAGCATGGACACATATCCATGTATTAACACTTCCTGATGTTGCTTAACATAAAACATGGCTAGCATGGTCACATATCCAAATACTAACATTTCCTGATGTTGCTTACCATTAAACACAGCTAGCATGGTCACATATTCATGTACTAACACTTCCTGACGTTGCTTAACAAAAAACATGGCTAGCATGGTCATATATCCATGTACTAACACTTCCTGACGTTGCTTTACATAAAACATTGCTAGCATGGTCACATATCCAAAATCTAACACTTCCTGACGTTGCATTACATGAAACATTGCTAGCATGGTCACATATGCATGTACTAACACATCCTGACGTTGCTTAAGAAAAAACGTGGCTAGCATGGTCACATAACCAAGTACTAACACTTACTGACGTTGTGTAACATTAATCATGGTAAGCATGGTCACATATCCATGTACTAACACTTCCTGACGTTGCTTAACATAAAACATGGCTAGCATGGTCACATATCCACGTACTAACACTTCCTGACGTTGCTTAACAAAAACATGGCTAGCATGGTCACATATCCATGTCCTAACACTTCCTGACGTTGCTTAACATAAAACATGGCTAGCATGGTCACATAACCAAGTACTAACACTTACTGACGTTGCATAACATTAATCATGGTAAGCATGGTCACATATCCATGTACTAACACTTCCTGACGTTGCTTAACATAAAACATGGCTAGCATGGTAACATATCCATGTACTAACACTTCCTGACGTTGTTTTACATGAAACATTGCTAGCATGGTCACATATCCATGTACTAACACTTCCTGACGTTGCTTAACATAAAACATGGCTAGCATGGTCACATATCCAAATACTAACATTTCCTGACGTTGCTTACCATTAAACACAGCTAGTGTCACGTCCCAACTGCCTCAACAGTGGTTCGACATGTGTGCTCTTTCACACGAGAAAAAAACCCAACACCTAAATAAACTCTAAAAGACAAAACCAGAAGTAACAAGACAATTTCTTTATTTCACACACTCATTCGCACTAAAAATTAACTCCCTTTATCCCGCTTCCCAACCAACCAACCCTCAATCCCACTAATAAAACCCCAAACTAATACATAAACAATTCGCTCAAAATAATAACGATAATTAAATCAAAATGGAAAATGACTAACTACAAAATGTACAAGAGATTTATAATAATTATGGCTGAAACAGCTTACTGCCAACAAGGTAAATATACAGTAAGCAACTGCTTTAAATCTTTATAAATATTCAAACTTTGTTCCACTTAAACTTCAAATAGATACAACAAGTCTTTTATATTATATAAAATGAATGAGAAAATTTATCCTTTATGCAGAATAGAATTTATAAGAAATTAATCTAAATTATTAATTAATTAATATCTGGCGAAATAATTCCCCCAGACAAAACTATACAATCACAGGGTTACTTAATCTAGTAGGTAATATTACACAACAACGTTTATCAGTCAATTCAGATTAAATATATTTCAATGTGCTGTAATTTATAATTTATCACATGTAAAACAATTATCGTTCCTCACAACAGATTATCATTGGTTATAGTTATTTGTTGTGTAATGGTGGAGTGTGTGTGCGTGTGCTTTATAAACGAAATAAAGTTCCTTGGAATACCACAACCTTCGCAACCGAGGTTGACACACGGAAAAGACGGCGTAATAGGCCGAGGCACACAAGCTTCACACCAGCAAGGTTTCAGCACACCATCATTGATCTGCTCTAGGGTTTTGGTGTTGAATTTGTTGGTACATCTACAACAATACATACAAGAATACGCAACCATTAATAATTATATTACAACATACTGCACAAGCACCCCGCTATCGGAATGGTTGTCTCCCTTTCCACATCCTTACTCATCCTCCCTGTCATCGCGCATATACATTCACAATCACCTCCTTTCTGTCATCTCTTCGCTACATAACAGCGAATTCTTTTATATCAATTTATAATTACTTAATTTACAATACATTTTAGAAAATTCTCTCTCTCTCTCTCTATTGCTAGGTATTTATGCAGCAACCAATATGAAACAAAAAAATAGAATTAAAAAAACATAATTAACTATTCATTCACACTGCATGCATAACCCAAACCCCCGAACGCTATGGCCAACTGAGAAATTGAGGTAAATAACTTACGGCTACCAGTGGATCCTCCGGCCTGTAGACAAAGACACACAAACGACGGGACAAACACACAGGCACAGATGTTAGGCAAGGTGATTACACAGGCATAAGAAGTCCTAGACGGAGTCACAGGTCACCCGACGTTATACGTAGATAACTCAGATTTCACCGAGAATACACAGTAGGTATTCTAAACAGCTTAGAAAAGTTTCAGTTAAACAAACACTTCCAAAGTGTTCCCAAAACAGTCCTCCTCTTCCGACAATAGGCTCTTTTCCGTTGACGGTCTGATCTGTACGACCCACAGACAAAGTCACTAACTGGCACCTTGACCCAACTTGGATCTGTTGATTCTGGCTATAAAAGCGATATGCAACTGTTACTGCTCCTCTCGAAATATACCGTGCGTGGGGTTTTATACGATTAGCTAGGAATCTTCTAGAATAGCCTATACTCGTCCTAATCATAACTCATTCCCTACACCGTTCGCGATTAGAGCACGCATTTCACACATAGAATATCGCATGGCAGCAATTAATCTTCTCAATAACAAAATAGCCAACTATGCAGTTTTTTCTAACATAGAGCGTTCCGCACGGGCGCAAAACATTCGCTACTTTTATTAATTATAAACCTAATTAATTTATTCTGATTCTCTCCCCTTGACTACCGTAACTTTTAACCTCTATGTACAGGCTGATGATTAAACTATATACATAGGCGCGCGACTGCAAACTGCGTAGCGTGACACAGCACCCCACCAAGACGAAAACTAACAGTTTTAGTTCTTAACAAACACGCTACTCAGTTCTGCTCAAGAAATCAGCTGGTACATTTTCCTTCCCTGGAATACTCTCCACTATCAGATCGAAAGGTTGGAGTTGAAGTGCCCACCTCATGAGTCTACAATTCGTAGTCTTTGCTTGCTGCAGGTATTGCAATGGTCTGTGGTCGGTCTGCACAATGACTGTCCGATCGTACAGGTACTGCTTGAACTTTTGTACGCCCCAAACCAATGCTAAACATTCCTTCTCTATGGTGGAATAGTTCCTCTCTGCTTGGTTTAGCTTCTTGCTGGCACATGTGATTGGTTGTAAACCCAAACCTTGGTCCTGGCACAGAATCGCCCCTATTCCAATCTCTGATGCGTCAGTCTGTAGCACTAAAGGTTTTTCCATGTCTGGCATACAGCATACAGGTTTGGAACATATGCGGTCTTTGAGCGTCTGGAACGCTACTTCGCAAGCGTCGGACCACTGTACGGGACCTGATTTGCCTCCCTTGGTTAAGTCAGTCAGCGGCACCGCTATCGCAGCAAAATTCGGCACAAACTTCCGATAATATCCTGCTAATCCAAGGAATGACCTGACCTGTTTCTTGGTAGTAGGACGTGGTGCATTCTGGATCTTGTCCATCTTTCCTTGTTCTGGTTGCACTTTGCCCTCTCCCACTATGTGTCCCAAATACTCCAGCTTGCGGAATCCCAGGTAGCATTTGGACGGACGCGCCGCTAACTGTACTTCCCTCAGACGTTTAAACAAGATGTCTAAACACTCTAAATGTCTCTCTAGAGTTTCTGTGGCTACCATGAGGTCGTCCATGAAGTTGTCGACTTCTTTCATCTTCAATGGCATCAACATCTTGCGCATCATACGTGAAAAAACTGCACCAGCGGTCTTCAGTCCGAAGGGCATGACGCACCATTGGAATTGCCCCTCGTTGGTGGTGAAAGCTGTCTTGCACTTATCTTCGCTCTTCATAGGTATTTGCCAATACCCCTTAGACAAATCGATCTTGCTCAAGTACTTGGCTTTTGAGAGTTTGTTGAATAGATAATCTATGTCTGGCATCGGCTCAGCGTCGAAAATTACCTGCCTATTGAGTTTCCTGAAATCGACGCAGAATCTGACTGCTCCGTCTTTCTTCTTTACCAGAACGATCGGTGAACTGAACGGTGAAGCTGCTCGCTCGATCACCCCCATAGCTAGCATCGTCTCAACCTCTGCCTTGACTGTCTCCATCTTTGAATGAGGTAATGGGTACTGTTTTGTCCTTACTGGACGGTCGTCATCCAGTCGTATTTCGCACTCATCCAACGTGGTGCGCAAAGGCAAGTCAGTCAGGATGTCAGGGTAACGAACTAATAGCCTCCTAATTCCGGCATGGATCTCCGGGCTATCTGCATCAAGATGCACGTCATCTAACGTCTCTGACTGTTTCAACACTACGGTGGGTATGCCCTCGACTGTTGGTACCTCTTCCCATTCGTCTGCTTCATCAACTACTACAGCTGTGGCAATTTGCACTCTCTGATGGTACAGTTTCAGTAGGTTGGCGTGAAACAGTTTCACCTTGTTCCCAATGCGAATCTGATAATCGCATTCGTTTCGACGACTTACGACTTCGTACGGCCCCCTCCAGCTCATTTCTAGTTTGTTGTGCTTGGTTGGCAACAAAAGCAACACCTTGTCTCCGGCTTGAAACGTTCTAGGTTTCGTTTTCTTGTCGAAGTGTCTTTTCTGCCTCTCGCCTGCTTTCTTCAGACTTTCCTTCGCTAGTGCGCACGTTTCCTCGATTCTATTTCGCAGGTCCACAACATACTGACTAGCCACCTTCACTTCTTCTCCTTGACTGTCCTTCGTCCACAAATCTCTCAGTACTGACATGGGACCCCTCACTGTCTTGCCATACAGTAGCTCAAAAGGGGAAAAACCTGTGCTCTCTTGAGGTACCTCCCTATACGCGAAAAGCAGCGCTGGTATGTACCTATCCCATGCTTTCGGTTGCTCCTTCGTCAGCTTTTTGAGCATCGACACGAGTGTACCATTGAAACGCTCCACGAGCCCGTCGCACATTGGATGGTATGGTGTTGTTGCTTTCCCATGGATTGCTAGAAGTCTATTTACCTCAGTCATCACGTTTGACATAAATTGTGTCCCTTGATCTGTCAATATCTCTTTGGGAATTCCCACTCTTGTCCAGATCTCCCACAATGCTTCGGCAACTCTCTCAGCCTCTATGCCTTTCAGTGCTACGGCCTCAGGATACCGCGTCGCATAGTCTACCATGACTAAGATGTATTGGTTGCCTCTGTCTGACATAGGTTTTATAGGCCCCACAATATCGACTGCAACTCTCTGAAACGGTTCATCAACTAGAGGTAGTTTCTGCAGCGGAACTTTTGCTACCCTACCCCTGGGAACTGTTTTCTGGCATTCGGGACATGATTCGCAGAATCGCCTAACATCCCCGCACATTCCTGGCCAATAGAACACCCCCCATATCCTCTCACGTGTCCTCTTTCCACCTAAGTGTCCGGCCATCGGAGGGTCGTGCGCCAGGCGCATCACCTCTCCTCTTAGCTTGCTAGGCACGACTAGCTGCGTTAGTTCCTCTTCTCCCTGATGGTGTACTCTATACAAAATACCCTTCTTTTTGCAGAAGCTAACCATCGCTTTGCCTGACTTGAGTTTCGTCCCTTGCTTCTCGCACTCTCTAGCTCTAGCTAAAGTGGGATCCTCTTCCTGCAACTTGGCCAACTGATCGGGCGTCACATCGAGTTGGAATGGCTTCGGAATCGGCAGTGCTTTCTCCTGCTTCCCTTCTGCCTTGGCCTGTGCCCTGGTCTGAACGGCGGCTATCGCACACTCTAACCCATCTACAGCTACGGGACTTCGATAGCCTCCCTTGAAGGTAACCCAGTTGCCAAGAATGACATCAGGTACAACTTGCTCGATGACGATCAATTCTACTGTACCCTTCACGAAAGATGAGTCTACTTCTACGTACGCTGTAGGATACTTCCCTGACTTGACCTGATCAGCGAACATGACCTCGATCTCCCTACCGGTCATATCTTCAGGGCGCACCCACTTGGCTGCTACTGCCCCCACCTCGGCACCAGTATCTCTCAGAATCTTCACAGGCTGACCCCTGACTGTTCCCATGCTCCACGGGTTGTACGGCTGAATGGTACTAAAGCTAGCCTTAGTCATTTCCGAGTGAATCGGTCCTGAATCCGGACTGACAGTGATACGTAGCAACTGTTTCGGACTACGGCACTCCTTCGCTACGTGACCTAGCTTCCCGCACCTGAAACACTTCACAGGACGTTTCTCCCCACTAGGTTCCCTCCTCTTATCCTCTTCACCCTTGTTGCCACCAGGACCACTCCTCGCTGCCCCTACGGGTTGACTGACAGCACGGTTACCCCCCTTGTATGGCACGCTACCGAACACTGGCCTGTTACTCACTGTCCGTTTCGCATCTACATGTAACTGGGCAATCTCAGCTGCTTGCTCGCCGTTCTCAGGCTGCCTCTCCCTCACAAACAGCTCTAACTCGGGGTTCATCACTGACAACAACTGTTCAGTCAGAAAGACATCAAGCACTACATCCGCATCATCTATATCTTTCTTAGCCAAAGAAAACCATCTCTTCACTAAGACCTGTACTCTACTCAAGTACTGCGGAAAAGTCTCTGTGCCTTCTTTCCTACTCCCCCTGAACTGCTTGCGGTAGTAGTCAGCATCTCTCCTAAATCGTTTCAGAAGAGCCCCCCTGACCACTTCGAAATCGACTATCTGCTCTGGAGTTAACTTCAGATAAGTCTCTCTTGCCTCCCCTGACAACAACGGTGACAACCTAGCCGACCACGTCTCTTCCCTCCATTTCTGAGTTCTAGCTATTTGCTCAAAGTGCTGGAGGTAGCTCTCAATATCCTCTTTACCATCAAATGGTTGGACCTTGATCTTGTAGCTATCAGGCTGAACTCTATCCCTCCTACGTTGGGCTTCTAGTTCCTTCTCTTGTTCTAACTGTTGCCTAAGCCTTTCTCTGTCGTCCTCCCGAGCCTGCTCTCTAGCTGTACGTTCCTCTTGCAGACGCAACTCGACATTTTCCCGTTCGGCTTCTATTTTCTTTTCTAAGAGCTTCAGTTCTCTAGCTTTGTCCTTCCTCTCCTGTTCTAGCCTTCTTTCTACTATGGCTAAATCTTCTGCCCTCCTCTTCTCCGCTCGAGCTATCTCCTCCGCTCTTCTCTTCTCCGCTAGGGCCAACTCTTCCGCTCTTCTCTTCTCCGCTAGGGCCATCTCTTCTGCTCTCTTCTTCTCTTCTCGAGCCAGCTCTTCCGCTCTTCTCTTCTCCTCCCTTTCTATCTTCCTCTCAAGCCTAGCTGTTTCTTTAGCTCTGTCCCTCCGCTCTAATTCCATCTCTCTCGCCAATCTAGCAGACTCCTCCGCTAATCTAGCAGCTTCTTGCTCCCTCTTCGCCCCGTCTACTACAAAACTGGCTAGACCTGCTCCCTTCAGCCCCATGCTAGCGCCAAGCTCCTTATATCTAAGATATACATCCATGCCAACGCTACTTTTTCCTGCACCGGCCTTAACTGCAGTAGGAGTAAGATCAGCTGCCGTGCGAGTACTATGAGCGAAAGGCGTACTCACTGTGGTTTCCTCGTCCATCGGTTCCCGACGCGAAGCGGCTGCGTCGGCCTCCGTGTACTGGTCCATCGCTCGCGCCTGCTCAGCTGCTCTCCGAGTCGCAGCCCTCGTCAGCATACAGTCGCGGACTAAGAATGAAAAATGGGAAAAAATGGGTGAATAACAAATGAAACAACGATTAACACATATACAAACAGTCGAACAAATGACAAGTAAACAGTAACAGGAGCCGGAGAAGTCCCTTATCGTCTAGGCCTCGACGACAAAGTTGTTTACCTCAACCCCCCGTTTGTGCACACACGCTCGGGGTGTGAACCCTTTTGCGCAGCGCAACCTCACTCCCGACCAACCACCCACTGGCCACTCATCCGACACACAAGACGACAAAGAAACAAACACTGACTTCTGGTATCTAAACAATCAAAAATAAATCTACCCTAACTATTCCCCCCTAACCTATCCTAGATCTATCCCACCGCTGCCACCAAAATGTCACGTCCCAACTGCCTCAACAGTGGTTCGACATGTGTGCTCTTTCACACGAGAAAAAAACCCAACACCTAAATAAACTCTAAAAGACAAAACCAGAAGTAACAAGACAATTTCTTTATTTCACACACTCATTCGCACTAAAAATTAACTCCCTTTATCCCGCTTCCCAACCAACCAACCCTCAATCCCACTAATAAAACCCCAAACTAATACATAAACAATTCGCTCAAAATAATAACGATAATTAAATCAAAATGGAAAATGACTAACTACAAAATGTACAAGAGATTTATAATAATTATGGCTGAAACAGCTTACTGCCAACAAGGTAAATATACAGTAAGCAACTGCTTTAAATCTTTATAAATATTCAAACTTTGTTCCACTTAAACTTCAAATAGATACAACAAGTCTTTTATATTATATAAAATGAATGAGAAAATTTATCCTTTATGCAGAATAGAATTTATAAGAAATTAATCTAAATTATTAATTAATTAATATCTGGCGAAATAATTCCCCCAGACAAAACTATACAATCACAGGGTTACTTAATCTAGTAGGTAATATTACACAACAACGTTTATCAGTCAATTCAGATTAAATATATTTCAATGTGCTGTAATTTATAATTTATCACATGTAAAACAATTATCGTTCCTCACAACAGATTATCATTGGTTATAGTTATTTGTTGTGTAATGGTGGAGTGTGTGTGCGTGTGCTTTATAAACGAAATAAAGTTCCTTGGGCGAATACCACAACCTTCGCAACCGAGGTTGACACACGGAAAAGACGGCGTAATAGGCCGAGGCACACAAGCTTCACACCAGCAAGGTTTCAGCACACCATCATTGATCTGCTCTAGGGTTTTGGTGTTGAATTTGTTGGTACATCTACAACAATACATACAAGAATACGCAACCATTAATAATTATATTACAACATACTGCACAAGCACCCCGCTATCGGAATGGTTGTCTCCCTTTCCACATCCTTACTCATCCTCCCTGTCATCGCGCATATACATTCACAATCACCTCCTTTCCTGTCATCTCTTCGCTACATAACAGCGAATTCTTTTATATCAATTTATAATTACTTAATTTACAATACATTTTAAAAATTCTCTCTCTCTCTCTCTATTGCTAGGTATTTATGCAGCAACCAATATGAAACAAAAAAATAGAATTAAAAAAACATAATTAACTATTCATTCGCACTGCATGCATAACCCAAACCCCCGAACGCTATGGCCAACTGAGAAATTGAGGTAAATAACTTACGGCTACCAGTGGATCCTCCGGCCTGTAGACAAAGACACACAAACGACGGGACAAACACACAGGCACAGATGTTAGGCAAGGTGATTACACAGGCATAAGAAGTCCTAGACGGAGTCACAGGTCACCCGACGTTATACGTAGATAACTCAGATTTCACCGAGAATACACAGTAGGTATTCTAAACAGCTTAGAAAAGTTTCAGTTAAACAAACACTTCCAAAGTGTTCCCAAAACAGTCCTCCTCTTCCGACAATAGGCTCTTTTTTCCGTTGACGGTCTGATCTGTACGACCCACAGACAAAGTCACTAACTGGCACCTTGACCCAACTTGGATCTGTTGATTCTGGCTATAAAAGCGATATGCAACTGTTACTGCTCCTCTCGAAATATACCGTGCGTGGGGTTTTATACGATTAGCTAGGAATCTTCTAGAATAGCCTATACTCGTCCTAATCATAACTCATTCCCTACACCGTTCGCGATTAGAGCACGCATTTCACACATAGAATATCGCATGGCAGCAATTAATCTTCTCAATAACAAAATAGCCAACTATGCAGTTTTTTCTAACATAGAGCGTTCCGCACGGGCGCAAAACATTCGCTACTTTTATTAATTATAAACCTAATTAATTTATTCTGATTCTCTCCCCTTGACTACCGTAACTTTTAACCTCTATGTACAGGCTGATGATTAAACTATATACATAGGCGCGCGACTGCAAACTGCGTAGCGTGACAGCTAGCATGGTCACATATTCATGTACTAACACTTCCTGACGTTGCCTAACATAAAACATAGCTAGCATGGTCACATATCCAAGTACTAACCCTTCCTGACGTTGCTTTACATAAAACATTGCTAGCATGGTCACATATATAAAAAATCTAACACTTCCTGACGTTGCTTAACATTAAACACAGATATCATTGTCACATATCCATGTACTAACACTTCCTGACGTTGCTTTACATGAAACATTGCTAGCATAATCACATATCTATGTACTAACACTTCCTCACGTTGCTTAACATAAAACATGGCTAGCATGGTCACATATCCAAGTACTAACACTTACTGACGTTGCTTAACATTAATCATGGCTAGCATGGTCACATATCCATGTACTAACACTTCCTGACGTTGCTTTACATGAAACATTGCTAGCATGGTCACATATCCATGTACTAACACTTCCTGACTTTGCTTTAAATGAAACATGGCTAGCATGGTCACATATCCATGTACTAACACTTCCTGACGTTGCTTAACATAAAACATGGCTAGCATGGTCACATATCCATGTACTAACACTTTCTGATGTTGCTTAACAAAAAACATGGCTAGCATGGTCACATATCCATGTACTAACACTTCCTGACGTTGCTTAACATAAAACATTGCTAGCATAGTCACATCTCCATGTACTAACACTTCCTGACGTTGCTTTACATGAAACATGGCTAGCAAGGTCACATATCCAAGTACTAACACTTCCTGACGTTGCTTTACATTAAACATTGCTAGCATGGTCACATATCCATGTACTGACTCTTCCTGATGTTGCTTAACATAAAACATTGCTAGCATGGTCACTTATCCATGTACTAACACTTCCTGACGTTTCTTAACATAAAACATTGCTAGCATGGTCACATATCCAAGTACTAACGCTTCCTATCGTTGCGTAACATCAAACATGGCTAGCATGGTCACATATCCATGTACTAACACTTTCTGACGTTGCTTTACATGAAACATTGCTAGCAAGGTCACATATCCATGAACTAACACTTCAACGATTCAACGATTCAACGAAGTTTATTGGCCAAATTGACATAAAACATGCACATGGAATATGTTGCGATGTGGCAGTAACATTCATAAAACATACATGCAAACACACGTTTACCAGCTAATAAAATACTGATCAAGCGTGCACACATACATACGCAAACAACAAATAGTAAAAATAAACAAGTAGGTGCCAGTGGATTATGACGTGACGTCAGTAACAGCATTATACATTTAACATTATAAGAAATTTAAAGCGAGAGCAGCCTCTGGAAAAAAGAATATCTAAAACGGTTTGTTCTGGTTTTGAGGGCTCTGAAGCGCCTGCCGGACGGAAGGAGCTCGAACAGATGGCCGGCTGGGTGTGAGGGGTCAGCTGTGATGTTTCTAGCTCTACGGACCAAGCGCGTGTTGTAGATCGAGGCGACAGATGGAAGTTCGCACCCGATAACTCTGGATGCGTGTTTTACGATGCGCTCAAGCTGCACTTTCTCCTCATCAGTGGCACCACCAAACCAGGTAGTGATGCCAAAGCAGAGGATGCTTTCGATCACTGCGCGATAGAACTGCGTCAGGACTTTTGCAGGCAACCTGAACTTCTTGAGTTGCCTCAAGAAGTGCAGGCGCTGTTGGCACTTTTTGATGATGGGGGTGGTGTTGTTTCCCCATGACAAGTCGTTCGAAATGACTGTGCCTAAAAATTTGAACTCTTCGACTTGTTCAACCCTTTCATCGTTGATCACAAGTGGTGAAAGTGGATCTTTAATTCTCCGAAAATCGACAATCATTTCTTTTGTTTTTGAAACGTTGAGCTCGAGGTTGTTCTCTGAGCACCAGTCAACCAACCGTTCGACCTCATCCCGATAGGCGGTCTCGTCGTCTTTGCTAATCAGGCCCTCAATGGTGGTGTCATCAGAAAATTTAATGACATGAACGGATGGAACATGTGACACACAATCATTTGTGAACAATGTAAAGAGAAGAGGGGAAAGGACACAACCCTGAGGTGCTCCAGTGTTCAAAGTCCTGGAGTCAGACAACATCTTGCCCACCCTGACGACCTGGGGGCGATCCAGCAAAAAGTCTAAAAGCCAATGGCACACAGAAGGATGGACATTTAAGGTTAAAAGTTTATCAAACAGCTTGTGGGGTATGATGGTATTAAAAGCGGAACTAAAATCCACAAAGAGCAGTCTAGCGTACGTACGCGCCTGCTCAAGATGCTGCAGTACGTGGTGAAGGCCCAGAGCGACTGCGTCCTCCACTGACCTGTTTGCACTATAGGCGAATTGGAGTGGATCACGTAGGTGACCCGTGCATGCCTTCAGGTAGGTGAGGACGAGTCGCTCAAAGACCTTCATCACAACTGAGGTCAAGGCCACAGGCCTGTAATCATTCAGTTGGGACACCTTGGGCTTCTTGGGGATGGGTACAACAACTGAGGACTTGAAACATCGGGGGACAGTATGTTGTTGAAGGGAAATGTTAAAAATGTCTGTAAAGACGGGGGCCAGCTGGTCAGCGCAAGTGCGCAGGGCAGAGGTGGAGACTCCATCTGGACCTGGCGCCTTCCTCGTGTTCTGCTTCTGGAACAGGCGCCTCACCTCAGTTTCCTGAATGGTGAAAGGCGGGGATAGAAGCGAGGGGTCGACAGGCAGAGGGGGGCGGAAGCCGGGGGTGGGATTCTTATCATCAAACCTACAGTAGAACTCATTAAGTTTATCCGGCAGGCTAGGGTCAACATCACTGGACATAGAGGGCTTAGATTTATAGTGCGTGACGCGCTGAAGGCCCTGCCAGACTTCGCTGCCAGACATTGCTTAACATAAAACATTGCTAGCATGGTCATATATCCAAGTACTAACCCTTCCTGACGTTGCTTAACATAAAACATGGCAAGCATGGTCACATATTTATGTACTAAAACTTTCTGGCGTTGCTTAACATGAAACATTTCTAGCATGGTCACATATCCATGTACTAACACTTTCTGACATTGCTTAACATAAAACATTGCTAGCATGGTCACATATCCAAGTACTAACCTTTCCTGACGTTGCTTTAAATAAAACATGGCTAGCATGGTCACATATCCATGTACTAACACTTCCTGACGTTGCTTTATATGAAACATGCCTAGCATGGTCACATTTCCATGTACTAACACTTCCTGACGTTGCTTAACATAAAACATTGCTAGCATGGTCACATATCCATGTACTAACACTTCCTGACGTTGCTAAACATGAAACATGGCAAGCATGGTCACATATCCATGTACCAACACTTCGTGACGTTGCTTAAAATAAAACATTGCTAGCAAAGTCACATATCCAAGTACTAACACTTCCTGACGTTGCTTAACATAAAACATGGCTAGCATGGTCACATATCCATGTACTAACACTTTCTGACGTTGCTTTACATGAAACATGGATAGCATGGTCACATATCCAAGTACTAACACTTACTGACGTTGCTTAACATTAATCATGGCTAGCATGGTCACATATCCATGTACTAACACTTCCTGACGTTGCTTTACATGAAACATTGCTAGCATGGTCACATATCCATGTACTAACACTTCCTGACGTTGCTTTACATGAAACATGGCTAGCATGGTCACATATCCATGGACTAACACTTCCTGACGTTGCTTTACATGAACCTTTGCTAGCATAGTCACATATCCATGTACTAACACTTCCTGACGTTGCTATACATGAAACATGGCTAGCAGGGTCACATATCCATGTACTAACACTTCCTGACGTTGCTTAACATAAAACATGGCTAGCATGGTCACATATCCAAGTACTTACCCTTCCTGACGTTGCTTTACATAAAACATTGCTAGCATGGTCACATATATAAAAAATCTAACACTTCCTGACGTTGCTTAACATTAAACACAGCTATCATGGTCACATATCCATGTACTAACACTTCCTGACGTTGCTTTACATGAAACATTGCTAGCATAATCACATATTCATGTACTAACACTTCCTGACGTTGCTTAACATAAAACATGGCTAGCATGGTCACATATCCAAGTACTAACACTTACTGACGTTGCTTAACATTAATCATGGCTAGCATGGTCACATATCCATGTACTAACACTTCCTGACGTTGCTTTACATGAAACATTGCTAGCATGGTCACATATCCATGTACTAACACTTCCTGACGTTGCTTTACATGAAACATGCCTAGCATGGTCACATATCCATGTACTAACACTTCCTGACGTTGCTTAACATCAAAACATTGCTAGCATGGTCACATATCCATGTACTAACACTTCCTGACGTTGCTTAACATGAAACATGGCAAGCATGGTCACATATCCATGTACTAACACTTCCCGACGTTGCTTAACATAAAACATTGCTAGCAAAGTCACATATCCAAGTACTAACACTTCCTGACGTTGCTTAACATAAAACATGGCTAGCATGGTCACATATCCATGTACTAAAACTTCCTGGCGTTGCTTTACATGAACCTTTGCTAGCATGGTCACATATTCATGTACTAACACTTCCTGACGTTGCTTTACATGAAACGTGGCTAGCATGGTCACATACCCATGTACTAACACTTCCTGACGTTGCTTAACATAAAACATGGCTAGCATAGTCACTTATCCAAGTACTAACACTTCCTGACGTTGCTTAACATAAAACATTGCTAGCATGGTCACATATCCATGTACTAACACTTCCTGACGTTGCTTTACATGAATCATTGCTAGCATGGTCACATATCCATGTACTAACACTTCCTGACGTTGCTTAACATAAAACATTGCTAGCATAGTCAAATATCCAAGTACTAACACTTCCTGACGTTGCTTAACATAAAACATGGCTAGCATGGTCACATATCCATGTACTAACACTTCCTGACGTTGCTTAACATAAAACATGGCTAGCATGGTCATATATCCAAGTACTAACGCTTCCTATCGTTGCGTAACATCAAACATGGCTAGCATGGTCACATATCCATGTACTAACACTTTCTGACGTTGCTTTACATGAAACATTGCTAGCGAGGTCACATATCCATGTACTAACACTTCCTGACATTGCTTAACATAAAACATTGCTAGCATGGTCATATATCCAAGTACTAACCCTTCCTGACGTTGCTTTACATAAAACATTGCTAGCATGGTCACATATCCAAAATCTAACACTTCCTGACGTTGCTTAACATTAAACACAGCTAGCATGGTCACATATCCATGTACTAACACTTCCTGACGTTGCTTTACATAAAACATTGCTAGCATAATCACAAAACCCATGTACTAACACTTCCTGACTTTTCCTAACATAAAACATGGCAAGCAGGGTCATATATTCATGTACTAACACTTCTTGACGTTGCTTTACATGAAACATTGCTAGCATGGTCACAAATCCATGTACTAACACTTCCTGACGTTGCTTTACGTGAAACATTGCTAGCATGGTCACATATGCATGAACTCACACTTCCTGACGTTGCTTTACATGAAACATTGCTAGCATGGTCACATATCCATGTACTAACACTTCCTGACGTTGCTTAACATAAAACATTGCTAGCATGGTCACATATCCATGTAGTAACACTTCCTGACGTTGCTTTACATAAAACATTGCTAGCATGGTCACATATCCATGTACTGACACTTCCTGGCGTTGTTTAACATAAAACATTGCTAGCATGGTCACATATTCATGTACTAACATTTCCTGACGTTGCTTTACATGAAACATGGCTAGAATGGTCACATATCCATGTACTAACACTTCCTGACGTTGCTTAACATAAAACATGGCAAGCATGGTCACATATTTATGTACTAAAACTTTCTGGCGTTGCTTAACATGAAACATTTCTAGCGTGGTCACATATCCATGTACTAACACTTTCTAACATTGCTTAACATAAAACATTGCTAGCATGGTCACATATCCAAGTACTAACCTTTCCTGACGTTGCTTTAAATAAAACATGGCTAGCATGGTCACATATCCATGTACTAACACTTCCTGACGTTGCTTTACATGAAACATGCCTAGCATGGTCACATTTCCATGTACTAACACTTCCTGACGTTGCTTAACATAAAACATTGCTAGCATGGTCACATATCCATGTACTAACACTTCCTGACGTTGCTTAACATGAAACATGGCAAGCATGGTCACATATCCATGTACCAACACTTCCCGACGTTGCTTAAAATAAAACATTGCTAGCAAAGTCACATATCCAAGTACTAACACTTCCTGACGTTGCTTAACATAAAACATGGCTAGCATGGTCACATATCCATGTACTAACACTTCCTGACGTTGCTTTACATGAAACATGGATAGCATGGTCACATATCCAAGTACTAACACTTACTGACGTTGCTTAACATTAATCATGGCTAGCATGGTCACATATCCATGTACTAACACTTCCTGACGTTGCTTTACATGAAACATTGCTAGCATGGTCACATATCCATGTACTAACACTTCCTGACGTTGCTTTACATGAAACATGGCTAGCATGGTCACATATCCATGTACTAACACTTCCTGACGTTGCTTTACATGAACCTTTGCTAGCATGGTCACATATCCATGTACTAACACTTCCTGACGTTGCTATACATGAAACATGGCTAGCATGGTCACATATCCATGTACTAACACTTCCTGACGTTGCTTAACATAAAACATGGCTAGCATGGTCACATATCCATGTACTAACACTTCCTGACGTTGCTTTACATGAAACATTGCTAGCATGGTCACATATCCATGTACTAACACTTCCTGACGTTGCTTAACATTAAACATGCTAGCATGGTCACATATCCATGTACTAACACTTCCTGACGTTGCTTAACATAAACATGGCTAGCATGGTCACATATCCATGTACTAACACTTCCTGACGTTGCTAACATAAAACATGGCTAGCATGGTCACATATCCAAGTACTAACACTTACTGACGTTGCTTAACATTAATCATGGCTAGCATGGTCACATATCCATGTACTAACACTTCCTGACGTTGCTTTACATGAAACATTGCTAGCATGGTCACATATCCATGTACTAACACTTCCTGACGTTGCTTTACATGAAACATGCCTAGCATGGTCACATATCCATGTACTAACACTTCCTGACGTTGCTTAACATAAAACATTGCTAGCATGGTCACATATCCATGTACTAACACTTCCTGACGTTGCTTAACATGAAACATGGCAAGCATGGTCACATATCCATGTACTAACACTTCCCGACGTTGCCTAACATAAAACATTGCTAGCAAAGTCACATATCCAAGTACTAACACTTCCTGACGTTGCTTAACATAAAACATGGCTAGCATGGTCACATATCCATGTACTAAAACTTCCTGACGTTGCTTTACATGAACCTTTGCTAGCATGGTCACATATTCATGTACTAACACTTCCTGACGTTGCTTTACATGAAACATGGCTAGCATGGTCACATACCCATGTACTAAGACTTCCTGACGTTGCTTAACATAAAACATGGCTAGCATAGTCACTTATCCAAGTACTAACACTTCCTGACGTTGCTTAACATAAAACATTGCTAGCATGGTCACATATCCATGTACTAACACTTCCTGACGTTGCTTTACATAAATCATTGCAAGCATGGTCACATATCCATGTACTAACACTTCCTGACGTTGCTTAACATAAAACATGGCTAGCATGGTCATATATCCAAGTACTAACAATTCCTGACGTTACTTAACATTAAACATGGCTAGCATGGTCACATATCCATGTATTAACACTTCCTAAATGACCATGCTAGCAATGGTTCATGTAAAGCAACGTCAGGAAGTGTGAGTTCATGCATATGTGACCATGCTAGCAATGTTTCATGTAAAGCAACGTCAGGAAGTGTTGTACTTGGATATGTGACCATGCTAGCAATGTTTTATGTTAAGCAACGTCAGGAAGTGTTAGTACATGGATAAGTGACCATGCTAGCAATGTTTTATGTTAAGCAACAGTCAGGAAGTGTTAGTACATGGATATGTGACCATGCTAGCAATGTTTAATGTAAAGCAACGTCAGGAAGTGTTAGTACTTGGATATGTGACCATGCTAGCCATGTTTCATGTAAAGCAACGTCAGGAAGTGTTAGTACATGGATATGTGACCATGCTAGCAATGTTTTATGTTAAGCAACGTCAGGAAGTGTTAGTACATGGATATGTGACCATGCTAGCCATGTTTTATGTTAAGCAACGTCAGGAAGTGTTAGTACATGGATATGTGACCATGCTAGCCATGCTTTATGTTAAGCAACGTCAGGAAGTGTTAGTACATGGATATGTGACCATGCTAGCCATGTTTCATGTAAAGCAACGTCAGGAAGTGTTAGTACATGGATATGTGACCACCATGCTAGCCATGTTTCATGTAAGCAACGTCAGGAAGTGTTAGTACATGGATATGTGACCATGCTAGCCATGTTTGATGTTAAGCAACGTCAGGAAGTGTTAGTATTTGGATATGTGACCATGCTAGCCATGTTTTATGTTAAGCAACGTCAGGAAGTGTTAGTACATGGATATGTGACCATGCTAGCAATGTTTCATGTAAAGCAACGTCAGGAAGTGTTAGGACATGGATATGTGACCATGCTAGCATGTTTTATGTTAAGCAACGTCAGGAAGTGTTAGTACTTGGATATGTGACCATGCTAGCAATGTTTTATGTTAAGCAACGTCAGGAAGTGTTGTACATGGATATGTGACCATGCTTGCCATGTTTCATGTTAAGCAACGTCAGGAAGTGTTAGTACATGGATATGTGACCATGCTAGCAATGTTTTATGTTAAGCAACGTCAGGAAGTGTTAGTACATGGAAATGTGACCATGCTAGGCATGTTTCATGTAAAGCAACGTCAGGAAGTGTTAGTACATGGATATGTGACCATGCTAGCCATGTTTTATTTAAGCAACGTCAGGAAGTGTTAGTACTTGGATATGTGACCATGCTAGCAATGTTTTATGTTAAGCAACGTCAGAAAGTGTTAGTACATGGATATGTGACCATGCTAGCCATGTTTCATGTTAAGCAACGCCAGAAAGTTTTAGTACATGGATATGTGACCTTGCTTGCCATGTTTTGTTAAGCAACGTCAGGAAGTGTTAGTACATGGATATGTGACCATTCTAGAAATGTTTCATGTAAGGCAACGTCAGGAAATGTTAGTACATGAATATGTGACCATGCTAGCAATGTTTTATGTTAAGCAACGCCAGGAAGTGTCAGTACATGGATATGTGACCATGCTAGCAATGTTTTATGTAAAGCAACGTCAGAAAGTGTTAAAACATGGATATATGACCATGCTAGCCATGTTTCATGTAAAGCAACGTCATGGAGTGTTACTACATGGATATGTGACCATGCTAGCAATGTTTTATGTTAAGCAACGTCAGGAAGTGTTAGTACATGGATATGTGACCATGCTAGCAATGTTTCATGTAAAGCAACGTCAGGAAGTGTGAGTTCATGCATATGTGACCATGCTAGCAATGTTTCATGTAAAGCAACGTCAGGAAGTGTTAGTACATGGATCTGTGACCATGCTTTGCAATGTTTCATGTAAAGCAACGTCAAGAAGTGTTAGTACATGAATATATGACCCTGCTAGCCATGTTTTATGTTAGGAAAAGTCAGGAAGTGTTAGTACATGGGTTTTGTGATTATGCTAGCAATGTTTCATGTAAAGCAACGTCAGGAAGTGTTAGTACATGGATATGTGACCATGCTAGCTGTGTTTAATGTTAAGCAACGTCAGGAAGTGTTAGATTTTGGATATGTGACCATGCTAGCAATGTTTTATGTAAAGCAACGTCAGAAAGGGTTAGTACTTGGATATATGACCATGCTAGCAATGTTTTATGTAAAGCAACGTCAGGAAGTGTTAGTACATGGATACGTGACCATGCTAGCCATGTTTTATGTTAAGCAACGCCAGGAAGTGTTAGTACATGGATATGTGACCTTGCTAGCAATGTTTCATGTAAAGCAACGTCAGAAAGTGTTAGTACATGGATATGTGACCATGCTAGCCATGTTTGATGTTAAGCAACGATAGGAAGCGTTAGTACTTGGATATGTGACCATGCTAGCAATGTTTTATGTTAAGAAACGTCAGGAAGTGTTAGTACATGGATAAGTGACCATGCTAGCAATGTTTTATGTTAAGCAGCGTCAGGAAGAGTTAATACATGGATATGTGACTATGCTAGCAATGTTTTATGTTAAGCAACGTCAGGAAGTGTTAGTACATGGATATGTGACCATGCTAGCCATGTTTTATGTTAAGCAACGTCAGTAAGTGTTAGTATTTGGATATGTGACCATGCTAGCCATGTTTTATGTTAAGCAACGTCAGGAAGTGTTAGTACATGGATATGTGATTATGCTAGCAATGTTTCATGTAAAGCAACGTCAGGAAGTGTTAGTACATGGATATGTGACCATGATAGCTGTGTTTAATGTTAAGCAACGTCAGGAAGTGTTAGATTTTTTATATATGTGACCATGCTAGCAATGTTTTATGTAAAGCAACGTCAGGAAGGGTTAGTACTTGGATATGTGACCATGCTAGCTATGTTTTATGTTAGGCAACGTCAGGAAGTGTTAGTACATGAATACGTGACCTTACTAGCCATGTTCTATGTTAAGCAACGTCAGTAAGTGTTAGTACTTGGATATGTGACCATGCTAGCCATGTTTTATGTTAAGCAACGTCAGGAAGTGTTAGTACATGGATATGTGACCATGCTAGCCATGTTTCATGTAAAGCAATGTAAGGAAGTGTTATTACATGGATATGTGACCATGCTAGCAATGTTTCATGTAAAGCAACTTCAGGAAGTGTTAGTACATGGATATGTGACCATGCTAGCCATGATTAATGTTAAGCAACGTCAGTAAGTGTTAGTACTTGGATATGTGACCATGCTAGCCATGTTTTATGTTAAGCAACGTCAGGAAGTGTTAGGACATGGATATGTGACCATGCTAGCAATGTTTTATGTTAAGCAACGTCAGGAAGTGTTAGTACATGGAAATGTGACCATGCTAGGCATGTTTCATGTAAAGCAACGTCAGGAAGCGTTAGTACATGGATATGTGACCATGCTAGCCATGTTTTATTTAAAGCAACGTCAGGAAAGGTTAGTACTTGGATATGTGACCATGCTAGCAATGTTTTATGTTAAGCAATGTCAGAAAGTGTTAGTACATGGATATGTGACCATGCTAGCCATGTTTCATGTTAAGCAACGCCAGAAAGTTTTAGTACATGGATATGTGACCATGCTTGCCATGTTTTATGTTATGCAACGTCAGGAAGTGTTAGTACATGGATATGTGACCATTCTAGCCATGTTTCATGTAAAGCAACGTCAGGAAATGTTAGTACATGAATATGTGACCATGCTAGCAATGTTTTATGTTAAGCAACGCCAGGAAGTGTCAGTACATGGATATGTGACCATGCTAGCAATGTTTCATGTAAAGCAACGTCAGGAAGTGTTACTACATGGATATGTGACCATGCTAGCAATGTTTTATGTTAAGCAACGTCAGGAAGTGTTAGTACATGGATTTGTGACCATACTAGCAATGTTTGATGTAAAGCATCGTCAGGAAGTGTGAGTTCATGCATATGTGACCATGCTAGCAATGTTTCACGTAAAGCAACGTCAGGAAGTGTTAGTACATGGATTTGTGACCATGCAAGCAATGTTTCATGTAAAGTAACGTCAATAAGTGTTAGTACATGAATATATGACCCTGCTTGCCATGTTTTATGTTAGGAAAAGTCAGGAAGTGTTAGTACATGGGTTTTGTGATTATGCTAGCAATGTTTCATGTAAAGCAACATCAGGAAGTGTTAGTACATGGATATGTGACCATGCTAGCTGTGTTTAATGTTAAGCAACGTCAGGAAGTGTTAGATTTTGGATATGTGACCATGCTAGCAATGTTTTATGTAAAGCAACGTCAGGAAGGGTTAGTACTTGGATATATGACCATGCTAGCAATGTTTTATGTTAAGCAATGTCAGGAAGTGTTAGTACATGGATATGTGACCATGCTAGCCATGTTTCATGTAAAGCAACGTCAGGAAGTGTTAGTACATGGATACGTGACCATGCTAGCCATGTTTTATGTTAAGCAACGCCAGGAAGTGTTAGTACATGGATATGTGACCTTGCTAGCAATGTTTCATGTAAAGCAACGTCAGAAAGTGTTAGTACATGGATATGTGACCATGCTAGCCATGTTTGATGTTAAGCAACGATAGGAAGCGTTAGTACTTGGATATGTGACCATGCTAGCAATGTTTTATGTTAAGAAACGTCAGGAAGTTGTTAGTACATGGATAAGTGACCATGCTAGCAATGTTTTATGTTAAGCAACATCAGGAAGAGTCAGTACATGGATATGTGACCATGCTAGCAATGTTTAATGTAAAGCAACGTCAGGAAGTGTTAGTACTTGGATATGTGACCTTGCTAGCCATGTTTCATGTAAAGCAACGTCAGGAAGTGTTAGTACATGGATATGTGACTATGCTAGCAATGTTTTATGTTAAGCAACGTCAGGAAGTGTTAGTACATGGATATGTGACCATGCTAGCCATGTTTTATGTTAAGCAACGTCAGAAAGTGTTAGTACATGGATATGTGACCATGCTAGCCATGTTTTATGTTAAGCAACGTCAGGAAGTGTTAGTACATGGATATGTGACCATGCTAGCCATGTTTCATTTAAAGCAAAGTCAGGAAGTGTTAGTACATGGATATGTGACCATGCTAGCAATGTTTCATGTAAAGCAACGTCAGGAAGTGTTAGTACATGGTTATGTGACCATGCTAGCCATAATTAATGTTAAGCAACGTCAGGAAGTGTTAGTACTTGGATATGTGACCATGCTAGCCATGTTTTATGTTAAGCAACGTCAGGAAGTGTTAGTACATGGATATGTGACTATGCTAGCAATGTTTCATGTAAAGCAACGTCAGGAAGTGTTAGTACATGGATATGTGACCATGCTAGCTGTGTTTAATGTTAAGCAACGTCAGGAAGTGTTAGTACATGGATATGTGACCATGCTAGCAATGTTTTATGTAAAGCAACGTCAGGAAGTGTTAGTACATGGATATGTGACCATGCTAGCAATGTTTTATGTAAAGCAACGTCAGGAAGGGTTAGTACTTGGATATGTGACCATGCTAGCTATGTTTTATGTTAGGCAACGTCAGGAAGTGTTAGTACATGATATGTGACCATGCTAGCAGTGTTTAATGTAAGCAACGTCAGGAAGTGTTAGTACTTGGATATGTGACCATGCTAGCCATGTTTTATTATGTTAAGCAACGTCAGGAAGTGTTAGTACATGGATATGTGACCATGCTAGCATGTTTCATGTAAAGCAACGTCAGAAGTGTTAGTACATGGATATGTGACCTTACTAGCCATGTTCTATGTTAAGCAACGTCAGTAAGTGTTAGTACATGGATATGTGACCATGCTAGCCATGTTTTATGTTAAGCAACGTCAGGAAGTGTTAGGACATGGATATGTGACCATGCTAGCCATGTTTTTTGTTAAGCGACGTCAGGAAGTGTTAGTACATGGATATGTGACCATGCCAGCCATGTTTTTTGTTAAGCAACGTCAGGAAGTGTTAGTACATGCATATGTGACCATGCTAGCAATGTTTCATGTAATGCAACGTCAGGAAGTGTTAGTACATGGATATGTGACCATGCTAGCCATGTTTTATGTTAGGCAACGTCAGGAAGTGTTAGTACATGAATATGTGACCATGCTAGCTGTGTTTAATGGTAAGCAACGTCAGGAAATGTTAGTATTTGGATATGTGACCATGCTAGCCATGTTTTATGTTAAGCAACGTCAGGAAGTGTTAGTACATGGATATGTGACCATGCTAGCAATGTTTCATGTAAAGCAACTTCAGGAACTGTTAGTACATGAATATATGACCCTGCTAGCCATGTTTTATGTTAGGAAAAGTCAGGAAGTGTTAGTACATGGAAATGTGATTATTCTAGCAATGTTTCATGTAAAGCAACGTCAGGAAGTGTTAGTACATGGATATGTGACCATGATAGCTGTGTTTAATGTTAAGCAACGTCAGGAAGTGTTAGATTTTGGATATGTCACCATGCTAGCAATGTTTTATGTAAAGCAACGTCAGGAAGGGTTAGTACTTGGATATGTGACCATGCTAGCAATGTTTTATGTTAAGCAATGTCAGGAAGTGTTAGTACATGGATATGTGACCATGCTAGCCATGTTTCATGTTAAGCAACGTAAGAAAGTGTTAGTACATTTGTCACATGTAAAATGACAATGTATTATATTATGTAAAGTTTGGGGAATAAATTATGTGATATAATAAACCCGTGTTTGTCTGTTTGATAACTGTAGAGTATGGCTTAGCATGGCTACGTTTCGGATACGTTTTAGCGTGAAGTCCGTGCAGAATGCATGTTTTGAAGAAAGTGAGCGATAGATTTCGAAAGCGCAGTAAAAATCGTCACTTCTTTGCCGTCTACTAGAGTAGAGACACGTTGTAACACGTTTGTGGTTTCTCGCTAGCTTAGCGAATATGTTTTTGTGAAAACTGGCGTTTATTATATTCGTTATTAATTAATTAATGTAAAGCAACGTCAGGAAGTGTTAGTACATGGATATGTGACCATGCTAGCCATGTTTTTTGTTAAGCAACGTCAAGAAGTGTTAGTACATGGATATGTGACCATGCTAGCCATGTTTTATGTAAAGCAACGTCAGGAAGTGTTAGTACATGAATATGTGACCATGCTAGCTGTGTTTAATGGTAAGCAACGTCAGGAAATGTTAGTATTTGGATATGTGACCATGCTAGCCATGTTTTATGTTAAGCAACGTCAGGAAGTGTTAGTACATGGATATGTGACCATGCTAGCAATGTTTCATGTAAAACAACGTCAGGAAGTGTTAGTACATGGATATGTGACCATGCTAGCAATGTTTTATGTTAAGCGACGTCAGGAAGTGTTAGTACATGGATATGTGACCATGCTAGCATTGTTTCATGTAAAGCAACGTCAGGAAGTGTTTATACATGGATATGTGACCATGCTAGCCATGTTTAATGTTAAGTAACGTCAGGAAGTGTTAGTACTTGAATATATGACCATGCTAGCCATGTTTTATGTTAAGCAACGTCAGGAAGTGTTAGTACATGGATATGTGACCATGCTAGCCATGTTTTATGTTAAGCAACGTCAGGAAGTGTTAGTACATGGATATGTGACCATGCTAGCAATGTTTCATGTAAAGCAACGTCAGGAAGTGTTAGTACATGGATATGTGACCATGCTTGCAATGTTTTATGTTAAGCAACGTCAGGAAGTGTTAGTACATGGATAAGTGACTATGCTAGCCATGTTTTATGTTAAGCAACGTCAGGAAGTGTTAGTACATGGATATGTGACCATGTCAGTCATGTTTCATGTATAGCAACGTCAGGAAGTGTTAGTACATGGATATGTGACCATGCTAGCAAAGGTTCATGTAAAGCAACGTCAGGAAGTGTTAGTACATGGATATGTGACCATGCTAGCCATGTTTCATGTAAAGCAACGTCAGGAAGTGTTAGTACATGGATATGTGACCATGCTAGCAATGTTTCATGTAAAGCAACGTCAGGAAGTGTTAGTACATGGATATGTGACCATGCTAGCCATGATTAATGTTAAGCAACGTCAGTAAGTGTTAGTACTTGGATATGTGACCATGCTATCCATGTTTCATGTAAAGCAACGTCAGGAAGTGTTAGTACATGGATATGTGACCATGCTAGCAATGTTTTATGTTAAGCAACGTCAGGAAGTGTTAGTACATGGAAATGTGACCATGCTAGGCATGTTTCATGTAAAGCAACGTCAGGAAGTGTTAGTACATGGATATGTGACCATGCTAGCCATGTTTCATTTAAAGCAACGTCAGGAAAGGTTAGTACTTGGATATGTGACCATGCTAGCAATGTTTTATGTTAAGCAATGTCAGAAAGTGTTAGTACATGGATATGTGACCATGCTAGCCATGTTTCATGTTAAGCAACGCCAGAAAGTTTTAGTACGTGGATATGTGACCATGCTTGCCATGTTTTATGTTAAGCAACGTCAGGAAGTGTTAGTACATGGATATGTGACCATTCTAGCCATGTTTCATGTAAAGCAACGTCAGGAAATGTTAGTACATGAATATGTGACCATGCTAGCAATGTTTTATGTTAAACACTGCCAGGAAGTGTCAGTACATGGATATGTGACCATGCTAGCAATGTTTTATGTAAAGCAACGTCAGGAAGTGTTAAAACATGGATATTTGACCATGCTAGCAATGTTTTATGTTAAGCAACGTCAGGAAGTGTTAGTACATGGATATGTGACCATGCTAGCAATGTTTCATGTAAAGCAACGTCAGGAAGTGTGAGTTCATGCATATGTGACCATGCTAGCAATGTTTCACGTAAAGCAACGTCAGGAAGTGTTAGTACATGGATTTGTGACCATGCTAGCAATGTTTCATGTAAAGCAACGTCAAGAAGTGTTAGTACATGAATATATGACCCTGCTTGCTATGTTTTATGTTAGGAAAAGTCAGGAAGTGTTCGTACATGGGTTTTGTGATTATGCTAGCAATGTTTCATGTAAAGCAACGTCAGGAAGTGTTAGTACATGGATATGTGACCATGCTAGCTGTGTTTAATGTTAAGCAACGTCAGGAAGTGTTAGATTTTGGATATGTGACCATGCTATCAATGTTTTATGTAAAGCAACGTCAGGAAGGGTTAGTACTTGGATATATGACCATGCTAGCAATGTTTTATGTTAAGCAATGTCAGGAAGTGTTAGTACATGGATATGTGACCATGCTAGCCATGTTTCATGTAAAGCAACGTCAGGAAGTGTTAGTACATGGATACGTGACCATGCTAGCCATGTTTTATGTTAAGCAACGCCAGGAAGTGTTAGTACATGGATATGTGACCTTGCTAGCAATGTTTCATGTAAAGCAACGTCAGAAAGTGTTAGTACATGGATATGTGACCATGCTAGCCATGTTTGATGTTAAGCAACGATAGGAAGCGTTAGTACTTGGATATGTGACCATGCTAGCAATGTTTTATGTTAAGAAACGTCAGGAAGTGTTAGTACATGGATAAGTGACCATGCTAGCAATGTTTTATGTTAAGCAACATCAGGAAGAGTCAGTACATGGATATGTGACCATGCTAGCAATGTTTAATGTAAAGCAACGTCAGGAAGTGTTAGTACTTGGATATGTGACCTTGCTAGCCATGTTTCATGTAAAGCAACGTCAGGAAGTGTTAGTACATGGATATGTGACTATGCTAGCAATGTTTTATGTTAAGCAACGTCAGGAAGTGTTAGTACATGGATATGTGACCATGCTAGCCATGTTTTTTGTTAAGCAACGTCAGAAAGTGTTAGTACATGGATATGTGACCATGCTAGCCATGTTTTATGTTAAGCAACGTCAGGAAGTGTTAGTACATGGATATGTGACCATGCTAGCCATGTTTCATGTAAAGCAACGTCAGGAAGTGTTAGTACATGGATATGTGACCATGCTAGCCATGATTAATGTTAAGCAACGTCAGTAAGTGTTAGTACTTGGATATGTGACCATGCTAGCCATGTTTTATGTTAAGCAACGTCAGGAAGTGTTAGTACATAGATATGTGATTATGCTAGCAATGTTTCATGTAAAGCAACGTCAGGAAGTGTTAGTACATGGATATGTGACCATGATAGCTGTGTTTAATGTTAAGCAACGTCAGGAAGTGTTAGATTTTTTATATATGTGACCATGCTAGCAATGTTTTATGTAAAGCAACGTCAGGAAGGGTTAGTACTTGGATATGTGACCATGCTAGCTATGTTTTATGTTAGGCAACGTCAGGAAGTGTTAGTACATGGATATGTGACCATGCTAGCAATGTTTCATGTAAAACAACGTCAGGAAGTGTTAGTACATGGATATGTGACCATGCTAGCCATGTTTTATGTTAAGCAACGTCAGGAAGTGTTAGTACATGGATATGTGACCATGCTAGCCATGATTAATGTTATGCAACGTCAGTAAGTGTTAGTACTTGGTTATGTGACCATGCTAGCCATGTTTTATGTTAAGCAACGTCAGGAAGTGTTAGGACATGGATATGTGACCATGCTAGCCATGTTTTTTGTTAAGCAACGTCAGGAAGTGTTAGTACGTGGATATGTGACCATGCTAGCCACGTTTTTTCTTAAGCAACGTCAGGAAGTGTTAGTACATGCATATGTGACCATGCTAGCAATGTTTCATGTAATGCAACGTCAGGAAGTGTTAGATTTTGGATATGTGACCATGCTAGCAATGTTTTATGTAAAGCAACGTCAGGAAGTGTTAGTACATGGATATATGACCATGCTAGCCATGTTTTTTGTTAAGCAACGTCAGGAAGTGTTAGTACATGAATATGTAACCATGCTAGCTGTGTTTAATGGTAAGCAACATCAGAAAATGTTAGTATTTGGATATGTGACCATGCTAGCCATGTTTTATGTTAAGCAACATCAGGAAGTGTTAATACATGGATATGTGTCCATGCTAGCAATCTTTCATGTAAAGCAACGTCACGAAGTGTTAGTACATAAATATGTGCCCATGCTAGCCATGTTTTATATTAAGCAACGTCAGGAAGTGTTAGTACATGGATATGTGACCATGCTAGCAATGTTTCATGTAAAACAACGTCAGGAAGTGTTAGTACATGGATATGTGACCATGCTAGCAATGTTTTATGTTAAGCGACGTCAGAAAGTGTTAGTACATGGATATGTGGCCATGCTAGCAATGTTTCATGTAAAGCAACGTCAGGAAGTGTTAATACATGGATATGTGACCATGCTAGCCATGTTTTATATTAAGCAACGTCAGGAAGTGTTAGTACTTGGATATTTGACTATGCTAGCCATGTTTTATGTTAAGAAATGTCAGGAAGTTTTAGTACATGGATATGTGACCATGCTAGCCATGTTTCATGTAAAGCAACGTCAGGAAGTGTTAGTACATGGATATGTGACCATGCCAGCAATGTTTTATGTTACGCAACGTCAGGAAGTGTTAGTACATAAATAAGTGACCATGCTAGCCATGTTTTATGTTAAGCAACGTCAGGAAGTGTTAGTACATGGATATGTGACCATGCTAGCAATGCTTCATGTAAAACAACGTCAGGAAGTGTTAGAACATGGATATGTGACCATGCTAGCAATGTTTTATGTTAAGCGACGTCAGGAAGTGTTAGTACATGGATATGTGACCATGCTAGCAATGTTTCATGTAAAGCAACGTCAGGAAGTGTTAATACATGGATATGTGACCATGCTAGCCATGTTTAATGTTAAGCAACGTCAGGAAGTGTTAGTACTTGAATATATGACCATGCTAGCCATGTTTTATGTTAAGCAACGTCAGGAAGTGTTAGTACATGGATATGTGACCATGCTAGCCATGTTTTATGTTAAGAACGTCAGGAAGTGTTAGTACTTGGATATTTGACTATGCTAGCATAGTTTTATGTTAAGCAACGTCAGGAAGTGTTAGTACATGGATATGTGACCATGCTAGCAATGTTTCATGTAAAGCAACGTCAGGAAGTGTTAGTACATGGATATGTGACCATGCTAACAATGTTTTATGTTAAGCAACGCCAGGAAGTGTCAGTACATGGATATGTGACCATGCTAGCAATGTTTTTTGTAAAGCAACGTCAGAAAGTTTTAAAACATGGATATGTGACCATGCTAGCCATGTTTCATGTAAAGCAACGTCATGAAGTGTTAGTACATGGATATGTGACCATGCTAGCAATGTTTTATGTTAAGCAACGTCAGAAAGTGTTAGTACATGGATAAGTGACCATGATAGCAATGTTTTATGTAAAGCAACGTCAGGAAGTGTGAGTTCATGCATATGTGACCATGCTAGCAATGTTTCATATAAAGCAACGTCAGGAAGTGTTAGTACATGGATATGTGACCATGCTAGCAATGTTTCATGTAAAGCAACTTCAGGAACTGTTAGTACATGAATATATGACCCTGCTAGACATGTTTTATGTTAGGAAAAGTCAGGAAGTGTTAGTACATAGATATGTGATTATGCTAGCAATGTTTCATGTAAAGCAACGTCAGAAAGTGTTAGTACATGGATATGTGACCATGATAGCTGTGTTTAATGTTAAGCAACGCCAGGAAGTGTCAGTACATGGATATGTGACCATGCTAGCAATGTTTTTTGTAAAGCAACGTCAGAAAGTTTTAAAACATGGATATGTGACCATGCTAGCCATGTTTTATGTAAAGCAACGTCAGGAAGTGTTAATACATGGATACGTGACCATGCTAGCCATGTTTTATGTTAAGCAACGCCAGGAAGTGAAAGTACATGGATATGTGACCTTGCTAGCAATGTTTCATGTAAAGCAACGTCAGAAAGTGTTAGTACATGGATATGTGACCATGCTAGCCATGTTTCATGTAAAGTAACGTCAGGAAGTGTTAGTACTTGGATATGTGACCATGCTAGCCATGTTTGATGTTAAGCAACGATA
Source organism: Oncomelania hupensis (assembly GCA_036898135.1). Lineage (NCBI taxonomy): Eukaryota > Metazoa > Mollusca > Gastropoda > Littorinimorpha > Pomatiopsidae > Oncomelania > Oncomelania hupensis. The sequence continues at coordinate 56,007,023 of CM072526.1, forward strand.
GAAAGTGTTAGTACTTGGATATGTGACCATGCTAGGAATGTTTTATGTTAAGCAACGTCAGGAAGTGTTAGTACATGGATAGGTGACCATGCTAGCAATGTTTTATGTTAAGCAACATCAGGAAGAGTCAGTACATGGATATGTGACCATGCTAGCAATGTTTATTGTAAAGCAACGTCAGGAAGTGTTAGTACTTGGATATGTGACCATGCTAGCCATGTTTCATGTAAAGCAACGTCAGGAAGTGTTAGTACATGGATATGTGACTATGCTAGCAATGTTTTATGTTAAGCAACGTCAGGAAGTGTTAGTACATGGATATGTGACCATGCTAGCCATGTTTTATGTTAAGCAACGTCAGGAAGTGTTAGTACATGGATATGTGACCTTGCTAGCAATGTTTCATGTAAAGCAACGTCAGAAAGTGTTAGTACATGGATATGTGACCTTGCTAGCCATGTTCTATGTTAAGCAACGTCAGTAAGTGTTAGTACTTGGATATGTGACCATGCTAGCCATGTTTTATGTTAAGCAACGTCAGGAAGTGTTAGTACATGGATATGTGACCATGCTAGCCATGTTTTATGTTAAGCAACGTCAGGAAGTGTTAGTACATGGATATGTGACCATGCTAGCAATGTTTTATGTTAAGCAACGTCAGGAAGTGTTAGTACACGGATATGTGACCATGCTAGCCATGTTTATGTTAAGCAACGTCAGGAAGTGTTAGTACATGGATATGTGACCATGCTAGCCATGTTTCATGTAAAGCAACGTCAGGAAGTGTTAGTACATGGATATGTGACCATGCTAGCCATGTTTATGTTAAGCAACGTCAGGAAGTGTTAGTACATGGATATGTGACCATGCTAGCCATGTTTTATGTTAAGCAACGTCAGGAAGTGTTAGTACATGGATATGTGACCATGCTAGCCATGTTTATGTTAAGCAACGTCAGGAAGTGTTAGTACATGGATATGTGACCATGCTAGCAATGTTTCATGTAAAGCAACGTCAGGAAGTGTTAGTACATGGATATGTGACCATGCTAGCCATGTTTTATGTAAGCAACGTCAGGAAGTGTTAGTACATGGATATGTGACCATGCTAGCCATGTTTTATGTTAAGCAACGTCAGGAAGTGTTAGTACATGGATTGTGACCATGCTAGCCATGTTTTATGTTAAGCAACGTCAGGAAGTGTTAGTACTTGGATATTTGACTACGCTAGCAATGTTTTATGTTAAGCAACGTAAGGAAGTGTTAGTACATGGATATGTGACCATGCTAGCAATGTTTCATGTAAAACAACGTCAGGAAGTGTTAGAACATGGATATGTGACCATGCTAGCAATGTTTTAAGTTAAGCGACGTCAGGAAGTGTTAGTACATGGATATGTGATTATGCTAGCAATGTTTTATGTAAAGCAACGTCAGGAAGTGTGAGTTCATGCATATGTGACCATGCTAGCAATGTTTCATGTAAAGCAACGTCAGGAAGTGTTAATACATGGATATGTGACCATGCTAGCCATGTTTAATGTTAAGCAACGTCAGGAAGTGTTAGTACTTGAATATATGACCATGCTAGCCATGTTTTATGTTAAGCAACGTCACTAAGTGTTTGTACATGGATATGTGACCATGCTAGCCATGTAACAACGTCAGGAAGTGTTAGTACTTGGATATTTGACTATGCTAGCAATGTTTTATGTTAAGCAACGTCAGGAAGTGTTAGTACATGGATATGTGACCATGCTAGCAATGTTTCATGTAAAGCAACGTCAGGAAGTGTTAGTACATGGATATGTGACCATGAAAGCTGTGTTTAATGTTAAGCAACGTCAGGAAGTGTTAGATTTTGGATATGTCACCATGCTTGCAATGTTTTATGTAAAGCAACGTCAGGAAGGGTTAGTACTTGGATATGTGACCATGCTAGCAATGTTTTATGTTAAGCAATGTCAGGAAGTGTTAGTACATGGATATGTGACCATGCTAGCCATCAGGAAGTGTTAGTACATGGATATGTGACCATGCTAGCCATGTTTTATGTAAAGCATCGTCAGGAAGTGTGAATACATGGATACGTGACCATGCTAGCCATATTTTATGTTAAGCAACGCCAGGAAGTGTTAGTACATGGATATGTGACCTTGCTAGCAATGTTTCATGTAAAGCAACGTCAGAAAGTGTTAGTACATGGATATGTGACCATGCTAGCCATGTTTCATGTAAAGCAACGTCAGGAAGTGTTAGTACTTGGATATGTGACCATGCTAGCCATGTTTGATGTTAAGCAACGATAGGAAGTGTTAGTACTTGGATATGTGACCATGCTAGGAATGTTTTATGTTAAGCAACGTCAGGAAGTGTTAGTACATGGATAGGTGACCATGCTAGCAATGTTTTATGTTAAGCAACATCAGGAAGAGTCAGTACATGGATATGTGACCATGCTAGCAATGTTTATTGTAAAGCAACGTCAGGAAGTGTTAGTACTTGGATATGTGACCATGCTAGCCATGTTTCATGTAAAGCAACGTCAGGAAGTGTTAGTACATGGATATGTGACTATGCTAGCAATGTTTTATGTTAAGCAACGTCAGGAAGTGTTAGTACATGGATATGTGACCATGCTAGCCATGTTTTATGTTGTTAAGCAACGTCAGGAAGTGTTAGTACATGGATATGTGACCATGCTAGCAATGTTTCATGTAAAGCAACGTCAGAAAGTGTTAGTACATGGATATGTGACCATGCTAGCCATGTTCTATGTTAAGCAACGTCAGTAAGTGTTAGTACTTGGATATGTGACCATGCTAGCCATGTTTTATGTTAAGCAACGTCAGGAAGTGTTAGTACATGGATATGTGACCATGCTAGCCATGTTTTATGTTAAGCAACGTCAGGAAGTGTTAGTACATGGATATGTGACCATGCTAGCAATGTTTTATGTTAAGCAACGTCAGGAAGTGTTAGTACATGGATATGTGACCATGCTAGCCATGTTTCATGTAAAGCAACGTCAGGAAGTGTTAGTACATGGATATGTGACCATGCTAGCCATGTTTAATGTTAAGCAACGTCAGTAAGTGTTAGTACATGGATATGTGACCATGCTAGCCATGTTTTATGTTAAGCAACGTCAGGAAGTTGTTAGTACATGGATATGTGACCATGCTAGCCATGTTTTATGTTAAGCAACGTCAGGAAGTGTTAGTACATGGATATGTGACCATGCTAGCCATGTTTTATGTTAAGCAACGTCAGGAAGTGTTAGTACATGGATATGTGACCATGCTAGCAATGTTTCATGTAAAGCAACGTCAGGAAGTGTTAGTACATGGATATGTGACCATGCTAGCCATGTTTCATGTAAAGCAACGTCAGGAAGTGTTAGTACATGGATATGTGACCATGCTAGCCATGTTTTATGTTAAGCAACGTCAGGAAGTGTTAGTACTTGGATATGTGACCATGCTAGCATGTTTTATGTTAAGCAACGTCAGGAAGTGTTAGTACATGGATATGTGACCATGCTAGCAATGTTTTATGTTAAGCAACGTCAGGAAGTGTTAGTACATGGATATGTGACCATGCTAGCAATGTTTATGTAAAGCAACGTCAGGAAGTGTTAGTACATGGATATGTGACGCTAGCCATGTTTCATGTAAAGCAACGTCAGGAAGTGTTAGTACATGGATATGTGACCATGCTAGCAATGTTTTATGTTAAGCAACGTCAGGAAGTGTTAGTACATGGATATGTGACCATGCTAGCCATGTTTTATGTTAAGCAACGTCAGGAAGTGTTAGTACATGGATATGTGACCATGCTAGCAATGTTTTATGTTAAGCAACGTCAGGAAGTGTTAGTACATGGATATGTGACCATGCTAGCAATGTTTTATGTTAAGCAACGTCAGGAAGTGTTAGTACATGGATATGTGACCATGCTAGCAATGTTTTATGTAAAGCAACGTCAGGAAGTGTTAGTACATGGATATGTGACCATGCTAGCAATGTTTTATGTTAAGCAACGTCAGGAAGTGTTAGTACATGGATATGTGACCATGCTAGCCATGTTTTATGTTAAGCAACGTCAGGAAGTGTTAGTACATGGATATGTGACCATGCTAGCAATGTTTCATGTAAATGTAAAGCAACGTCAGGAAGTGTTAGTACATGGATATGTGACCATGCTAGCATGTTTTATGTTAAGCAACGTCAGGAAGTGTTAGTACATGGATATGTGACCATGCTAGCAATGTTTTATGTAAAGCAACGTCAGGAAGTGTTAGTACATGGATATGTGACCATGCTAGCCATGTTTTATGTTAAGCAACGTCAGGAAGTGTTAGTACATGGATATGTGACCATGCTAGCCATGTTTTATGTTAAGCAACGTCAGGAAGTGTTAGTACATGGATATGTGACCATGCTAGCCATGTTTTATGTAAGCAACGTCAGGAAGTGTTAGTACATGGATATGTGACCATGCTAGCAATGTTTTATGTAAAGCAACGTCAGGAAGTGTTAGTACATGGATATGTGACCATGCTAGCCATGTTTTATGTTAAGCAACGTCAGGAAGTGTTAGTACATGGATATGTGACCATGCTAGCAATGTTTTATGTTAAGCAACGTCAGGAAGTAGTGTTAGTACATGGATATGTGACCATGCTAGCCATGTTTTATGTAAAGCAACGTCAGGAAGTGTTAGTACATGGATATGTGACCATGCTAGCAATGTTTTATGTTAAGCAACGTCAGGAAGTGTTAGTACATGGATATGTGACCATGCTAGCCATGTTTTATGTTAAGCAACGTCAGGAAGTGTTAGTACATGGATATGTGACCATGCTAGCAATGTTTATGTTAAGCAACGTCAGGAAGTGTTAGTACATGGATATGTGACCATGCTAGCCATGTTTATGTTAAGCAACGTCAGGAAGTGTTAGTACATGGATATGTGACCATGCTAGCCATGTTTTATGTTAAGCAACGTCAGGAAGTGTTAGTACATGGATATGTGACCATGCTAGCCATGTTTTATGTTAAGCAACGTCAGGAAGTGTTAGTACATGGATATGTGACCATGCTAGCCATGTTTTATGTTAAGCAACGTCAGGAAGTGTTAGTACATGGATATGTGGTGACCATGCTAGCAATGTTTATGTAAAGCAACGTCAGGAAGTGTTAGTACATGGATATGTGACCATGCTAGCCATGTTTTATGTTAAGCAACGTCAGGAAGTGTTAGTACATGGATATGTGACCATGCTAGCAATGTTTTATGTTAAGCAACGTCAGGAAGTGTTAGTACATGGATATGTGACCATGCTAGCCATGTTTTATGTTAAGCAACGTCAGGAAGTGTTAGTACATGGATATGTGACCATGCTAGCAATGTTTTCATGTTAAGCAACGTCAGGAAGTGTTAGTACATGGATATGTGACCATGCTAGCAATGTTTTATGTTAAGCAACGTCAGGAAGTGTTAGTACATGGATATGTGACCATGCTAGCAATGTTTATGTAAAGCAACGTCAGGAAGTGTTAGTACATGGATATGTGACCATGCTAGCATGTTTTATGTTAAGCAACGTCAGGAAGTGTTAGTACATGGATATGTGACCATGCTAGCAATGTTTATTTATGTTAAGCAACGTCAGGAAGTGTTAGTACATGGATATGTGACCATGCTAGCCATGTTTTATGTTAAGCAACGTCAGGAAGTGTTAGTACATGGATATGTGACCATGCTAGCAATGTTTTATGTTAAGCAACGTCAGGAAGTGTTAGTACATGGATATGTGACCATGCTAGCAATGTTTATGTAAAGCAACGTCAGGAAGTGTTAGTACATGGATATGTGACCATGCTAGCAATGTTTTATGTTAAGCAACGTCAGGAAGTGTTAGTACATGGATATGTGACCATGCTAGCAATGTTTTATGTAAAGCAACGTCAGGAAGTGTTAGTACATGGATATGTGACCATGCTAGCCATGTTTTATGTTAAGCAACGTCAGGAAGTGTTAGTACATGGATATGTGACCATGCTAGCAATGTTTTATGTTAAGCAACGTCAGGAAGTGTTAGTACATGGATATGTGACCATGCTAGCAATGTTTCATGTAAAGCAACGTCAGGAGTGTTAGTACATGGATATGTGACCATGCTAGCAATGTTTTATGTTAAGCAACGTCAGGAAGTGTTAGTACATGGATATGTGACCATGCTAGCCATGTTTTATGTTAAGCAACGTCAGGAAGTGTTAGTACATGGATATGTGACCATGCTAGCAATGTTTCATGTAAAGCAACGTCAGGAAGTGTTAGTACATGGATATGTGACCATGCTAGCCATGTTTTATGTTAAGCAACGTCAGGAAGTGTTAGTACATGGATATGTGACCATGCTAGCCATGTTTTATGTTAAGCAACGTCAGGAAGTGTTAGTACATGGATATGTGACCATGCTAGCCATGTTTTATGTTAAGCAACGTCAGGAAGTGTTAGTACATGGATATGTGACCATGCTAGCAATGTTTTATGTTAAGCAACGTCAGGAAGTGTTAGTACATGGATATGTGACCATGCTAGCAATGTTTCATGTAAAGCAACGTCAGGAAGTGTTAGTACATGGATATGATATGTGACCATGCTAGCCATGTTTTATGTTAAGCAACGTCAGGAAGTGTTAGTACATGGATATGTGACCATGCTAGCAATGTTTTATGTTAAGCAACGTCAGGAAGTGTTAGTACATGGATATGTGACCATGCTAGCAATGTTTTATGTTAAGCAACGTCAGGAAGTGTTAGTACATGGATATGTGACCATGCTAGCAATGTTTATGTTAAGCAACGTCAGGAAGTGTTAGTACATGGATATGTGACCATGCTAGCAATGTTTATGTAAAGCAACGTCAGGAAGTGTTAGTACATGGATATGTGACCATGCTAGCAATGTTTTATGTAAAGCAACGTCAGGAAGTGTTAGTACATGGATATGTGACCATGCTAGCAATGTTTTATGTTAAGCAACGTCAGGAAGTGTTAGTACATGGATATGTGACCATGCTAGCCATGTTTTATGTTAAGCAACGTCAGGAAGTGTTAGTACATGGTATGTGACCATGCTAGCCATGTTTTATGTTAAGCAACGTCAGGAAGTGTTAGTACATGGATATGTGACCATGCTAGCCATGTTTATGTTAAGCAACGTCAGGAAGTGTTAGTACATGGATATGTGACCATGCTAGCCATGTTTATGTTAAGCAACGTCAGGAAGTGTTAGTACATGGATATGTGACCATGCTAGCCATGTTTTATGTTAAGCAACGTCAGGAAGTGTTAGTACATGGATATGTGACCATGCTAGCAATGTTTTATGTTAAGCAACGTCAGGAAGTGTTAGTACATGGATATGTGACCATGCTAGCCATGTTTATGTTAAGCAACGTCAGGAAGTGTTAGTACATGGATATGTGACCATGCTAGCCATGTTTTATGTTAAGCAACGTCAGGAAGTGTTAGTACATGGATATGTGACCATGCTAGCCATGTTTTATGTTAAGCAACGTCAGGAAGTGTTAGTACATGGATATGTGACCATGCTAGCCATGTTTATGTTAAGCAACGTCAGGAAGTGTTAGTACATGGATATGTGACCATGCTAGCAATGTTTTATGTAAGCAACGTCAGGAAGTGTTAGTACATGGATATGTGACCATGCTAGCAATGTTTTATGTTAAGCAACGTCAGGAAGTGTTAGTACATGGATATGTGACCATGCTAGCAATGTTTTATGTAAAGCAACGTCAGGAAGTGTTAGTACATGGATATGTGACCATGCTAGCCATGTTTTATGTTAAGCAACGTCAGGAAGTGTTAGTACATGGATATGTGACCATGCTAGCCATGTTTTATGTTAAGCAACGTCAGGAAGTGTTAGTACATGGATATGTGACCATGCTAGCAATGTTTTATGTTAAGCAACGTCAGGAAGTGTTAGTACATGGATATGTGACCATGCTAGCAATGTTTTATGTAAAGCAACGTCAGGAAGTGTTAGTACATGGATATGTGACCATGCTAGCAATGTTTCATGTAAAGCAACGTCAGGAAGGAAGTGTTAGTACATGGATATGTGACCATGCTAGCCATGTTTTATGTTAAGCAACGTCAGGAAGTGTTAGTACATGGATATGTGACCATGCTAGCAATGTTTCATGTAAAGCAACGTCAGGAAGTGTTAGTACATGGATATGTGACCATGCTAGCATGTTTTATGTTAAGCAACGTCAGGAAGTGTTAGTACATGGATATGTGACCATGCTAGCAATGTTTTATGTAAAGCAACGTCAGGAAGTGTTAGTACATGGATATGTGACCATGCTAGCAATGTTTTATGTTAAGCAACGTCAGGAAGTGTTAGTACATGGATATGTGACCATGCTAGCCATGTTTATGTAAGCAACGTCAGGAAGTGTTAGTACATGGATATGTGACCATGCTAGCAATGTTTTATGTTAAGCAACGTCAGGAAGTGTTAGTACATGGATATGTGACCATGCTAGCAATGTTTCATGTAAAGCAACGTCAGGAAGTGTTAGTACATGGATATGGTGACCATGCTAGCCATGTTTTATGTTAAGCAACGTCAGGAAGTGTTAGTACTTGGATATGTGACCATGCTAGCAATGTTTTATGTTAAGCAACGTCAGGAAGTGTTAGTACATGGATATGTGACCATGCTAGCAATGTTTTATGTTAAGCAACGTCAGGAAGTGTTAGTACATGGATATGTGACCATGCTAGCAATGTTTATGTAAAGCAACGTCAGGAAGTGTTAGTACTTGGATATGTGACCATGCTAGCCATGTTTCATGTAAAGCAACGTCAGGAAGTGTTAGTACATGGATATGTGACTATGCTAGCAATGTTTTATGTTAAGCAACGTCAGGAAGTGTTAGTACATGGATATGTGACCATGCTAGCCATGTTTTATGTTAAGCAACGTCAGGAAGTGTTAGTACATGGATATGTGACCATGCTAGCCATGTTTTATGTTAAGCAACGTCAGGAAGTGTTAGTACATGGATATGTGACCATGCTAGCCATGTTTTGTTTCATGTAAAGCAACGTCAGGAAGTGTTAGTACATGGATATGTGACCATGCTAGCCATGTTTCATGTAAAGCAACGTCAGGAAGTGTTAGTACATGGATATGTGACCATGCTAGCCATGTTTTATGTTAAGCAACGTCAGGAAGTGTTAGTACATGGATATGTGACCATGCTAGCCATGTTTTATGTTAAGCAACGTCAGGAAGTGTTAGTACATGGATATGTGACCATGCTAGCAATGTTTCATGTAAAGCAACGTCAGGAAGTGTTAGTACATGGATATGTGACCATGCTAGCCATGTTTATGTTAAGCAACGTCAGGAAGTGTTAGTACATGGATATGTGACCATGCTAGCCATGTTTTATGTTAAGCAACGTCAGGAAGTGTTAGTACATGGATATGTGACCATGCTAGCCATGTTTTATGTTAAGCAACGTCAGGAAGTGTTAGTACATGGATATGTGACCATGCTAGCATGTTTAATGTAAGCAACGTCAGAAGTGTTAGTACTTGGATATGTGACCATGCTAGCCATGTTTATGTAAGCAACGTCAGGAAGTGTTAGTACATGGATATGTGACCATGCTAGCAATGTTTCATGTAAAGCAACGTCAGAAGTGTTAGTACATGGATATGTGACCATGCTAGCCATGTTTTATGTTAAGCAACGTCAGGAAGTGTTAGTACATGGATATGTGACCATGCTAGCAATGTTTCATGTTAAGCAACGTCAGGAAGTGTTAGTACATGGATATGTGACCATGCTAGCCATGTTTTATGTTAAGCAACGTCAGGAAGTGTTAGTACTTGGATATGTGACCATGCTAGCAATGTTTTATGTTAAGCAACGTCAGGAAGTGTTAGTACATGGATATGTGACCATGCTAGCAATGTTTTATGTAAAGCAACGTCAGGAAGTGTTAGTACATGGATATGTGACCATGCTAGCAATGTTTCATGTAAAGCAACGTCAGGAAGTGTTAGTACATGGATATGTGACCATGCTAGCCATGTTTTATGTTAAGCAACGCCAGGAAGTGTTAGTACATGGATATGTGACCTTGCTAGCAATGTTTCATGTAAAGCAACGTCAGAAAGTGTTAGTACATGGATATGTGACCATGCTAGCCATGTTTGATGTTAAGCAACGATAGGAAGCGTTAGTACTTGGATATGTGATCATGCTAGCAATGTTTTATGTTAAGAAACGTCAGGAAGTGTTAGTACATGGATAAGTGACCATGCTAGCAATGTTTTATGTTAAGCAACATCAGGAAGAGTCAGTACATGGATATGTGACCATGCTAGCAATGTTTAATGTAAAGCAACGTCAGGAAGTGTTAGTACTTGGATATGTGACCTTGCTAGCCATGTTTCATGTAAAGCAACGTCAGGAAGTGTTAGTACATGGATATGTGACTATGCTAGCAATGTTTTATGTTAAGCAACGTCAGAAAGTGTTAGTACATGGATATGTGACCATGCTAGCCATGTTTTTGCAACGTCAGGAAAGTGTTAGTACATGGATATGTGACCATGCTAGCCATGTTTTATGTTAAGCAACGTCAGGAAGTGTTAGTACATGGATATGTGACCATGCTAGCCATGTTTTCATTTAAAGCAAAGTCAGGAAGTGTTAGTACATGGATATGTGACCATGCTAGCAATGTTTAATGTTAAGCAACGTCAGGAAGTGTTAGTACATGGATATGTGACCATGCTAGCCATGATTAATGTTAAGCAACGTCAGTAAGTGTTAGTACTTGGATATGTGACCATGCTAGCCATGTTTTATGTTAAGCAACGTCAGGAAGTGTTAGTACATGGATATGTGACTATGCTAGCCATGTTTATGTTAAGCAACGTCAGGAAGTGTTAGTACATGGATATGTGACCATGCTAGCCTGTGTTTATTGTTAAGCAACGTCAGGAAGTGTTAGATACATGGATATGTGACCATGCTAGCAATGTTTATGTAAAGCAACGTCAGGAAGGGTTGTACTTGGATATGTGACCATGCTAGCTATGTTTTATGTTAGGCAACGTCAGGAAGTGTTAGTACATGAATATGTGACCATGCTAGCTGTGTTTAATGGTAAGCAACGTCAGGAAATGTTAGTATTTGGATATGTGACCATGCTAGCCATGTTTTATGTTAAGCAACGTCAGGAAGTGTTAGTACATGGATATGTGACCATGCTAGGAATGTTTCATGTAAAGCAACGTCAGAAAGTGTTAGTAAATGGATATGTGACCTTGCTAGCCATGTTCTATGTTAAGCAACGTCAGTAAGTGTTAGTACTTGGATATGTGACCATGCTAGCCATGTTTTATGTTAAGCAACGTCAGGAAGTGTTAGTACATGGATATGTGACCATGCTAGCCATGTTTTTTGTTAAGCAACGTCAGGAAGTGTTAGTACATGGTTATGTAACCATGCTAGCAATGTTTTATGTTAAGCATCGTCAGGAAGTGTTAGTACATGGATATGTGACCATGCTAGCCATGTTTCATGTAAAGCAACGTAAGGAAGTGTTATTACATGGATTTGTGACCATGCTAGCAATGTTTCATGTAAAGCAACTTCAGGAAGTGTTAGTACATGGATATGTGACCATGCTAGCCATGATTAATGTTAAGCAACGTCAGTAAGTGTTAGTACTTGGATATGTGACCATGCTAGCCATGTTTTATGTTAAGCAACGTCAGGAAGTGTTAGGACATGGATATGTGACCATGCTAGCCATGTTTTTTGTTAAGCGACGTCAGGAAGTGTTAGTACATGGATATGTGACCATGCCAGCCACGTTTTTTGTTAAGCAACGTCAGGAAGTGTTAGTACATGCATATGTGACCATGCTAGCAATGTTTCATGTAATGCAACGTCAGGAAGTGTTAGTACATGGATATGTGACCATGCTAGCCATGTTTTATGTTAGGCAACGTCAGGAAGTGTTAGTACATGAATATGTGACCATGCTAGCTGTGTTTAATGGTAAGCAACGTCAGGAAATGTAAGTATTTGGATATGTGACCATGCTAGCCATGTTTTATGTTAAGCAACGTCAGGAAGTGTTAGTACATGGATATGTGACCATGCTAGCAATGTTTCATGTAAAGCAACTTTAGGAACTGTTAGTACATGAATATTTGACCCTGCTAGCCATGTTTTATGTTAGGAAAAGTCAGGAAGTGTTAGTACATGGAAATGTGATTATTCTAGCAATAATTTATGTAAAGCAACGTCAGGAAGTGTTAGTACATGGATATGTGACCATGATAGCTTTGTTTAATGTTAAGCAACGTCAGGAAGTGTTAGATTTTGGATATGTCACCATGCTAGCAATGTTTTATGTAAAGCAACGTCAGGAAGGGTTAGTACTTGGATATGTGACCATGCTAGCAATGTTTTATGTTAAGCAATGTCAGGAAGTGTTAGTACATGGATATGTGACCATGCTAGCCATGTTTTATGTTAAGCAACGTAAGAAAGTGTTAGTACATTGATATGTGACCATGCTAGCCATGTTTTATGTAAAGCAACGTCAGGAAGTGTTAATACATGGATACGTGACCATGCTAGCCATGTTTTATGTTAAGCAACGCCAGGAAGTGTTAGTACATGGATATGTGACCTTGCTAGCAATGTTTCATGTAAAGCAACGTCAGAAAGTGTTAGTACATAGATATGTGACCATGCTAGCCATGTTTCATGTAAAGCAACGTCAGGAAGTGTTAGTACTTGGATATGTGACCATGCTAGCCATGTTTGATGTTAAGCAACGATAGGAAGTGTTAGTACTTGGATATGTGACCATGCTAGGAATGTTTTATGTTAAGCAACGTCAGGAAGTGTTAGTACATGGATAGGTGACCATGCTAGCAATGTTTTATGTTAAGCAACATCAGGATGAGTCAGTACATGGATATGTGACCATGCTAGCAATGTTTATTGTAAAGCAACGTCAGGAAGTGTTAGTATTTGGATATGTGACCATGCTAGCCATGTTTCATGTAAAGCAACGTCAGGAAGTGTTAGTACATGGATATGTGCCTATGCTAGCAATGTTTTATGTTAAGCAACGTCAGGAAGTGTTAGTACATGGATATGTGACCATGCTAGCCATGTTTTATGTTAAGCAACGTCAGGAAGTGTTAGTACATGGATATGTGACCATGCTAGGAATGTTTCATGTAAAGAGACGTCAGAAAGTGTTAGTACAAAGATATGTGACCTTGCTAGCCATGTTCTATGTTAAGCAACGTCAGTAAGTGTTAGTACTTGGATATGTGACCATGCTAGCCATGTTTTATGTTAAGCAACGTCAGGAAGTGTTAGTACATGGATATGTGACCATGCTAGCCATGTTTTTTGTTAAGCAACGTCAGGAAGTGTTAGTACATGCATATGTGACCATGCTAGCAATGTTTCATGTAATGCAACGTCAGGAAGTGTTAGTACATGGATATGTGACCATGCTAGCCATGTTTTATGTAAAGCAACGTCAGGAAGTGTTAGTACATGAATATGTGACCATGCTAGCTGTGTTTAATGGTAAGCAACGTCAGGAAATGTTAGTATTTGGATATGTGACCATGCTAGCCATGTTTTATGTTAAGCAACGTCAGGAAGTGTTAGTACATGGATATGTGACCATGCTAGCAATGTTTCATGTAAAACAACGTCAGGAAGTGTTAGTACATGGATATGTGACCATGCTAGCAATGTTTTATGTTAAGCGACGTCAGGAAGTGTTAGTACATGGATATGTGACCATGCTAGCAATGTTTCATGTAAAGCAACGTCAGGAAGTGTTTATACATGGATATGTGACCATGCTAGCCATGTTTAATGTTAAGTAACGTCAGGAAGTGTTAGTACTTGAATATATGACCATGCTAGCCATGTTTTATGTTAAGCAACGTCAGAAAGTGTAAGGACATGGATATGTGACCATGCTAGCCATGATTAATGTTAAGCAACGTCAGTAAGTGTTAGTACTTGGATATGTGACCATGCTAGCCATGTTTTATGTTAAGCAACGTCAGGAAGTGTTAGTACATGAATATGAGACCATGCTAGCTGTGTTTAATGGTAAGCAACGTCAGGAAATGTTAGTATTTGGATATGTCACCATGCTAGCCATGTTTTATGTTAAGCAACGTCAGGAAGTGTTAGTTCATGGATAACGTCAACTGTAACAATACACACAGATAATGTAGATAAGAAAGAAAAAAACTAATACATCAAACACTGTTAAAAACAACGTATAACAAGACACGAATTTATTAACCAATCTATCATTTGCTTTATTTCAACAAACGTAAAAAGGGTTGTTGTTAAAGTCGATACACATAGGCACCACACAAATATAAAGATAGCACAAAGAGTTGTTTTGTTTGGGGTATACTTGACTTCATTAGTGTGAAGTAATCGAACATTGGGCTAAATAAATGTCAAGCATCAATGAATCTTTGTAATGTCAAAAAGCAAGCGTTAAGTGTGTTTCACAGACACATTTCTTATTTCCACAGTTCCCAGTTCCTGCAGTTTTCGTGTGGCCATCTACCACCCTTGGCGTTGTACCATGTCCTCATGGGAACTGCTGCCACACACGAAGCAGTAAAACTTGCTTTCCTCAACGAAAACAAGCATTATCAAGAAAGTTCCTCTCTTCTTTCAGACTTCTTTCAGACTCCACACCTGTTGCAATGCTGGGTGCGGAAGACTTCATAGGTTTCTTTGTTCGCCTCTTTTGTTGACTGGTTTTCTTCTTCGGTGCTCCAGCCTTTGCTTGTAGAGAGAAGATGTTACCATCTCTGATTGCATCTTTTTGATGGAAACATCGGTTGCGTAACGTCCAGCAATTCCCTCGTGCCACAGGCACACAAGTAGACGGCCTTTTCTTTTCGAACTTTTCAGGTGCCCCAATGGAGCGAAGGTTTGGTGGAAAACCACCAGGCGCCCCATAGATGCACAGGTTTTCACCCCAGAAGTGATTGGCATGAGCAAGATCTTCTTCATATTTCTGCAAAAATAAACAGTTTTTGCCCCGTCCGGAATCTCTGAGAAGAAGTTGAGGCAACAGTGCAATCACTGAAGAAGGACGATACATACGTCTATAAACACATGTAACCTAATTTCGGGTTCCCACTCTCCCCCCCTCCCTCCCCAGTGTTGCTGCTGTATTGGTGATGTATTGCTGCTGTATTGGTGATGTGTTGCTGCTGTATTGGTGATGTGTTCCTGCTGTATTGGTGATGTGTTGCTGCTGTCTTGCTGCTGCGTTGCTGCTGTATTGGTGATGTGTTGCTGCTGTATTGGTGATGTGTTGCTGCTGTGTTGCTGCTGTATTGGTGATGTGTTCAATTCAATTCAATTCAACAAATCTTTAGTACCTCTTACAAGGAATTATGACAGGCACTTGATCACTAAAATAAAACCAATAAAAATGAAAATAAAAATAAAAATGCAAGTAAAAATTTAATCATAGTTTAGTAATATTGGTTTAAAATTTTTACAACATGTAGGATACGATTATATATGGACAAACAATTACTGTAACGAAAGGGGTTATAACAAGAATTGCGTGTATGCGTGCGTGAATGATTTGCGTGTTCGCCCGTCTCACACTTCCTAACTCCCAAAACTTTTTTTGCTGTCACACCCCCTTCTATTACTAGAAAATAAACAAGAATCAACAAAGTTTACATAAGTACATATAACTCAATCAATAACATGAAAACGTTTAAGTAGTTTTGTACTCACGTACTTTGAAGCGATACTCCGTGAAAACACACTTTCACAAAACCACAAATAAGTCCCAGTCAGATAATCCGGGGAATAATTCAGTATTCACAAAACCCACCAATAAAGTCCCAGTCAGGTAATCCAAGAACCACCAGTCACAATAAAACACCACTATCGACCCGGTCACCGTCGACAGAGAGAGATTCCCCCCCCCCAATAATCTCATGGAGGCTAGGATTTGCTGTCTCTAATTCTCTGTCTCTGTCTATGTACTATCCTCCTTCTCCTTATCCTTGTCTTTCTCGCTATCTATCCTGGGTTTTCTCCTCTCTCTATCGTCCTCTCCACCTTTCCAATAATCCTACACGGCCGCCGATGCTGTTGCTGCTGCTGTGGCCGCTGCCGCTGTTGCTGCTGCTGCTGCTGTTGTGGCAGTGGTTGCTACTGCTGCTGATGTGGTAGCGGTTGTTACTGCTGCTGATGTGGTAGCGGTTTCTTCTTCTTCTTCTTCTTCTTCTTCTTCTTCTTCTTCTTCTTCTTCTTCTTCTTCTTCTTCTTCTTCTTTCTCGCCTGCTTTCTCTCTCTTTGCCTCGAGGCCCCTCAGCCGGAGACTTCTGAAAACACACAAGTTTTCCCCACTAAATATCTTGATACATAGATTTCTCTGTATTTCCACATATACCTGTCTCTTTTCTGCGACGGGACCAGACCAGCAATATATAATTCAAAACTCATAATGTGTAGAACACAGTTCACACATACGCAAAAAATTGTAACTCTACTTATAACAACTTATTATTACATTCTTGCCGCTAATTACTTTCATTCACAAAAATAAATATTATGCTATACATTGCAAGTTGAGGTTTCAACTACAAATCAAATACTTATCCAACCTGAATTTCGTTAATCAAAAATATACAACGATCCACCATCTCCATCACCTCCCTATTCCCTACTTCATGCAAATACCAAAATTATTTATTATTAATTCTTATTCCACAATAAGTAGAACATAATCATGGTTAAATATTATTATGTTTATAATACAATATTTCAATGATAAACAATATACATACCTGCAGTCAACAGCTGCTAGAAGTACAACACAACCACTCCGTGGTACATACAAAAGAAGAATGCAAACATTTTTTTGAATACATGTAATTGGTGAAACGTCACATGACTAGCTCAACCAATCAGAAATTAGTAATCAATAAAAATATTATAATTTATATCTTCTCACAGGAAGATACTACAAACAGTCATCGGACCGAAATATTTTGAAATGAAAACAAAACAAAACAAAACAAATAATAATAATAATGAAACACTATACTAAATAAACAAACAACGACAACACATCACAACACAACAAAGAGAGAACTAAAATTCTAAACTAATATCGGTACAATAGAATACAAGAAATCAATAGAAAAAACAACTAAGTTCCACTTCGGCTAGAAAACACCGGAAGTTCCGTTAAAATGCCAAAAATAAATCCTAAGCACCTACAACAACTAAAATAGGGATGTGACAACAATAACTATACAAGACAGGATCCTAATAAGTATAGAAAGAAAAAGAAAACAATACTAAATAGCTGAACTAGAATTAGCAATATATATACAACAGGAAGAAAAATGAGTCTAAGCCCTTTCTGATCCCAGAACTATACAAGGAATCAGACCCGCAAGGAAAGAGTCGGAGGCGGGGTACAATCTATACAAACACTAACATCCTACCCAAAAAGCAATGAAAACAACAATTGAATCAGTCAGTGACAACGTACACTCTTACTCCTAGCACACCAAAGTTAAGTGCCCAAACTTTATACGAACCCCTCTACTGTTCAACTTATACTTATTCAATTAACTCCCACAATATAAACTCCCAATAAGATAATTAAATAATCTAACTCCCACTAACTAACTACGGGTTTCAGGGTCACCACTGTAACGAAAGGGGTTATTATCAAGAATTGCGTGTATGCGTGCGTGAATGATTTGCGTGTTCGCCCGTCTCACACTTCCTAACTCCCAAAACTTCTTTTGCTGTCACACCCCCTTCTATTACTAGAAAATAAACAAGAATCAACAAAGTTTACATAAGTACATATAACTCAATCAATAACATGAAAACGTTTAAGTAGTTTTGTACTCACATACTTTGAAGCGATACTCCGTGAAAACACACTTTCACAAAACCACAAATACGTCCCAGTCAGATAATCCGGGGAATAATTCAGTATTCACAAAACCCACCAATAAAGTCCCAGTCAGGTAATCCAAGAACCACCAGTCACAATAAAACACCACTATCGACCCGGTCACCATCGACAGAGAGAGATTACCCCCCAATAGTCTCATGGAGGCTAGGATTCGCTGTGTCCTTCTTTGTCTCTAATTCTCTGTCTCTGTCTATGTACTATCCTCCTTCTCCTTATCCTTGTCTTTCTCGCTATCTATCCTGGGTTTTCTCCTCTCTCTATCGTCCTCTCCACCTTCCCAATAATCCTCCACGGCCGCCGATGCTGTTGCTGTTGCTGTGGCCGCTGCCGCTGTTGCTGCTGCTGCTGCTGCTGTTGTGGCAGTGGTTGGTACTGCTGCTGATGTGGCAGTGGTTGCTACTGCTGCTGATGTGGTAGCGGTTGCTACTGCTGCTGATGTGGTAGCGGTTGCTTCTGCTGCTGACGTGGTAGCGGTTTCTACTGCTGCTGACGTGGTAGCGGTTGCTACTGCTGCTGGCGTGGTTGCGTTTAGGTGCTCGTCTTTTTCTTCGTCTTCTTCTCTGGCTTCTTCTCTGGCTCCTTTATGCTTCCACCCTTCTTCCTCCTCGGCTACTTCTTCCTCTGCTTACTCTCCTTCTCGTCTTCTTCTTCTTCTTCTTCTTCTTCTTCTTCTTCTTCTTCTTCTTCTTCTTCTTCTTCTTCTTCTTCTTCTTCTTCTTCTTCTTCTTCTTCTTCTTCTTCGTCTTCTTCTTCTCCTTCTTCTTCTTCTTCTTCTTCTTCTTCTTCTTCTTCTTCTTCTTCTTCTTCTTCTTCTTCTCCTTCTTCTTCTTCTTCTTCTTCTTCTTCTTCTTCCTCGCCTTCTTTCTCTCTCTTTGCCTCGAGGCCCCTCAGCTGGAGACTTCTGAAAACACACAAGTTTTCCCCACTAAATATCTTGATACATAGACTTCTCTGAATTTCCACATATACCTGTCTCTTCTCTGCGATGGGACCAGACCAGCAATATATAATTCAAAACTCATAATGTGTAGAACACAGTTCACACATACGCAAAAATTGTAACTCTAATTATAACAACTTATTACATTCTTGCCGTTAATTACTTTCATTCACAAAAATAAATATATAGAAGTACAACACAACCACTCCGTGGTACATACAAAAGAAGAATGCAAACATTTTTTTGAATACATGTAATTGGTGAACCATCACATGACTAGCTCAACCAATCAGAAATTAGTAATCAATAAAATTATTATAATTTATATCTTCTCACAGGAAGATACTACAAACAGTCATCTGACCGAAATATTATAAACCCGGTCCGTGACAAATACACACCCACACTATTAATTTATGTAGTAAATTATGTAATAAAAAATGTAAAACAAATTCTTACAGAAGAGTCTATTCCCTCCAATCACAAATTCAGGCAGGTTACAGTTATCACAGAGAGCCATTACAAAAAAGAAAGGTTTACATGCAAGATATCACAGCCCCATACAATAATTAATGAAATTAAAGTTAAACTGTACTAACAACCAACACATTTTATAGTTATTTTAAAAACGATACATACGTCTGTATACACAGGTAACCTAATTTCAGGTTCCCACTCTCCCTCCCTCCCTCCCCAGTGTTGCTGCTGTATTGGTGATGTATTGCTGCTGTATTGGTGATGTGTTTCTGCTGTATTGGTGATGTGTTGCTGCTGTATTGGTTGTTGTTGTTGTTGTTGTATCAAATTTTATTCATCAGATTAACATAAGTTGTACTAATGTAACATAAACAAATTACGAAATCTACTATGCGCACATCATAGATATTTTCCACATTATTAAACCATAAAAATTATCATACTACTGACATACACATAATATTTTTAACAACATACATTCCCTTATAACAATTCAATTAAAATGCTGCTCCAGTATTTCCATTATCCAAAACTGATCCATCAGTATAGATGTGCAACGAAGTTTGAGAATACAAATGAATATATTCTTGTGCAATTGTTGCCAATAAGAAAGGATTTTCTTTTTTTGAAATATGTCCATAATCCAAAATTATCTCCGGAGCTAAAAAAAGCCAAGGCGGATATGGGCTGCAAGGAATAACATATGGTGACGTCGTATCAATTGATGTGGAGTTTGTTAAAGAAAATATATATTCATTAATTGACATAAAAACACTTTTATTTTTAAATCCTTTGTTAATTTCAATATTTTCACTAGCTCAATTGTTGTAGAATTTACAGTTGATTTTGCCCGTGTAACATATTGTGCAGTTTGTAACCTGTTTTGGTCAAGAAATGGTAATACCCCTGCTTCTTTATATGTTTTTGATGTTGAAGACCACTGGGGTATGCCAAGAGCTATTTTTAAAGACATGGACTCAATGCTAGTCAACCTATTTAAAGCTGATTTTGATGCTGTAAAATAGACTTCTTTTCCATAATTTAATATAGATCTAATAGTAGCAATAGCTATATAGATCAAACATGAAGAGTTGTTTGCCCAAACTTATTTTCTTTCTTGCCTTGTCAATTAAGTGTTTAATATGACAATTCCACAAAAGTTTGTAATGAAAAACAATTCCAAGAAATTTAACAGATTTGCTTGGATAAACCTTTATATTGTTTACCTTGATTGATAAAAATGTATTATTATTAAAATCAATAAATTTTTTGGTAAATATCATAAAAACTGTTTTGTCTCCCGATAAACAGAATCCATTTTCAAACATATATTTTATAATAATATCAACCATGTACTGATACTCCTTTAATATAAATGTTGTTCTTCTATTTTGTTTATGAAACTTACATGAAACGGTTTTCCATAATGCAATATCGTCAGCAAAAAGCGATAATATGAATTCTTTGAAATCAATATTTTTTATATCATTAATCATTATAGAAAATAAAATAGGAGCTATAACACTTCCTTGTGGAACACCCATATTTACTGTTTTTGACTCTGATAATGAACCCTTGACGCGTACTTGAAAAGTTCTGTTTGATAAAAAGCTTTTAATGAACATATATAAATTACCTTTAACACCGATTTGTTTTAATTTCAACAATTACATGAAGTGCCAAACTGAATCATATGCTCTATGCATATCAAAGAAAGTAGCTAAGACTGATTTTCTCTTAGCAAACGCCTTTTTAATATGTGATGATAATGGAAAAGAATGATCAGTTGTACTTCGACCTTTTCTAAATCCTGCTTGAAAAACTAGAAAAATATTTTTACTTTCACAATAATATTCTAATCGAAACTTTATCACTCTTTCATATAATTTAGCAAGATGAGGAGTTAATGAGATAGGTCGGTAACTGTCAGGCTTAGATTTTGGTTTTCCATGTTTTGCTGTATTGGTGATGTGTTGCTGCTGTATTGGTGATGTGTTGCTGCTGTCTTGCTGCTGCGTTGCTGCTGTATTGGTGATGTGTTGCTCCTGTATTGGTGATGTGTTGCTGCTGTGTTGCTGCTGTATTGGTGATGTGTTCAATTCAATTCAATTCAACAAATCTTTAGTACCTCTTACAAGGAATTATGACAGGCACTTGATCACTAAAATAAAACCAATAAAAATGGTAATAAAAATAAAAATGCAAGTAAAAATTTAATCATAGTTTAAAGTAATATTTGTTTAAAATTTTTACAACATGTAGGATACGATTATATATGGACAAACAAATACACACCCACACTATTAACTTATGTAGTAAATTATGTAATAAAAAATGTAAAACAAATTCTTACAGAAGAGGCTATTCCCTCCAATCACAAATTCAGCCAGGGTACAGTTTTCACAGAGAGCCATTACAAAAAAAAAGGTTTACATGCAAGATATCACAGTCCCATACAATAATTAATGAAAGTAAAGTTAAACTGTACTAACAACCAACACATTTAATATTTATTTTAAAAACGATACATACGGCTCGCACATGTAACCTAATTTCGGGTTCCCACTCTCTCTTCCTCCCTCCCTAGTGTTGCTGCTGTATTGGTGATGTGTTGCTGCTGTATTAGTGATGTGTTGCTGCTGTGTTGCTGCTGTATTGATGATGTGTTCAATTCAATTCAATTCAAAAAATCTTTAGTACCTCTTACAAGTAATTATGAGAGCCACTTGATCACTAAAAAAAAACCCAATAAAAATGAAAATAAAAATAAAAATGCAAGTAAAAATTTAATCATAGTTTAAAGTAATATTGGTTTAAAATGTTTACAACATGTAGGATACGATTATATATGGACAAACAAATACACACCCACAATATTATTTTATGTAGTAAATTATGTAATAAAAAATGTAAAACAAATTCTTACAGAAGAGGCTATTCCCTCCAATCACAAATTCAGCCAGGGTACATTTATCACAGAGAGCCATTACAAAAAAAAGGTTTGCATGCAAGATATCACAGTCCCATACAATAATTAATGAAATTAAAGTTAAACTGTACTAACAACCAACACATTTGTAACGGATTACAATTTTTCTAACGCACGCCCGTTACAAAACATTTTGTGTGTATAAATATATATGTTGATGCGCCTATGATTGCGCAGTACTTAGATTACGATTAGATTTAGAATGAGTTTGTCACATTCAAGATTCAAGATTCAAGATTCAAGATTCAAGATTCAAGATTTATTGACTTCATCATTAATGTGAAGAATTTGTTTTGCGCATATGGGATACATCAGAATATAGGTTATACGTTCATACACAATACATTACAGCACAGCACAGTGCAAACAGACACATCGCTTTATCACATTTACGCAAAATAGGCTATTGAAAGTAAAACAATCAGACATCACACATCAGCCAATCAGATCACAAAATAGAACCACAAACACTGTCAATATATATCATGTTACCTAATCGCGTCAAGCACCCACATCTCAGTCTGTACGTCAATTGATTAAACCAACATACAACACCTCACAGTTCACATTACATTAATAGTCAATGTATACATCATGCACAAACAATCAATACATTTTTGCACACATTCATACAGCATGGTAGTAATAAAAATACTTGAGGGACAAAGATTCCATTTAAATTATCATGACTAGTACACAATATGACTAGTAGGCCTAAGTGCATATGCCTAATGCGCAATTGATATCCTAATACATTACATGACCAGTAAGTATACATTATTCGCACACAATCGATAATTGTCACACACATTCATACGGCATACAGTAAATAGGAAGAAACTGATAAAGGTAGCTCTTATTGAAACAAATTACAGTTTGTCTTACCCCACTCCCACCCACCCCCACCCCCTTTACCCAGCCCAAAATGCTATGGAGATTTATTTTAACTGCTCGTTGAGTAGCGTGATTGCAGAGGGGACAAACGTCTGCTGGAAACGGTTGGTCCTGCACTTGGCAACTCTGTACCTGCGGCCAGAGGGGAGCATCTGGAACTCGCCATGCAGTGGGTGCAGCTCATCTTCCGCTATCTTGCGAGCCTTTGTAACAGTGCGGCTGCACTCCAGCTCCTCGATACTGGGCAGTTGCGACCCCACCACCCTCTCCGCCTGCCTGACCACCCGTCTCAGTCTGTCTCTGTCCTCCTCATTGCATCCATGCAGCCACGTGGTCAGGTTAAAGCTCAGCACGCTCTCTATGCTGGCTCTGTAGAAGGAGGTCAGAATTTCGTTGTTGACTTTAAATTGGCGCAGTTTCCTTAGGAAGTACAGCCTGGAGTGACATTTGCTGACTACCTTGCCTACATGCTTGGTCCATGACATGTCGGAGCTGACGGTGACGCCCAGGTATTTGTACTCGTCGACCTGCTCTACGACCTGGTCACCGATTGTCAACGGCTCTGGCGCACTTCCGGATCTTCTAAAATCTGTGACCATTTCTTTTGTTTTCCCCACATTGAGGTCGAGGCTGTTTTGCTGGCACCACTCTACCAGCCTGTCTACGTCGAGTCTGTACTGCGAGTCGTCGTCGCCCGTCACTAACCCCACCAGCGATGAGTCGTCGGCGAAATTCGCCAGCGTGTTGTCGGCCTCAGAGGCCCGGCAGTCGTTGGTGTAGAGCGTGAAGAGCGTCGGCGACAAGCAGCAACCTTGAGGCGTCCCCGTGTTGATGGTCAGGACGTCGGATTTCACCCCACCCACTGCGACGAACTGCGACCGTCCGACCAGAAAGTCGATCACCCACTTGATGAGCTGCAGTGCCACTGACATCGTACTGAGTTTTTTAAACATCAGGCTGGGTCTGACGGTGTTGAACGCCGAGCTGAAATCGACGTACAGCACTCTGGCCGACGTGTTGGGCTTTTCCAGGTGTTGAAGGATGCTGTGGATGATGTACATCGCCGCGTCGTCGGTGCCCCTCCGCGCGCGGTACGCAAACTACAGGGGGTCCATAAGGTCCTCCGTCTGCTGCAGTAGGCGTTTCAGCACTAGCTTCTCCAGACATTTCATCACCACTGGTGTTAGAGCGATGGGTCCGAAGTCGCTATCTATCGTCCGTTATGAAGCATTAGGAAAAATGCAGGTATAATCTCCGTTGGAAGAGAACGGGTAAATAGATATTTTTAACACGTATTTTTATGAAGAGGAAAAGGTTTTAGATCTAGTCATTTTTGTTCATATGTATATGTTTGAATGTTGTTTCGGTAAACTAATTGTGTTATGATTTTTATTTGTAACTAGCTAACCTAGTGAAAAGGAAAGGTTCTAGATCTATTCAGTTTGTTCACAGGGCTATGCTTGAATGTTGTTTCAGAATTTGTGTTATGCCTTTTATTTGTAAGCTAACTTAATATAACCATATTGAAGCATTATGATGTATACCATTTAGTATTTTCTGTATATGATAAAAAAATAGAAGCGAACAAAAACACCAGAGATAGATCTGAATGTAAACAAAATGTTGACTTCGGTTTTTCTAACAGTGCTCAAAGTGTGAAATTATTTATTGTAATTATTGATTACTGTAAGAATGCTAATATTCTACAGAGTTTCGAGTCCGGGAGGGACTGAGGTTTGCAGCTGAAGGCGCGACCAGTGGACCAGTGCTGTGCAAGCAAAGTTCTTGAAAAATCGTCGAGATGACGTAAAGTGTAGTGGTAGTCGGGGTGTTCATAGCTCGACTGTGAGTACATTTATTCTAATATAACTTTCAACCTTTGCCAGTCAAGAAGCAGGGGCAACAAGGATTTGAAAATGTCAAGGAGCGGACTGACAGACTAATTGAAGAATATATACACTTTTCTTTTGGGCCCTATTGTTGTTTTTCTTGTGTGTGCACACTAATTATTTATTGTGTTAGAATTAGACACCGGCATTAATATTAGTATCGGAATTTTTGTAGTTGGTGGATAATTTTATTTTAGATCTGTGTATTGAAAGAATAGATGTTTATTGTCTTGAAAGTTTTATCTTATGCGAGTGTTGTATGAATATATAGTCAGAAAGTAAGCATAATATTATTACTGTGTGGGCTCCCTTGGTATGTTAGATGGCCGATGTGTGGGTATGAATGAAATCGAACATGCAGCCATATATAATTTTGATAGCAGATAGATTGAGTATATAGACATTGATATTCATATTTTAGTATTACCCCAGTCGGTTACATCATTTAATATTTATTTTAAAAACGATACAAACGTCTATATACACGTGTAACCTAATTTCGGGTTCCCACTCTCCCTCCGTCCCTCCCCAGTGTTGCTGCTGTATTGGTGATGTATTGCTGCTGTATTGGTGATGTGTTGCTGCTGTATTGGTGATGTGTTGCTGCTGTATTGGTGATGCTTTGCTGCTGTGTTGCTGATGTATTGGTGATGTGTTCAATTCAATTCAATTCAACAACTCTTTAGTGCCTATTACAAGGAATTATGACAGGCACTTGATCACTAAAATAAAACCAATAAAAATGAAAATACAAATAAAAATGCAAGTAAAAATTTTATCATAGTTTAAAGTAATATTTGTTTAAAATTTTTACAACATGTAGGACAAGATTATATATGGACAAACAAATACACACCCACACTAATAATTTATGTAGTAAATTATTTAATAAAAAATGTAAAACAAATTCTTACAGAAGAGGCTATTCCCTCCAATCACAAATTCAGCAAGGGTACAGTTATCACAGAGAGCCATTACAAAAAAAAGGTTTACATGCAAGATATCAAAGTCCCATACAATAATTAATGAAATTAAAGTTAAACTGTATCAACAACCAACACATTTAATATTTATTTTAAAAACGATACATGCGTCTATATACACATGTAACCTAATTTCGGGTTCAAACTCTATCTCCCTCCCTCCCCAGTGTTGCAGCTGTATTGGTGATGTATTGCTGCTGTATTGGTGATGTGTTGCTGCTGTATTGGTGATGTGTTCCTGCTGTATTGGTGATGTGTTGCTGCTGTCTTGCTGCTGCGTTGCTGCTGTATTGGTGATGTGTTGCTGCTGTATTGGTGATGTGTTGCTGCTGTGTTGCTGCTGTATTGGTGATGTGTTCAATTCTATTCAATTCAACAAATCTGTATTACCTCTTACAAGGAAATATGACAGGCACTTGATCACTAAATTAAAACAAATCAACATGAAACAAAAATAAAAATGCAAGTAAAAATTTAATCATAGTTTAAAGTAAACTTTGTTTAAAATTTTTACAACATGTAAGATACGATTATATATGGACAAACAAATACACACCCACACTATTATTTTATGTAGTAAATTATGTAATAAAAAATGTAAAACAAATTCTTACAGAAGAGGCTATTCCCTCCAATCACAAATTCAGCCAGGGTGCAGTTATCACAGAAAGCCATTACCAAAAAAAAGGTTTACATGCAAGATATCACAGTCCCATACAATAATTAATGAAATTAAAGTTAAACTGTACTAACAAACAACACATTTAATATTTATTTTAAAAACGATACATACGTCTATATACACATGTAACCTAATTTCGGGTTCCCACTCTCCCTCCCTCCCTCCCTAGTGTTGCTGCTGTATTGGTGATGTATTTCTGCTGTATTGGTGATGTGTTGCTGCTGTATTGGTGATGTGTTGCTGCTGTATTGGTGATGTGTTCAATCCAATTCAATTCAACAAATTTTTAGTACCTCTTACAAGAATGTATGACAAGCACTTGATCACTAAAATAAAACCAATAAAAATGAAAATAAAAATAAAAATGCAAGTAAAAATTTATTCATAGTTTAAAGAAATATTTGTTTAAAATTTTTAAACATGTAGGATACGATTATATCTGAACAAACAAATACACACCCACACTATTAATTTATGTAGTAAGTTATGTAATAAAAAATGTAAAACAAATTCTTACAGAAGAGGCTATTCCCTTCAATCACAAATTCAGCCAGGGTACAGTTATCACAGGGAGCCATTACAAAAAAAAAGGTTTACTTGCAAGATATCACAGTCCCATACAACAATTAATGAAATTAAAGTTAAACTGTACTAATAACCAACACATTTAATATTTATTTTAAAAACGATACATACGTCTATATACACATGTTACCTAATTTCGGGTTCCCACTCTCCCTCCCTCCCTCCCTCCCTCCCTCCCCAGTGTTGCTGCTGTATTAGTGATGTATTGCTGCTGTATTGGTGATGTGTTGCTGCTGTATTGGTGATGTGTTGCTGCTGTATTGGTGATGTGTTGCTGCTGTCTTGCTGTTGCGTTGCTGCTGTATTGGTGATGTGTTGCTGCTAAATTGGTGATGTGTTGGTGCTGTGTTGCTGCTGTATTGGTGATGGGTTCAATTTGAATTCAATTCAATTCAACAAATCTTTAGTGCCTCTTACAATGAATTATAACAGGCAATTGATCACTAAATTAAAACCCAAAAAATGAAAATAAAAATAAAAATGCAAGTAAAAATTTAATCATAATTTAAAGTAACATTTTTTTTAAATTTTTACAACATGTAGGATACGATTATATATGGACAAACAAATACACACCCACACTAATATCTTATGTAGTAAATTATGTAATAAAAAATGTAAAACAAATTCTTACAGAAGAGGCTATTCCCTCCAATCACAAATTCAGCAAGGGTACAGTTATCACAGAGAGCCATTACAAAAAAAATGCAAGATATACACCACACATAAAAAAATATTAAACAAAGTTAAACAGTTACAATAAAAAAAAATATTAAAAACATACAAACACAAACCTAAAAAAACATCATACACAGTGTTGCTAATTGGGATGTATTGCTGATGTGTGATGCTGCTGTATGGTGATGTGTTGCTGCTGTCTGGTGCTGCTGTCTGCTGATGTGTTGCTGCTGTATTGATTGCGGTATTTTTGTTTGGGTATTGGTGATTTGCTGTCTTGCTGTAGGTGATGTTGTATTTTTTGCGTAGTTATCAATTCAAATCTTTTATCTTGGATTATCAGGCACTTATTACAATATTGCATGTAAAATTTTTTTTTTATTTTTTAAATTTTTACAGGATATTTTATATGGACAAACAAATTCACTATTAAATATTTTGTTTTATATTTTATACAGGTTAATTATTTTTTTCATTTATACATGTATTTGTAATTAATTAATTTGGAATTTACATTTGCTGATTATTTATGTTTTTGTTGGTTTAGTTTTTTTTGTATTTTTCTGTCTTGTAATGGTTATCTCTTCCTATCCCTATTGTTATGTTGCTGCTGAAGTGATATTTCTGTATTATATCTGTCTTTTGGGTTGTTGTCATTTTTATTTTGAGTTTTTTGATTGTTTTTTTTGTTTAATTTTCATTATTGTAATATTTTGGACACTTTTTTTTGAAAATAAAAAAAAACAAATTTTACAGAGTAATATTTGTTTATTTTTACACGGTATTTAAATTTCACACTATTTTTATTTGGATACAATTTCTTTTATTATTCTCCAATCCCTACGTACAGTTATCACAGAGAGCCATTACAAAAAAGGTTTCTTGCAAGATTCCTCCCTCCATTTAATTTAAACTGCTGTGTTATATTTATGTCTTGCTTATTGTATTGCTGTATTTGCTGCTGTATTGTGGGTTTTTTGTATTGTGGGTTGCTGATTGCTGATTGTTGCTGCTGTATGTGTTTGTTTGATGCTGTGATTGATGATTTGATGTGTGCTGTTCTGTTGTGCTGTCTATTGGTATGTGGCAATCATTTCATTTCACAAAGGATCTTACAGGCATTCTCATATTTTAAAAATAAAATAAAATATAGTAAAATTTGATCATTTTTAAACATTAGATTTATATATGGACAAACAAATACGCACCCACACTATTAATTTATGTAGTATGTATGTAAAAATTCTTACAGAAGAGGCTATTCCCTCCAATCACAAATTCAGCCAGGGTACAGTTATCACAGAGAGCCAAATACATGCAAATATCACAGTCCCATACAATTTTAAAAATTGTTAAACTGTACTATTTTTATATTTATTTTATTTCTGTAAACATTTTTCCCTATCACTCTTCTGCTGTTGTTTGATGTGTTATGCTGTGGCTGCTGTATATTGTGTTGTTTGTATTTGGTATTGCTGTTGGTGACGGCTGCTATGTGCGTTTGTATTTGAGTTGTATTTCATGTTTTGTTATTGGTTAGTGTTGATTTATTATGTATGCAATTTTATCAAAATTTAAAATTAAAAATGTAAAATTATGTATGTAATTTATTTGTTATATTTAAGTATTTTCATATTTATTTATGTAGTAAATTCTTATTTAAAATAAAATGTATTTTCATTTGTAGGTATCATGGGTATTGTTTATTTGATTTTAATAATGTTTACAAGTACACAGTCCATTTAATTATTTTAAATTTGTAATTATGTCTTAATTTTAATTTAACTCTATTATACATTTATTTGTTGCTGTATTAAATTTCGGGTTCCCACTTCCCTCCCTATTGTTGTGCTGTGATTGATGTATTGCTGCTGTATGTGGGTGTTGCTGCTGTATTGGTGATGTGTTGCTGCTGTGTTGCTGCTGCGTTGCTGCTGTATTTGATGTGTTGCTGCTGTATTGGATTGTTGTTGCGTGTATTTGATGCGTTCATTATCATTGTTGGTTTGCTTTTGTGATTTGTTATCATAGTTTAAAGTAATATTTGTTTATTTTTCAACATGTAGATTATATATGGACAAACAAATACACACCCACACTATTAATTTATGTAGTAAATTGTAATAAAAATGTAAAACAAATTCTTACAGAAGAGGCTATTCCCTCCAATCACAAATTCAGCCAGGGTACAGTTATCACAGAGAGCCCAAAAAAAGGTTAACATGCAAGATATCACAGTCCCATACAATAATTAACGAAATTAAATTTTATTTTAACGATGTATTTATAAACACAACCAGGTTCCCACCCTAGTGTTGCTGCTGTATTTAGATTATGCTGCTGTATATTGGATGTTTTTGATGTGTTGCTGTGTATTGCTGTTTTTGGTGATGTGTTGCTGTGTATTTGAATTGTTGCTGCTGTTTTGGTTGTTTGCTGAGATTTATTGGTGTTATTCAGATTTTTTCTTTTGTTTTTTTTTTTTTTTTTCTATGTATTAACAATTTATTATTGTTTTTTTTTTTTATTTATATTTTCAGTTTTTTTTGTTTTTTCTTTTTATTTCCTCCTCATCAAATTCAGCCAGGTTATTATCACAGAGAGCCATTTATAAAAAAAAGGTTTTCACCTCCCATACAATAATTTTTAAATTATAATTGTATATTTTATTATTTATATATATATACCTAATTTGTTTCCACTCTCCCTCCCTCCCTCCCTCCCAGTGTTGTGCTGTGCTGCTGTATTGGTGATGTATTGCTGCTGTATTGGTGATGTGTTGCTGCTGTATTTTTGCTGTGCTGCTGCTGTATTGGTGATGTGTTGCTGCGTTTTGCTGTTGATGTTGATGTGTTGCTGCTGTATTGGTGATGTGTTTGCTGTATGTTGCTGATGTTTTTCTTTGTTCTGCTTTGTTGTTTTTTTTTTCTTCAATTCTTTCTTCTTTCTCTTTTTTTTTATGAATATATCTGCATGTTTTATGTTATTTTTTTTGTTTTTTTTTTTGTAGGGCTATTATGTTTGCTACGCACCCTATTTTGTTTTGTTGTATTGTCTTTGTTTTAGGTCCCTGTTCTTGCCTCGTATTGCAGCGGTATTTTGCTGCTGTATTCATAGGTTTTGCATATCCACTCTTTACTTTGTTGTTTTTGTGTTGTATTTTGTATTTTACTGTACTCTTGCACACCTATTTATTTTTATGTTAATGTTTTGTAATGTTGCATTCTGTTTGCTGCTGTTCTGTTTTGTTCAGGCGGTTCTGCAAGTATTCATTTGTAATAAATTTTGTTGTTGCTGTATTTAATGTTGCTGCTTGTGTTGCTCTGTCTTCCCTTGTGTTGTGCTGCTGTGTTGCTGCTGTATTGGTGATGTTGCTGCTGTATTGGTGATGTGTTGCTGCTGTCTTGGTAATGTGTTGCTGCTGTCTTGCTGCTGCGTTGCTGCTGTATTGGTGATGTGTTGCTGCTGTATTGGTGATGTGTTGCTGCTGTCTTGCTGCTGTATTGGTGATGTGTTCAATTCAATTCAATTCAACAAATCTTTAGTACCTCTTACAAGGAATTATGACAGGCACTTGATCACTAAAATAAAACCAATAAAAATAAAAATAGAAATAAAAATGCATGTAAAATGTTAATCATAGTTTAAAGAAATATTTGCTTAAATATTTTACAACATGTAGGATACGATTATATATGGACAAACAAATACACACCCACACTATTAATTTATGTAGTAAATTATGTAATAAAAAATGTAAAACAAATTCTTACAGAAGATGCTATTCCCTCCAATCACAAATTCAGCCAGGGTACAGATATCACACAGAACCATTACAAAAAAAGGTTTACATGCAAGATATCACAGTCCCATACAATAATTAATGAAATTAAAGTTAAACTGTACTAACAACCAACACATATAATATATTTATTTTAAAAACGATACATACGTCTATATACACATGTAACCTAATTTCGGGTTCCCACTCTCCCTCCCTCCCTCCCTCCCCGGTGTTGCTGCTGTATTGGTGATGTATTGCTGCTGTATTGGTGATGTGTTGCTGCTGTATTGGTGATGTCTTGCTGCTGTCTTGCTGCTGCATTGCTGCTGTATTGGTGATGTGTTGCTGCTGTATTGGTGATGTGTTGCTGCTGTGTTGCTGCTGTATTGGTGATGTGGTTAATTCAATTCAATTCAACAAATCTTTAGTACCTCTTACGAGGAATTATGACAGGCACTTGGTCACTAAAATAAAACCAATAAAAATGAAAATAAAAATAAAAATGCAAGTAAAAATTTAATCATTGTTTAAAGTAATATTTGTTTAAAATTTTTACAACATGTAGAATACGATTATATATTAAAAAACAAATACACACCCACACTATTAATTTATGTAGTAAATTAGGTAATAAAAAGTGTAAAACAAATTCTTACAGAAGAGGCTATTCCCTCCAATCACAAATTCAGCCAGGGTACAGTTATCACAGAGAGCCATTACAAAAAAAGGTTTCCATGCAAGATATCACCGTCCCATACAATAATTAATAAAATTAAAGTTAAACTGTACTAACAACCAACACATGTAATATATTTATTTTAAAAACGATATGTACGTCTATATAAACATGTAACTTAATTTCGGGTTCCCACTCTCCCTCCCTCCCTCCCCAGTGTTGCTGCTGTATTAATGATGTATTGCTGCTGTATTGGTGATGTGTTGCTGCTGTATTGGTGATGTGTTGCTGCTGTATTGGTGATGTGTTGCTGCTGTCTTGCTGCTGCGTTGCTGCTGTATTGATGATGTGTTGCTGCTGTATGGGTGATGTGTTTCTGCTGTGTTGCTGCTGTATTGGTGATGTGTTGCTGCTGTGCTGCTGCTCTATTGGTGATGTGTTCAATTCAATTCAATTCAACAAATCTTTAGTACCTCTTACAAGGAATTATGACAGGCACTTGATCAATAAAATAAAACCAATAAAAACGAAAATAAAAATAAAAATGCAAGTAAAAATTGAATCATAGTTTAAAGTAATATTTGTTTAAAATTTTTACAACATGTAGGATACAATTATATATGGACAAACAAATACGCACCCACACTATTAATTTATGTAGTAAATTATGTAATAAAAATGTAAAACAAATTCTTACAGAAGAGGCTATTCCCTCCAATCACAAATTCAGCCAGGGTACAGTTATCACAGAGAGCCATTACAAAAAAAGGTTTACATGCAAGATATCACAGTCCCATACAATAATTAATGAAATTGAATTTAAACTGTACTAACAACCAACACATTTAATATTTATTTTAAAAATCGATACATACGTCTATATACACATGTAACCTAATTTCGGGTTCCCACTCTCCCTTCCTCCCTCCCCAGAGTTGCTGTTGTATTGGTGATGTATTGCTGCTGTATTGGGGATGTGTTGCTGCTGTATTGGTAATGTGTTGCTTCTGTATTAGTGACGTGTTGCTACTGTGTTGCTGCTGTATTGGTGATGTGTTCAATTCAATTAAATTCAACAAATCTTTAGTACCTCTTACAAGGAATTAGAACAGGCAATTGATCACAAAAATAAAACCAATAAAAATGAAAATAAAAATAAAAATGCAAGTAAAAATTTAATCATAGTTTAAAGTAATATTTGTTTAAAATTGTTACAACATGTAGGATACGATTATATATGGACAAACAAATACACACCCACACTATTAATTTATCTAGTAAATTATGTAATAAAAAATGTAAAACAAAATCTTACAGAATAGTATATTCCCTCCAATCACAAATTCAGCCAGGGTACAGTTATCAAAGAGAGCCACTACCAAAAAAAGGTTTACATGCAAGATATCACAGTCCCATAAAATAATTAATGAAATTAAAGTTAAACTGTACTAACAACCAACACATTTAATATTTATTTTAAAAACGATACATATGTCTATATACAAATGTAACCTAATTTCGGGTTCCCACTCTCCCTCCCTCCCTCCCCAGTGTTGCTGCTGTATTGGTGATGTATTGCTGCTGTATTGGTGAGGTGTTGCTGCTGTATTGGTGATGTGTTGCTGCTGTCTTGTTGCTGCGTTGCTGCTGTATTGGTGATGTGTTGCTGCTGTATTGGTGATGTGTTGCTGCTGTGTTGCTGCTGTATTGGTGATGCGTTCAATTAAATTCATTTCCACAAATCTTTAGTACCTCTTACAAGGAATTATGACAGGCACTTGATCACTAAAATAAAACCAATAAAAATGAAAATAAAAATAAAAATGCAAGTAAAAATGTATTCATAGTTTAAAGTAATATTTGTTTAAAATTCTTACAACATGTAGGATACGATTATATATGGACAAACAAATACACACCCACACTATTAATTTATGTAGTAAATTATGTAATAAAAAATGTAAAACAAATTCTTACAGAAGAGGCTATTCCCTCCAATCACAAATTCAGCCAGGGTACAGTTATCACAGAGAGCCATGACAAAAAAAGGTTAACATGCAAGATATCACAGTCCCATACAATAATTAACGAAATTAAAGTTAAACTGTACTAACAACCAACACATTTAATATTTATTTTAAAAACGATACATACGTCTATATACACATGTAACCTAATTTCGGGTTACCACTCTCCCTCCCTCCCTCCCCAGTGTTGCTGCTGTATTGGAGATGTATTGCTGCTGTATTGGTGATGTGTTGCTGCTGTATTGGTGATGTGTTGCTGCTGTATTGGTGATGTGTTGCTGCTGTATTGGTGATGTGTTGCTGCTGTCTTGCTGTTGTATTGGTGATGTGTTCAATTCAATTCAATTCAACAAATCTTTAGTACCTCTT
Source organism: Oncomelania hupensis (assembly GCA_036898135.1). Classification (NCBI taxonomy): domain Eukaryota; kingdom Metazoa; phylum Mollusca; class Gastropoda; order Littorinimorpha; family Pomatiopsidae; genus Oncomelania; species Oncomelania hupensis. The sequence continues at coordinate 56,042,113 of CM072526.1, forward strand.
ACAAGGAATTATGACAGGCACTTGATCACAAAAATAAAACCAATAAAAATGAAAATAAAAATAAAAATGCAAGTAAAAATTTAATCATAGTTTAAAGTAATATTTGTTTAAAAAATGTAAAACAAATTCTTACAGAAGAGGCTATTTCCTCCAATCACAAATTCAGCCAGGTTACAGTTATCACAGAGAGCCATTATAAAAAAAAAGGTTTACATGCAAGATATCACAGTCCCATACAATAATTAAGAAATTAAAGTTAAACTGTACTAACAACCAACACATTTAATATTTATTTTAAAAACGATACATATGTCTATATTCACATGTAACCTAATTTTGGGTTCCCACTCTCCCTCCCTCCCTCCCCAGTGTTGCTGCTGTATTGGTGATGTATTGCTGCTGTATTGGTGATGTGTTGCTGCTGTATTGGTGATGTGTTGCTGCTGTCTTGCTGCTGCGTTGCTCCTGTATTGGTGATGTGTTGCTGCTGTATTGGTGATGTGTTGCTGCTGTGTTGCTGTTGTATTGGTGATGTGTTCAATTCAATTCAATTTAACAAATCTTTAGTATCTCTTACAAGGAATTATGAAAGGCACTTGATCACTAAAATAAAACCAATAAAAATGAAAATAAAAATAAAAATGCAAGTAAAAATTTAATCATAGTTTAAAGTAATATTTGTTTAAAATTTTTACAACATGTAGGATACGATTATGTATGGACAAACAAATGCACACCCACACTATAAATTTATGTAGTAAATTATGTAATAAAAAGTGTAAAGCAAATTCTTAGAGAAGAGGCTATTCCCTCCAATCACAAATTCAGCCAGGGTACAGTTATTCTAGAGAGCCATTACAAAAAAAAAGGTTTCCATGCAAGATATCACCGTCCCATACAATAATTAATGAAATTAAAGTTAAACTGTACTAACAACCAACACATGTAATATATTTATTTTAAAAACGATACGTACGTCTATATACACATGTAACCTAATTTCGTGTTCCCACTCTCCCTCCTTCCCTCCCCAGTGTTGCTGCTGTATTAATGATGTATTGCTGCTGTATTGGTGATGTGTTCCTGCTGTATTGGTGATGTGTTGCTGCTGTCTTGCTGCTGCGTTGCTGCTGTATTGATGATGTGTTGCCGCTGTATTGGTGATGTGTTGCTGCTGTGTTGCTGCTGTATTGGTGATGTGTTGCTGCTGTGTTGCTGCTCCATTGGTGATGTGTTCAATTCAATACAATTCAACAAATCTTTAGTACCTCTTACAAGGAATTATGACAGGCACTTGATCACTAAAATAAAACCAATAAAAACGAAAATAAAAATAAAAATGCAAGGAAAAATTTAATCATAGTTTAAAGTAATATGTGTTTAAATTTTTTACAACATGTAGGATACAATTATATATGGACAAATAAATACGCACCCACATTATTTATTTATGTAGTAAATTATGTAATAAAAATGCAAAACAAATTCTTACAAAAGAGGCTATTCCCTCCAATCACAAATTCAGCCAGGGTACAGTTATCACAGAGAGCCATTACAAAAAAAGGTTTACATGCAAGATATCACAGTCCCATACAATAATTAATGATATTGAATTTAAACTGTACTAACAACCAATAAATGCATAAATAAATACGCACCCACACTATTTATTTATGTAGTAAATTATGTAATAAAAATGTAAAACAAATTCTTACAGAAGAGGCTATTCCCTCCAATTACAAATTCAGCCAGGGTACGGTTATCACAGAGATCCATGACAAAAAAAAAAGGTTAACATGCAAGATATCACAGTCCCATACAAAAATTAACGAAATTAAAGTTAAACTGTACTAACACCCAACACATTTAATATTTATTTTAAAAACGATACATACGTCTATATACACATGTAACCTAATTTCGGGTTACCACTCTCCCTCTCCCCCTCCCCAGTGTTGCTGCTGTATTGGTGATGTATTGCTGCTGTATTGGTGATGTGTTGCTGCTGTATTGGTGATGTGTTGCTGCTGTGTTGGTGATGTGTTGCTGCTGTCATGCTGCTGCGTTGCTGCTGTATTGGTGATGTGTTGCTGCTGTATTGGTGATGTGTTGCTGCTGTGTTGCTGTTGTATTGGTGATGTGTTCAATTCAATTCAATTCAACAAATCTTTAGTACCTCTTACAAGGAATTATGACAGGCACTTGATCACAAAAATAAAACCACTAAAAATGAAAATAAAGATAAAAATGCAAGTAAAAATTTAATCATAGTTTAAAGTAATATTTGTTTAAAACTTTTACAAGATGTAGGATACGATTATATATGGACAAACAAATACACACCCACACTATTAATTTATGTAGTAAATTATGTAATAAAAAATGTAAAACAAATTCTTACAGAAGAGGCTATTTCCTCCAATCACAAATTCAGCCAGGTTACAGTTATCACAGAGAGCCATTATAAAAAAAAAAGGTTTACATGCAAGATATCACAGTCTTATACAATAATTAAGAAATTAAGGCTAAACTGTACTAACAACCAACACATTTAATATTTATTTTAAAAACGATACATATGTCTATATTCACATGTAACCTAATTTTGGGTTCCCACTCTCCCTCCCTCCCTCCCCAGTGTTGCTGCTGTATTGGTGATGTATTGCTGCTGTATTGGTGATGTGTTGCTGCTGTATTGGTGATGTGTTGCTGCTGTCTTGCTGCTGCATTGCTCCTGTATTGGTGATGTGTTGCTGCTGTATTGGTGATGTGTTGCTGCTGTGTTGCTGTTGTATTGGTGATGTGTTCAATTCAATTCAATTTAACAAATCTTTAGTATCTCTTACAAGGAATTATGAAAGGCACTTGATCACTAAAATAAAACCAATAAAAATGAAAATAAAAATAAAAATGCAAGTAAAAATTTAATCATAGTTTAAAGTAATATTTGTTTAAAATTTTTACAACATGTAGGATACGATTATATATGGACAAACAAATACACACCCTCACTATTAATTTATGTAGTAAATTATGAAATAAAAAATTTAAAACAAATTCTTACAGAAGATGCTATTCCCTCCAATCACAAATTCAGCCAGGGTACAGATATCACAGAGAGCCATTACAAAAAAGAGGTTTACATGCAAGATATCACAGTCCCATATAATAATTAACGAAATTAAAGTTAAACTGTACTAACAACCAACACATTTAATATTTATTTTAAAAACGATACATACGTCTATATACACATGTAACTAAATTTCGGGTTCCCACTCTCCCTTCCTCCATCCCCAGTGTTGCTGCTGTATTGGTGATGTATTGCTGCTGTATTGGTGATGTATTGCTGGTGTATTGGTGATGTGTTGCTGCTGTATTGGTGATGTGTTGCTGCTGTATTGGTGATGTATTGCTGCTGTCTTGCTGCTGCGTTGCTGTTGTATTGGTGATGTGTTTCGGCTGTATTGCTTATGTGTTGCTGCTGTGTTGCTGCGGTATTGGTGATGTGTTCAATTCAATTCAATTCAACAAATCTTTAGTACCTCTTACAAGGAATTATGACAGGCACTTGATCACTAAAATAAAACCAATAAAAATGAAAATAAAAATAATAAAAATGCAAGTAAAAATTTAATCATAGTTTAAAGTAATATTTGTTTAAAATTTTTACAACATGTAGGATACGATTATATATGGACAAACAAATACACACCCACACTATTAATTTATGTAGAAAATTATGTAATAAAAATGTAAAACAAATTCTTACAGAAGAGGCTATTCCCTCCAATCACAAATTCAGCCAGGGTACACTTATCACAGAGAGCCATTACAAAAAAAGGTTTACATGCAAGATATCACAGTCCCATACAATAATTAATGAAATTAAAGTTAAACTGTACTAACAACCAACACATTTAATATTTATTTTAAAAACGATACATACGTCTATATACACATGTAACTTAATTTTGGGTTCCCACTCTACCTCCCTCCCTCCCCAGTGTTGCTGCTGTGTGTGTGATGTATTGCTGCTGTATTGGTGATGTATTGCTGCTGTATTGGTGATGTGTTGCTGCTGTCTTGCTGCTGCGTTGCTGCTGTATTGGTGATGTGTTGCTGCTGTATTGGTGATGTGTTGCTGCTGTGTTGCTGCTGTATTGGTGATGTATTGCTGCTGTATTGGGCATGTGTTGCTGCTGTCTTGCTGCTGCGTTGCTGTTGTATTGGTAATGTGTTGCTGCTGTATTGGTGATGTGTTGCTGCTGTGTTGCTGTTGTATTGGTGATGTGTTTAATTCAATTCAATTCAACAAATCTTTAGTATCTCTTACAAGGAATAATGACAGGCACTTGATCACTAAGATAAAACCCCCAAAAAATGAAAATAAAAATAAAAATGCAAGTAAAAATTTAATCATAGTTTAAAGTTATATTTGTTTAAAATTTTTACAACATGTAGGATACGATTATATATGGACAAACAAATACACACCCACACTACTAATTTATGTAGTAAATTATGTAATAAAACATGTAAAACAAATTCTTACAGAAGAGGCTATTCCCTCCAATCACAAATTCAGCCAGGGTACAGTTATCACAGAGAGCCATTACAAAGAAAAGGTTTACATGCAAGATATCACAGTCCCATACAATAATTAATGAATTTAAAGTTAAACTGTACTAACAACCAACACATATAATATATTTATTTTAAAAACGATACATACGTCTATATACACATGTAACCTAATTTCGGCTTTCCACTCTCCCTCCCTCCCTCCCCAGTGTTGCTGCTGTATTAATGATGTATTGCTGCTGTATTGGTGATGTGTTGCTGCTGTATTGGTGATGTGTTGCTGCTGTATTGGTGATGTGTTGCTGCTGTCTTGCTGCTGCGTTGCTGCTGTATTGATGATGTGTTGCTGCTGTATGGGTGATGTGTTGCTGCTGTATTGGTGATGTGTTGCTGCTGTGCTGCTGCTCTATTGGTGATGTGTTCAATTCAATTCAATTCAACAAATCTTTAGTACCTCTTACAAGGAATTATGACAGGCACTTGATCACTAAAATAAAACCAATAAAAATGAAAATAAAAATAAAAATGCAAGTAAAAAGTGAATCATAGTTTAAAGTAATATTTGTTTAAAATTTTTACAACATGTAGGATACAATTATATATGGACAAACAAATACACACCCACACTATTAATTTATGTAGTAAATTATGTAATAAAACATGTAAAACAAATTCTTACAGAAGAGGCTATTCCCTCCAATCACAAATTCAGCCAGGGTACAGTTATCACAGAGAGCCATTACAAAAAAAGGTTTACATGCAAGATATCACAGTCCCATACAATAATTAATGAAATTGAATTTAAACTGTACTAACAACCAACACATTTAATATTTATTTTAAAAATCGATACATACGTCTATATACACATGTAACCTAATTTCGTGTTCCCACTCTTCCTCCCTCTCTCCCCAGTGTTGCTGCTGTATTGGTGATGTATTGCTGCTGTCTTGATGCTGTGTTGCTGCTGTATTGGTGATGTGTTGCTGCTGTATTGGTGATGTGTTGCTGCTGTGTTGCTGCTGTATTGGTGATGTGTTCAATTCATTTCAATTCAACAAATCTTTAGTACCTCTTACAAGGAATTATGACAATAATTAATGAAATTAAAGTTAAACTGTACTAACAACCAACACATTTAATATTTATTTTAAAAACGATACACACGTCTATATACAAATGAAACCTAATTTCGGGTTCCCACTCTCCCTCCCTCCCTCACCAGTGTTGCTGCTGTATTGGTGATGTATTGCTGCTGTATTGGTGATGTGTTGCTGCTGTATTGGTGATGTGTTGCTGCTGTCTTGCTGCTGCGTTGCTGCTGTATTGGTGATGTGTTGCTGCTGTATTGGTGATGTGTTCAATTCAATTAATTTCCACAAATCTTTAGTACCTCTTACAAGGAATTATGACAGGCACTTGATCACTAAAATAAAACCAATAAAAATGAAAATAAAAATAAAAATGCAAGTAAAAATTTAATCATAGTTTAAAGTAATATTTGTTTAAAATTTTTACAACATGTAGGATACGATTATATATGGACAAACAAATACACACCCACACTATTAATTTATGTAGTAAATTATGTAATAAAAAATGTAAAACAAATTCTTACAGAAGAGGCTATTCCCTCCAATAACAAATTCAGCCAGGGTACAGTTATCACAGAGAGCCATTACAAAAAAAAAGGTTTACATGCAAGATATCACAGTCCCATACAATAATTAATGAAATTAAAGTTAAACTGTACTAACAACCAACACATTTAATATTTATTTTAAAAACGATACATACGTCTATATACACATGTAACCTAATTTCGGGTTCCCACTCTCCCTCCTCCCTCCCCAGTGTTGCTGCTGTATTGGATGATGTATTGCTGCTGTATTGGTGATGTGTCCTGCTGTATTGGTGATGTGTTGCTGCTGTCTTGCTGCTGCGTTGCTGCTGTATTGATGATGTGTTGCCGCTGTATTGGTGATGTGTTGCTGCTGTGTTGCTGCTGTATTGGTGATGTGTTGCTGCTGTGTTGCTGCTCCATTGGTGATGTGTTCAATTCAATACAATTCAACAAATCTTTAGTACCTCTTACAAGGAATTATGACAGGCACTTGATCACTAAAATAAAACCAATAAAAACGAAAATAAAAATAAAAATGCAAGGAAAAATTTAATCATAGTTTAAAGTAATATGTGTTTAAATTTTTTACAACATGTAGGATACAATTATATATGGACAAATAAATACGCACCCACATTATTTATTTATGTAGTAAATTATGTAATAAAAATGCAAAACAAATTCTTACAAAAGAGGCTATTCCCTCCAATCACAAATTCAGCCAGGGTACAGTTATCACAGAGAGCCATTACAAAAAAAGGTTTACATGCAAGATATCACAGTCCCATACAATAATTAATGATATTGAATTTAAACTGTACTAACAACCAATAAATGCATAAATAAATACGCACCCACACTATTTATTTATGTAGTAAATTATGTAATAAAAATGTAAAACAAATTCTTACAGAAGAGGCTATTCCCTCCAATTACAAATTCAGCCAGGGTACGGTTATCACAGAGATCCATGACAAAAAAAAAGGTTAACATGCAAGATATCACAGTCCCATACAAAAATTAACGAAATTAAAGTTAAACTGTACTAACACCCAACACATTTAATATTTATTTTAAAAACGATACATACGTCTATATACACATGTAACCTAATTTCGGGTTACCACTCTCCCTCTCCCCCTCCCCAGTGTTGCTGCTGTATTGGTGATGTATTGCTGCTGTATTGGTGATGTGTTGCTGCTGTATTGGTGATGTGTTGCTGCTGTGTTGGTGATGTGTTGCTGCTGTCATGCTGCTGCGTTGCTGCTGTATTGGTGTGGTGATGTGTTGCTGCTGTATTGGTGATGTGTTGCTGCTGTGTTGCTGTTGTATTGGTGATGTGTTCAATTCAATTCAATTCAACAAATCTTTAGTACCTCTTACAAGGAATTATGACAGGCACTTGATCACTAAAATAAAACCAATAAAAATGAAAATAAAAATAAAAATGCAAGTAAAAATTTAATCATAGTTTAAAGTAATATTTGTTTAAAATTTTTACAACATGTAGGATACGATTATATATGGACAAACAAATACACACCCACACTATTAATTTATGTAGTAAATTATGTAATAAAAAATGTAAAACAAATTCTTACAGAAGAGGCTATTTCCTCCAATCACAAATTCAGCCAGGTTACAGTTATCACAGAGAGCCATTATAAAAAAAAAGGTTTACATGCAAGATATCACAGTCTTATACAATAATTAAGAAATTAAGGCTAAACTGTACTAACAACCAACACATTTAATATTTATTTTAAAAACGAAACGATACATATGTCTATATTCACATGTAACCTAATTTTGGGTTCCCACTCTCCCTCCCTCCCTCCCCAGTGTTGCTGCTGTATTGGTGATGTATTGCTGCTGTATTGGTGATGTGTTGCTGCTGTATTGGTGATGTGTTGCTGCTGTCTTGCTGCTGCGTTGCTCCTGTATTGGTGATGTGTTGCTGCTGTATTGGTGATGTATTGCTGCTGTGTTGCTGTTGTATTGGTGATGTGTTCAATTCAATTCAATTTAACAAATCTTTAGTATCTCTTACAAGGAATTATGAAAGGCACTTGATCACTAAAATAAAACCAATAAAAATGAAAATAAAAATAAAAATGCAAGTAAAAATTTAATCATAGTTTAAAGTAATATTTGTTTAAAATTATATATGGACAAACAAATACACACCCTCACTATTAATTTATGTAGTAAATTATGAAATAAAGAATTTAAAACAAATTCTTACAGAAGATGCTATTCCCTCCAATCACAAATTCAGCCAGGGTACAGATATCACAGAGAGCCATTACAAAAAAGAGGTTTACATGCAAGATATCACAGTCCCATATAATAATTACCGAAATTAAAGTTAAACTGTACTAACAACCAACACATTTAATATTTATTTTAAAAACGATACATACGTCTATATACACATGTAACTAAATTTCGGGTTCCCACTCTCCCTTCCTCCATCCCCAGTGTTGCTGCTGTATTGGTGATGTATTGCTGCTGTATTGGTGATGTATTGCTGGTGTATTGGTGATGTGTTGCTGCTGTATTGGTGATGTGTTGCTGCTGTATTGGTGATGTATTGCTGCTGTCTTGCTGCTGCGTTGCTGTTGTATTGTTGATGTGTTTCGGCTGTATTGCTTATGTGTTCTGCTGTGTTGCTGCGGTATTGGTGATGTGTTCAATTCAATTCAATTCAACAAATCTTTAGTACCTCTTACAAGGAATTATGACAGGCACTTGATCACTAAAATAAAACCAATAAAAATGAAAATAAAAATAATAAAAATGCAAGTAAAAATTTAATCATAGTTTAAAGTAATATTTGTTTAAAATTTTTACAACATGTAGGATACGATTATATATGGACAAACAAATACACACCCACACTATTAATTTATGTAGTAAATTATGTAATAAAAATGTAAAACAAATTCTTACAGAAGAGGCTATTCCCTCCAATCACAAATTCAGCCAGGGTACAGTTATCACAGAGAGCCATTACAAAAAAAGGTTTACATGCAAGATATCACAGTCCCATACAATAATTAATGAAATTAAAGTTAAACTGTACTAACAACCAACACATTTAATATTTATTTTAAAAACGATACATACGTCTATATACACATGTAACTTAATTTTGGGTTCCCACTCTACCTCCCTCCCTCCCCAGTGTTGCTGCTGTGTGTGTGATGTATTGCTGCTGTATTGGTGATGTGTTGCTGCTGTATTGGTGATGTGTTGCTGCTGTCTTGCTGCTGCGTTGCTGCTGTATTGGTGATGTGTTGCTGCTGTATTGGTGATGTGTTGCTGCTGTGTTGCTGCTGTATTGGTGATGTATTGCTGCTGTATTGAGAATTCAACAAATCTTTAGTACCTCTTACAAGGAATTATGACAGGCACTTGATCACTAAGATAAAACCCCAAAAAAATGAAAATAAAAATAAAAATGCAAGTAAAAATTTAATCATAGTTTAAAGTAATATTTGTTTAAAATTTTTACAACATGTAGGATACGATTATATATGGACAAACAAATACACACCCACACTACTAATTTATGTAGTAAATTATGTAATAAAAAATGTAAAACAAATTCTTACAGAGAGGCTATTCCCTCCAATCACAAATTCAGCCAGGGTACAGTATGCAAGATATCACAGTCCCATACAATAATTAATGAATTTAAAGTTAAACTGTACTAACAACCAACACATGTAATATATTTATTTTAAAAACGATATGCACGTCTATATAAACATGTAACTTAATTTCGGGTTCCCACTCTCCCTCCCTCCCTCCCCAGTGTTGCTGCTGTATTAATGATGTATTGCTGCTGTATTGGTGATGTGTTGCTGCTGTATTGGTGATGTGTTGCTGCTGTATTGGTAATGTGTTGCTGCTGTCTTGCTGCTGCGTTGCTGCTGTATTGATGATGTGTTGCTGCTGTATGGGTGATGTGTTTCTGCTGTGTTGCTGCTGTATTGGTGATGTGTTGCTGCTGTGCTGCTGCTCTATTGGTGATGTGTTCAATTCAATTCAATTCAACAAATCTTTAGTACCTCTTACAAGGAATTATGACAGGCACTTGATCAATAAAATAAAACCAATAAAAACGAAAATAAAAATAAAAATGCAAGTAAAAATAATCATAGTTTAAAGTAATATTTGTTTAAAATTGTTACAACATGTAGGATACGATTATATATGGACAAACAAATACACACCCACACTATTAATTTATCTAGTAAATTATGTAATAAAAAATGTAAAACAAAATCTTACAGAATAGTATATTCCCTCCAATCACAAATTCAGCCAGGGTACAGTTATCAAAGAGAGCCACTACCAAAAAAAAAGGTTTACATGCAAGATATCACAGTCCCATAAAATAATTAATGAAATTAAAGTTAAACTGTACTAACAACCAACACATTTAATATTTATTTTAAAAACGATACATATGTCTATATACAAATGTAACCTAATTTCGGGTTCCCACTCTCCCTCCCTCCCTCCCCAGTGTTGCTGCTGTATTGGTGATGTATTGCTGCTGTATTGGTGAGGTGTTGCTGCTGTATTGGTGATGTGTTGCTGCTGTCTTGTTGCTGCGTTGCTGCTGTATTGGTGATGTGTTGCTGCTGTATTGGTGATGTGTTGCTGCTGTGTTGCTGCTGTATTGGTGATGTGTTCAATTCAATTCAATTCAACAAATCTTTAGTACCTCTTACAAGGAATTATGACAGGCACTTGATCACAAAAATAAAACCAATAAAAATGAAAATAAAAATAAAAATGCAAGTAAAAATTTAATCATAGTTTAAAGTAATATTTGTTTAAAATTCTTACAACATGTAGGATACGATTATATATGGACAAACAAATACACACCCACACTATTAATTTATGTAGTAAATTATGTAATAAAAAATGTAAAACAAATTCTTACAGAAGAGGCTATTCCCTCCAATCACAAATTCAGCCAGGGTACAGTTATCACAGAGAGCCATACAAAAAAAAGGTTTACATGCAAGATATCACAGTCCCATAAAATAATTAATGAAATTAAAGTTAAACTGTACTAACAACCAACACATTTAATATTTATTTTAAAAACGATACATACGTCTATATACACATGTAACCTAATTTCGGGTTCCCACTCTCCCTCCCTCCCTCCCCAGTGTTGCTGCTGTATTGGTGATGTATTGCTGCTGTATTGGTGAGGTGTTGCTGCTGTATTGGTGATGTGTTGCTGCTGTCTTGTTGCTGCGTTGCTGCTGTATTGGTGATGTGTTGCTGCTGTATTGGTGATGTGTTGCTGCTGTGTTGCTGCTGTATTGGTGATGCGTTCAATTAAATTCATTTCCACAAATCTTTAGTACCTCTTACAAGGAATTATGACAGGCACTTGATCACTAAAATAAAACCAATAAAAATGAAAATAAAAATAAAAATGCAAGTAAAAATTTATTCATAGTTTAAAGTAATATTTGTTTAAAATTCTTACAACATGTAGGATACGATTATATATGGACAAACAAATACACACCCACAGTAATAATTTATGTAGTAAATTATGTAATAAAAAATGTAAAACAAATTCTTACAGAAGAGGCTATTCCCTCCAATCACAAATTCAGCCAGGGGTACAGTTATCACAGAGAGCCATTATAAAAAAAAAGGTTTACATGCAAGATATCACAGTCCCATACAATAATTAAGAAATTAAAGTTAAACTGTACTAACAACCAACACATTTAATATTTATTTTAAAAACGATACATATGTCTATATTCACATGTAACCTAATTTGGGTTCCCACTCTCCCTCCCTCCCTCCCCAGTGTTGCTGCTGTATTGGTGATGTATTGCTGCTGTATTGGTGATGTGTTGCTGCTGTATTGGTGATGTGTTGCTGCTGTCTTGCTGCTGCGTTGCTCCTGTATTGGTGATGTGTTGCTGCTGTATTGGTGATGTGTTGCTGCTGTGTTGCTGTTGTATTGGTGATGTGTTCAATTCAATTCAATTTAACAAATCTTTAGTATCTCTTACAAGGAATTATGAAAGGCACTTGATCACAAAAATAAAACCAATAAAAATGAAAATAAAAATAAAAATGCAAGTAAAAATTTAATCATAGTTTAAAGTAATATTTGTTTAAAATTTTTACAACATGTAGGATACGATTATATATGGACAAACAAATACACACCCACACTATTAATTTATGTAGTAAATTATGTAATAAAAAAATGTTAAACAAATTCTTACAGAAGAGGCTATTTCCTCCAATCACAAATTCAGCCAGGTTACAGTTATTCTAGAGAGCCATTACAAAAAAAAAGGTTTCCATGCAAGATATCACCGTCCCATACAATAATTAATGAAATTAAAGTTAAACTGTACTAACAACCAACACATGTAATATATTTATTTTAAAAACGATACGTACGTCTATATACACATGTAACCTAATTTCGTGTTCCCACTCTCCCTCCTTCCCTCCCCAGTGTTGCTGCTGTATTAATGATGTATTGCTGCTGTATTGGTGATGTGTTCCTGCTGTATTGGTGATGTGTTGCTGCTGTCTTGCTGCTGCGTTGCTGCTGTATTGATGATGTGTTGCCGCTGTATTGGTGATGTGTTGCTGCTCTGCTGTATTGGTGATGTGTTGCTGCTGTGTTGCTGCTCCATTGGTGATGTGTTCAATTCAATACAATTCAACAAATCTTTAGTACCTCTTACAAGGAATTATGACAGGCACTTGATCACTAAAATAAAACCAATAAAAATGAAAATAAAAATAAAAATGCAAGGAAAAATTTAATCATAGTTTAAAGTAATATTTGTTTAAAATTTTTACAACATGTATACACGATTATATATGGACAAACAAATACACACCCACATTATTTATTTATGTAGTAAATTATGTAATAAAAAATGTAAAACAAATTCTTACAGAAGAGGCTATTCCCTCCAATCACAAATTCAGCCAGGTTACAGTTATCACAGAGAGCCATTACAAAAAAAAAGGTTTACATGCAAGATATCACAGTCCCATACAATAATTAATGAAATTAAAGTTAAACTGTACTAACAACCAACACATTTAATATTTATTTTTAAAAAACGATACGTATGTCTCACATGTAACCTAATTTCGGGTTACCACTCTCCCTCTCCCCCTCCCCAGTGTTGCTGCTGTATTGGTGATGTATTGCTGCTGTATTGGTGATGTGTTGCTGCTGTATTGGTGATGTGTTGCTGCTGTGTTGGTGATGTGTTGCTGCTGTCATGCTGCTGCGTTGCTGCTGTATTGGTGATGTGTTGCTGCTGTATTGGTGATGTGTTGCTGCTGTGTTGCTGTTGTATTGGTGATGTGTTCAATTCAATTCAATTCAACAAATCTTTAGTACCTCTTACAAGGAATTATGACAGGCACTTGATCACAAAAATAAAACCACTAAAAATGAAAATAAAGATAAAAATGCAAGTAAAAATTTAATCATAGTTTAAAGTAATATTTGTTTAAAACTTTTACAACATGTAGGATACGATTATATATGGACAAACAAATACACACCCACACTATTAATTTATGTAGTAAATTATGTAATAAAAAATGTAAAACAAATTCTTACAGAAGAGGCTATTTCCTCCAATCACAAATTCAGCCAGGTTACAGTTATCACAGAGAGCCATTATAAAAAAAAAGGTTTACATGCAAGATATCACAGTCTTATACAATAATTAAGAAATTAAGGCTAAACTGTACTAACAACCAACACATTTAATATTTATTTTAAAAACGATACATATGTCTATATTCACATGTAACCTAATTTTGGGTTCCCACTCTCCCTCCCTCCCTCCCCAGTGTTGCTGCTGTATTGGTGATGTATTGCTGCTGTATTGGTGATGTGTTGCTGCTGTATTGGTGATGTGTTGCTGCTGTCTTGCTTCTGCGTTGCTCCTGTATTGGTGATGTGTTGCTGCTGTATTGGTGATGTATTGCTGCTGTGTTGCTGTTGTATTGGTGATGTGTTCAATTCAATTCAATTTAACAAATCTTTAGTATCTCTTACAAGGAATTATGAAAGGCACTTGATCACTAAAATAAAACCAATAAAAATGAAAATAAAAAAAATGCAAGTAAAAATTTAATCATAGTTTAAAGTAATATTTGTTTAAAATTTTTACAACATGTAGGATACGATTATATATGGACAAACAAATACACACCCTCACTATTAATTTATGTAGTAAATTATGAAATAAAGAATTTAAAACAAATTCTTACAGAAGATGCTATTCCCTCCAATCACAAATTCAGCCAGGGTACAGATATCACAGAGAGCCATTACAAAAAAGAGGTTTACATGCAAGATATCACAGTCCCATATAATAATTACCGAAATTAAAGTTAAACTGTACTAACAACCAACACATTTAATATTTATTTTAAAAACGATACATACCACTATATACACATGTAACTAAATTTCGGGTTCCCACTCTCCCTTCCTCCATCCCCAGTGTTGCTGCTGTATTGGTGATGTATTGCTGCTGTATTGGTGATGTATTGCTGTTGTATTGGTGATGTGTTGCTGCTGTATTGGTGATGTGTTGCTGCTGTATTGGTGTATTGCTGCTGTCTTGCTGCTGCGTTGCTGCTGTATTGGTGATGTGTTTCGGCTGTATTGCTTATGTGTTGCTGCTGTGTTGCTGCGGTATTGGTGATGTGTTCAATTCAATTCAATTCAACAAATCTTTAGTACCTCTTACAAGGAATTATGAAAGGCACTTGATCACTAAAATAAAACCAATAAAAATGAAAATAAAAATAATAAAATGCAAGTAAAAATTTAATCATAGTTTAAAGTAATATTTGTTTAAAATTTTTACAACATGTAGGATACGATTATATATGGACAAACAAATACACACCCACACTATTAATTTATGTAGTAAATTATGTAATAAAAATGTAAAACAAATTCTTACAGAAGAGGCTATTCCCTCCAATCACAAATTCAGCCAGGGTACACTTATCACAGAGAGCCATTACAAAAAAAGGTTTCCATGCAAGATATCACAGTCCCATACAATAATTAATGAAATTAAAGTTAAACTGTACTAACATAACAACCAACACATGTAATATATTTATTTTAAAAACGATATGTACGTCTATATAAACATGTAACTTAATTTCGGGTTCCCACTCTCCCTCCCTCCCTCCCCAGTGTTGCTGCTGTATTAATGATGTATTGCTGCTGTATTGGTGATGTGTTGCTGCTGTATTGGTGATGTGTTGCTGCTGTATTGGTGATGTGTTGCTGCTGTCTTGCTGCTGCGTTGCTGCTGTATTGATGATGTGTTGCTGCTGTATGGGTGATGTGTTTCTGCTGTGTTGCTGCTGTATTGGTGATGTGTTGCTGCTGTGCTGCTGCTCTATTGGTGATGTGTTCAATTCAATTCAATTCAACAAATCTTTAGTACCTCTTACAAGGAATTATGACAGGCACTTGATCAATAAAATAAAACCAATAAAAACGAAAATAAAAATAAAAATGCAAGTAAAAATTAATCATAGTTAAAGTAATATTTGTTAAAATTTTTACAACATGTAGGATACGATTATATATGGACAAACAAATACACACCCACACTACTAATTTATGTAGTAAATTATGTAATAAAACATGTAAAACAAATTCTTACAGAAGAGGCTATTCCCTCCAATCACAAATTCAGCCAGGGTACAGTTATCACAGAGAGCCATTACAAAGAAAAGGTTTACATGCAAGATATCACAGTCCCATACAATAATTAATGAATTTAAAGTTAAACTGTACTAACAACCAACACATATAATATATTTATTTTAAAAACGATACATACGTCTATATACACATGTAACCTAATTTCGGCTTTCCACTCTCCCTCCCTCCCTCCCCAGTGTTGCTGCTGTATTAATGATGTATTGCTGCTGTATTGGTGATGTGTTGCTGCTGTATTGGTGATGTGTTGCTGCTGTATTGGTGATGTGTTGCTGCTGTCTTGCTGCTGCGTTGCTGCTGTATTGATGATGTGTTGCTGCTGTATGGGTGTGTGTTGCTGCTGTGTTGCTGCTGTATTGGTGATGTGTTCAATTCAATTCAATTCAACAAATCTTTAGTACCTCTTACAAGGAATTATGACAGGCACTTGATCACTAAAATAAAACCAATAAAAATGAAAATAAAAATAAAAATGCAAGTAAAAATTGAATCATAGTTTAAAGTAATATTTGTTTAAAATTTTTACAACATGTAGGATACGATTATATATGGACAAACAAATACACACCCACACTATTATTTATGTAGTAAATTATGTAATAAAACATGTAAAACAAATTCTTACAGAAGAGGCTATTCCCTCCAATCACAAATTCAGCCAGGGTACAGTTATTACAGAGAGCCATTACAAAAAAAGGTTTACATGCAAGATATCACAGTCCCATACAATAATTAATGAAATTAAAGTTAAACTGTACTAACAACCAACACATTTAATATTTATTTTAAAAACGATACATACGTCTATATACACATGTAACCTAATTTCGTGTTTCCCACTCTTCTCCCTCTCTCCCCAGTTTTGCTCTGTATTGGTTGATTCGTTATTGCTGCTGTCCTTGGATGCTGTGATGCTGCTGTAATTGGTGAAGTGTTGCTGCTGTATTAGGTGATGTTGTGCTGCGTTGGCTTATTGGTGATGTGTTCACATTCATTTAATTCAACAAATCTTTAGTACCTCTTACAAGGAATTATGACAGGCACTTGATCACTAAAATAAAACCAATAAAAATGAAAATAAAAATAAAAAATGCAAGTAAAAAAGTTAATCATAGTTTAAAGTAATATTTGTTTAAAATTGTTTACAACATGTAGGATACTATTATATATGACAACAAATACACACCCACACTATTATTTTATGTAGTAAATTATGTAATAAAAAATGTAAAACAAATTCTACAGAAGAGGCTATTCCCTCCAATCACAAATTCAGCCAGGGTACAGTTATCACAGAGAGCCATTACAAAAAAAGGTTTACATGCAAGATATCACAGTCCCATACAATAATTAATGAAATTAAAGTTAAACTGTACTAACAACCAACACATTTAATATTTATTTTAAAAACGATACATACGTCTATATACACATGTAACCTAATTTCGGGTTCCCACTCTCCCTCCCTCCCTCACCAGTGTTGCTGCTGTCTTGGTGCGTTGCTGCTGTATTGGTGATGTGTTGCTGCTGTATTGGTGATGTGTTGCAATTCAATTATTCCACAAATCTTTTAGTACCTCTTACAAGGAATTATGACAGGCACTTGATCACTAAAATAAAACCAATAAAAATGAAAATAAAAATAAAAATGCAAGTAAAAATTTAATCATAGTTTAAAGTAATATTTGTTTGAAATTTTTACAACATGTAGGATACGATTATATATGGACAAACAAATACACACCCACACTATTAATTTATGTAGTAAATTATGTAATAAAAAATGTAAAACAAATTCTTACAGAAGAGGCTATTCCCTCCAATCACAAACAGAGAGCCATGACAAAAAAAAGGTTAACATGCAAGATATCACAGTCCCATACAATAATTAACGAAATTAAAGTTAAAATGTACTAACAACCAACACATTTAATATTTATTTTAAAAACGATACATACGTCTATATACACATGTAACCTAATTTCGGGTTACCACTCTCCCTCCCTCCCTCCCCAGTGTTGCTGCTGTATTGGTGTTGTATGTCTGCTGTATTGGTGATGTGTTGCTGCTGTATTGGTGATGTGTTGCTGCTGTATTGGTGATGTGTTGCTGCTGTATTGGTGATGTGTTGCTGCTGTCTTGCTGCTGCATTGCTGCTGTATTGGTGATGTGTTGCTGCTGTATTGGTGATGTGTTGCTGCTGTATTGGTGATGTGTTGCTGCTGTGTTGCTGCTGTATTGGTGATGTGTTCAATTCAATTCAATTCAACAAATCTTTAGTACCTCTTACAAGGAATTATGACAGGCACTTGATCACTAAAATAAAACCAATAAAAATGAAAATAAAAATAAAAATGCAAGTAAAAATTTTATCATAGTTTAAAGTAATATTTGTTTAAAATTTTTACAACATGTAGGATACGATTATATATGTACAAACAAATACACACCCACACTATTAATTTATGTAGTAAATTATGTAATAAAAAATG